>JARFXV010000188.1:1180000-1645000 GCA_031761425.1 Cosmopolites sordidus | reverse complement strand
TTGATCTATCACCTAATCACTGATAATTTGAATAGGCTAATTTGGCTAAGATGAGCTATAAAGCGATAACGCTTTAAACGTGCAGGGTTTTTCATTTCTAAGTTCTCAGGTCTCTTGGTCCTCAGAAAGCCCGGACCTCAATCCGCCGGACTTTCGGCTTGCTGCCCAAGTCGTCTTCTGGCAATTCATTTGCTTAGGAAAGCTTTTTTCAGATAAACCCAAACAATTTATGTATATGTATATATTTCTAATCTTTCGAAATTAAAAATATCATTGATCTATCACCTAATCACTGATAATTTGAATAGGCTAATTTGGCTAAGATGAGCTATAAAGCGATAACGCTTTAAACGTGCAGGGTTTTTCATTTCTAAGTTCTCAGGTCTCTTGGTCCTCAGAAAGCCCGGATCTCAATCCGCCGGACTTTCGGCTTGCTGCCCAAGTCGTCTTCTGGCAATTCATTTGCTTAGGAAAGCTTTTTTCAGATAAACCCAAACAATTTATGTATATGTATATATTTCTAATCTTTCGAAATTAAAAATATCATTGATCTATCACATAATCACTGATAATTTGAATAGGCTAATTTGGCTAAGATGAGCTATAAAGCGATAACGCTTTAAACGTGCAGAGTTTTTCATTTCTAAGTTCTCAGGTCTCTTGGTCCTCAGAAAGCCCGGACCTCAATCCGCTTGACTTTCGCCCGTGGGACTTTTAGAATAGAAGGCCTGCTGTAGACCTTACTACACAGCTTCAGTGCTCTTGGTGCGTACAACGGTAAACGAGCTGCCTGACGGTTTGTAGAAGCATGTGAATGCAAAAAGTAAGAAATGAAATAGTTAACGTTAACTTAACTTCTCTTTGTTTGTTTTTCGATAAACTACATTATCATCTCATTCTCTGTATTCTTGAAATATTTCAACTTTTTCAACAATTTTCCACCAAAAACTAATTTAGTAGTATTTCTACTGTTACTATAGAATAAATATTAAATTAATGTGTTGTTTAGGAAAACTCAAAAATAATGTAAACTTATGAAAAATACAGTTTTCTACAAAACTTGTAGAAGTTGTTGTAAATTGTTGTGTTGACTGAAATGGACTATGGCGCATGAAACTTCAGAATTCTCATTTCTGCGCTGTCTTAAGGATGGAAATTTGTCGAGCAAATCACCTATCTCAACTATGAAAATAATGAAACAAGACTACTGGTCTATTTTTCTAAATTATTATAAATTTGTTAAAATAATCGGACGGAATCGGAAGTGACAAGAACATTTATAAAGGCATGCTGTTTATGGCAAAAAAAAAACCAACAAGATAGTTGTGTTTAAAAGCATTGTTTAAACTGTATTTCAATTAAAAATCGTCAGTAATTTTCATCACAGTTAAAATCATATTAGTTTTTATTTATAACAAAAATTGAAAACATGTATGTTGCAATTTAACCTCAAACTGTCATGCCGAAAATGTTAATTTTATTTAGTGGTATTACAGCAAAAAAATTGAAATTGAAACAATATATAGTAAATATTATATTTCATATTATTTCCGGAAATATTTACTGTCAATAAATATTGACTAACCCGTGAGAAAAAAAAAAGAAATAAATTAGAAAATGGAGCGTGCAAACTAGAGGATTTCGAGTCCCTAATTGATATGTTCTCGAAATACAAAAGCATATATTAAAGGAATTTGTTTCGAACCTTCGGAGCGCATATATTGGGCAGTGTGGTCACTGCTGCTGCCATGGTGGGTGCAAAGTTGGGCACAGAAAACGGCACGAACAACATGGGTGTGGAGGAATTAGTTGAGGTTGTGGTGAAATTTTCGTTGTCCTTATTGGATGTAATATCCCCGGTACTGTTTGTGTTATTGATACAATTACACGCAGCAACAACGACTTGAGTGGGTTGTACTACTGTGTTTCCTTGTTGAACTGGAACCTGAACAGGTACCTGAGTTGTCTGTACAGGATACGGTGCAGATCTGTTGGTATGGTGTTGATTTCGAACGGGTCCTGTTCCAGACCCCTGGACTTGGGGCTGCCAAACGGCGCAGGGGTATACGCCGACAAGGCTGTAGCCCACCAAATCCGGTGGGGGCGCCAAGGCAGCGGTTGGTTCGCACAAGAACAACAAAATCAGCTGCAACGGTGCAGCCTCCTGGTGGCACTCACAGTTCACGTGACCGGCTGCGTGAAACGGATGCGTGTTTACGTGTTTACCCTGTTGATCATGTCACGTGGGGCACGTGATCGGGTTGTTTACGCGCGCGGTAGCGGCGAAGAAGTTGGATCGCAGTCGGGGCAGCAGACGGCGCGCTAGACGGTGGCGGCGGCAGCGCGGTTGAGGTCACAGCCGCGCGATAAATAAGCGACGGAGCAACGGAGCGACCGCCGAAGTCGTTGGAGAGCCGGAGGCGGCAACGCGTGCTCACGCGGCTGCATGGACTGGCGGCAACGGGCGTGTCGCAGCCCTAGGACTACCCCTGCTGTCATCGGCACCCTTTGCCAGAACCCATCCTCCCCTTCACACCTGCAATTTGCAACAATCATTTTATCTTCTCACGCTCACTAATAACAACAAAAATATTTCAATACTAGTTCGTTTCAATTTTAATTTCGCGATTACAAAAAAACTGCACGTCAAAGAAAATATTATTTTCACTATTTAAATATATTTTAATAAATAGTAAATGAAACAGTAGATATATTATGGGATTTAGGCGCAGATTTTTGAAACAGTTATCAAATTAATTTTAAAATTGTTCAAAGTTTATTTAAAATAAAGAATGTAATTTAAAATTCAGCCCCTGATATTTATGTATTTTTTCCTTTATTTGGGTTTTCCGCCACTATCTAAAACTGAAAAAATATCAAAAATACCTGTTCTTATTTAAAGAAAGAATCACTGGGTAAAAATAACAAATAATAATAAAATAAAATAATTTATTAAATAATAATAATAATAATAAAAGTAACAAAATACAGAAGATTAAAAGAAACCACTATAATTCATTTAAATAAAAATAACCGTATTGCTATGCCTTCGGTAGATTTAAATTCAATATGGTTCCCGATTTTAAAGAATATAATTAAACACATTTAAATATTTGAATACACAATCAGTACAATAAACAATCAAACAGTAAACATTACCTATATATATTTTTTGGTAGTATGTCACTGTCATGAAAATCTATTGTTGTCAATTAAGTATCGTTGACATAGACAAAAAAATATATTGGCTTTCACTCGTTACTTTATATATTACAAATTAATATAATTTAATGTTTAGTTTAGTTTTGAAAACGGGGGGAGAGTACCCTCCGAAACGTTAACGTTAAAAGTTTGTAAAATTTTTTATAACATTTTTATATCTTTAAAATTTTGTTCGTTAGGCAAATTTATTACAAAAAAGAATCACTGAGAAATTTGTCTCCGTTTGGTTTTGTTTTTTTGTTTTTTACCCAGTGATTCTTTCTTTAAATAAGAACAGGTATTTTTGATATTTTTTGAGTTTTAGATAGTGGCAAAAAACCCAAATAAAGGAAAAAATATATGAACACACCACATATAGCTTATTTCAATATATATATATATATATATATATATATATATATATATATATATATATATATATATATATATATATATATATATATATATATATATATATATTTATAAATATATATAAAAAAAATATATGGGTGTAGTATTATTAAAATATGTACTATTAAGTCACTATTAACAAACTATCACTATTATAAAACAGAAAGTATTATTAGTTATCCAAATTTATTTTGTCAAATTCTCTTGAATGGTCTCTGTGGACTCAAAATGGCCTCCATGAAGTGGTTTCTTTATTCAAGGGAACAGTGGAAAGTCAGACGGTGTCAAATCTGGTGAATATGGTGCTTGTGGAATGGTATTTGTTTTATTTTTGGCCAAAAATTGACGACAAACTATTACGGCGTACGTTTTTTGGTGGAGAAGGGGAAGACTTAATGTAGAAGGAGAATGTACTAAAGATCTTCTTAATCCTTCCTCTTAATACCCCGAGGTGTCGAGGTGAAATTCCATTTAATGTGTTAATGAAGGTTCTCCATAATTTACAGTCCTTGGCCCGGTTAACTGTTTCCTGCCCTGTTTTGCTTCTTATTTGGATTATTTCTGTGATATTCTTATTCCATGTCTTGCACGACCTCCCCAAACTTTCTTGGTTTGTCTGTCTTGATCAATTCTGTTTAGGTGACCGAACCATCTCAGTTTTTGCTCTTCCATTTTTGATATGAGTGCTGGTATTTCCAAGTTGTCCCTGACTATGTTATTCCTAACCTGGTCTAATCTTTTTATTCCCTGTACCTTACTAAGATATTCACTCATTTCTGCCGTTTGAACTCTACTCTTTTGCCGTTTGCCGGTCGCGTTGGTGCAGCAGTAAGAGCGTCTGCTTTGCCGAATCCGCGCTGGAGCGGTAGCTGGTTCGATTCCAGCGCTCGGTTGGTTATTTTTCTTTCTTCTGTCCATTTATCTTTCCTAAATGTTTGTGATTGTTTCTAGGCAAGAGTGTAAAATCCGACTACGAATTACCCCTCAGTCACGCCAGTTAAAGGCTGGGTAAGGCCGGATGCCTTTTGAGAAGTGTTCTTCGTTGGTCACTCGCCAGTCGGTAGGTTTCCTGATAGACTTATGGGTAGGCGCATAACCAAGGGTTTATAGCCCGAGGGGGGTGCTGGCCTGGGTTTGTCGAAAGCTGATGACCGTGGTTCGGAACCCACGTTAAGCTGTAGGTCCAGTTGCTAAATAGCCTAGTTGCTGATGCGCCTCTAACCCAAACACTTTACTTTACTTTACTTTTTTCTTTTGCCGTTCATTCAAGACCCAATTTTCGCCATCCATATGTTAGTGTGGGGATATATATCGTTTTATATATTGTTAATTTCGTTTTTTTTATATTTGTTTGTTGTTTAAGAAACCTCTGTTAAGCGATTGGAGCAATCTCCCTGCTTTCGCCAGTCTGTTGTTCAGTTCGTCGTCCTGGTTTCCCCTGTTATTAATAATAGTACCTAAGTAGTTATACTTTTCAGTGTGTTTGATTTCCATGCTGTTTAAAGTTATTGTTCTCTCCTTGCAATGTTCTTGGTAATTTGTCAATATCATGATCTGTGTATTATTTACATTGATGTGTAGTTCAAACTTTTCAGCTGTTCGTTTTATACTCCTATATTGAATTTTATTTTTTCCTCAGATTCTGCTATGAGAACTATATCATCAGCTAATATACTGGTTGGGAACTGGTTTCATCTTTGTCCATCCCACGTAGTACTTCTTAAATTTATTTTTAGATATTTTGATTATTTTATCTATTGTGTTTATAAACAGTAGCGGACTCAGACTCAGACAGTAAAAGGAGCAGATACTCTATTGTGAGATCTAATTTGGTTTGTTGTAGTTTGGTACATGTTTTTAGTGGCTGCAATAAGATCCTTGTTTATATTTTTATTCTCTAAGCTGTTCCAGATATTCTTTTTATTGAATCAAAAACTTTTTCCGTGTATATGAAGCATAGATATACTCTTCTGTTCTTCTCTCTTTTTCGCTTTTTCTACTCTCAGTTGAAGAGTGAAAAAAATGGTCCTGTACAAAATGGTTTATCCTGAATAAACAACCATAAATACACGCAAATTGGAATACTTGACGCCCGTATTGACAGTACAACGTTACGAACTATTGTGAGTGACTGTGCAGGGAAAGAAAAATGAGGAAAGACGTAGAATGTCATGGCTGCATAAAATTTAAGAGATTGGCTCAAGTGTATATCGAAAAATTATATAGAACAGTTCTAAACAAAGTGAAAATAGACATAATTGTCGACAAACTTCGTTTGAAGAGATTTTCTGCGATTAATAATAAAAAGATGGTTCAACCTATTGAGGTTTTAATATAAATAGAATCTAGCGAAAAAGATCTAAAAAAAAAAGGTTGATTGATTTGTTTCTGAATATGTTGTTTTTTTGGTTCAACAATTTCATAGATACCCGACGTATCTAATGTGTAATCCCGAGATTACAAATTTAAAAATTTTCGAATACTCGTCTAGACAGCTATTAAACAATCAGACAGATCTCCGAAATTCCCCACTATTTAAAATATTGTTTAAAAAAAATAAAAATAAAATTTTAATTAAAAATTCATTAAAACTACTGATAAACAGCTGCAATACCTTAGTTTTGCAGTAGTGTTTGAGAATGTAAAATCGTTTTACGAAACTATAGTCACACAAATTTAAAAATAAAAGTGATAGATAGCAAAGTAACAAAATGTTTTATTCGATCTAAAAAAAAAATATTCTAATCAAAATATTCAACTGCTCTCAAGAATTAGCTATTGGATAACAAAGCATGAAGGAAAGACGAACAAATTATGTGTATATTCACGTATATATCTTTTTATTCTTTCCGTCAAGCTATGAAGGTCCGCTTTTGTTGAACTACTCATACATTTTTATAAAACTTTATATCGAAAATTCTAAGTCGCTGAATCTAAAATTTCTCACCCACCTCCGCGTATTTTAGTTATTTATGACTCCTTTGCAGAATAATATAAAAACCTTTACAAAGATCTAAAATTTATGAATGTAGCTAGCTAGGAGAGAAGAGAAAAAACTCTGTATAACATCTTTTTCCCTACCATTGTTGCGTGACTTTTTTTGATGCTAAATAAAAATTTTATTCGGGAGATATTTATATTGTTTCATCTTTATTTGTTCGTAAAAATCCAATGAAAATGTACTATAGGTAGCTCTAACTGACATCTAATTAATATACAGTAGTTTCTGTATTAATCTTTTATTCAAAGTACAGGACAAATAAAACTGGGTGGGAATTTAGGAAGGCTTTTTCATTCTTCTTCAATCTTATTTACCGAAATAATAGTATATCTCATTTAAAAAATTAATTATCTTTATAATCAATACTTTCTCCAAAAGAACTTTTGGTTTTTTGAGGCCAACCATTCATCAAGCCAAATCTTCACTTCTTCGTAAGCGTTGTTCTTGTTGCGCGTTGTGGTAGTCCGAAGGGGTTAGGTCCGGTGAATACGGTGGATGGGGTAGGACGTCCCATTTAACGTTTTCCAAATAGTTTTTTGCAACACGGGGTCGAGCATTGTCATTTTGAAAACTGACTTTATCGGGTCTTTGGACATATTCTGGTGCTTTTTCCTTCAATGCTCGAGTCAATTTTATCAATTGTTGTCGTTTTATCAAAGTTTCAGCAGTTGGTAATACACAGCTTCCCTACTGTCCCACCAAATATACAACAAAGCCTTATTTCCATGTAAATGGAAACCTTGAAAGCTGACCTGGGTCTACTCATAATTTTTTACGCTTTGGGTTGTCAAAATAGATCCACTTTTCATCATTCGATGCAAAAAACCTTTCCTTTTCTGTCTAGCAAGCAAAATTGTGGTTTTTCGCCTTTCAATATCTCTTTCTTTCAATTCATATGAAACCCATTTTCCTTCCTTCCGGATCTTGGCCAATGCGTGTAGACGTGCGGAAATGATGGATTGGGCAACATTCAATGCTTCTGCCAATCTTTTCAACGAATGAGTTGAGTCTTCATACAATAAAACTTGCAAATCTGTATCTTCAAACTTTTCCGGACGCTCCCTGTCTTGTTGTGTTGTTAGAGCAAGTTCACCTAAAGTTTCAAGCAATAATCGATAACGTTCAGAAGGCATTTTCTTCAAATGAAAGAAGGTTGATTAAATTTTCTCGCAAAACGTCTTTTTCTGGTATATAATTCGGCGTATTCCAAAACGCCATAGACGTGATTAATCTATACCAACAAGGGTATTAGTAACGCCATCTCTTAGCAAAATCGACATTATTAATTTGATTCGACAATATGGTGCTAAGTCTGGAGAATAGGCTGGGCGTAGAAAAATTTACCATTCCAATTCTAACACTAATAGGACCCCAACTTAATTCTACATTTTATCCACTGCAGTACCTATTTGAATATTTTAAAGCGTCATCTGTCAGCTTTTCACTTAAAAAATCTTTTATATATACAACCTTCTTTACACCGTCCCCCATATTCACCTGATTCTGCATGTCTTTTATGTAAATTTTACAACAATCTGTCTGCTTTGAATCAAAATCAGTGAAAACTATTAACAAACTCTCATATGTCTTTATTCAGATTGTCTACCAATTATAAAAAACGTAGAAAAATAGTAACTGAACAATTGAAATACTTATTTCGTTCACTGACTTGGAACTCTTGGAACTTGCGGAGTGCCTAACTAAATAACAATGCCACAAACTTTCAGAACATGAAACTCTATTAAGTTTGTATACATAGTTTGACCAGAGGGGAAAATCTACAGGGTCCGTTTATTAGCTATTTCAAACTTAGAAGGATTAGAAGTATCATTCTGGGATAATTGTTTTAAGGAAAATTATAAATTACACTTGCAAACATACAAGAACTGACGCAGTAATTTAAATATTTTAGAGACAAGAACTAGTATTAAACAGGATCTTTGTTATAAGTGTCCGCAGTCCAGATACGTACTACAGTTATTACAAAATATTAGACCATATATATTTTGAATGTCCTTTCCTTGAGTTTTAGCACAAAAATTTATATTTGGAACTTAAAATACCGACAAAAGGTTTTCACTGTACGTCAGAGCGTGACTTAAGTTCGATTTAGAGCAAAAAATATCTTCTGTACGTGAATATCACGATATGTTTCGTATTTACGGAGAAGCTCTATAAAATTGCGATGGAGCTAAGCGTATTTTTAGGCATCGGTGCCCAGAAAGGCCGCATCCACCTCGGTAAGCATTTATCCAAGTTTCTGAAAGATTTTTGGAAATGAATAGTGTGGTTCCAGAAATTCAAGAACGTGGGCGCCCAGAACTACTCGAAGTGTTGCGCTACAACAAGAAGAACGTTATGTCTGAATGATTGTGGCGTGTTCATATTTTTTTTTCCTTTATTTGGGTTTTTCGCCACTATCTAAAACTCAAAAAATATCTTATTTAAAGAAAGAATCACTGGGTAAAAGCAAAAAACCAAACGGAGACAAATTTCTCAGTGATTCTTTTTTGTAATAAATTTGCCTAACGAACAAAATTTTAAAGATATAAAAATGTTATAAAAAAATTTTACAATATATAACAGAAAACAACAAATTCAAAGTATTTATATTTGTTATGCATAAATGTTTAAAGTTAAAAAAATACCTGCCGCAAATTCCAATTAGTTCCTTACGACAGAAGAATCGCTAATTTCAAACTTTTGATTGTTCAATTCCTAATTGAAATGATTTTAATCGTGATAAAGTCTAATGAGCTCTTCAACTTTACAATTGATATCCACGATACAGAGCCGGAGAAGTTCGAGCTTAATTTAGAATTTTATTCAGGCCGATCACGTCTAGAAAATAAATTCTGAATAAAATTCGGGGTCCATTACGGAACAATGGTTAGACCACCGTTCTGAGAAAGATAGCGTGTATCAAATACAGGTAACATTTTATGAATTTTTTATTAAAATATAGTCGGACATTTCGGTTTTTTAACATCTCTTGGAAGGTTGTGTATAAAGTATGAACTAATGGTTATTTTTTAAATTAGTAAAATCTTCAATCGATATAATACAGGAAATTATAGATTGTCAGGCAGTTTCCGACTCCATAATTTTCATATGGCTGAACCAGGTTAGACATTTCGTTTCTACAGAATCCATTATGTCAAAAGGTATAGTCCGTATCAGGATATTTCGTTGCCTTTCAACAAAATTTTAATTGCAATAAATCTCAATAAAAATATTCTTAAATTTAAAACTTAAATTTTATTATACATTTAATTCGATTTCGTTCTCACGGTCACTTTGATCTACATTACTCTATTCTTCTATTTTAATAACATGGTTAGTCGAATTTATCCAACTTTCTTTGGGAATATCATGTTTCGAACCATGTTTCATCAAGGTAGATAATGGGACGATTTTCTAATCTGTCTTTTTTTATAGAGTTTAAGTAGTCAAACCGCCATCGTCGCAATCGTTGTGATTCCAATAATATTTGTCTTTTATTAATGGTCAGATATGCAAAACACATTTGAGATAATAATCTCCAGAAGCTAGTTCTGCTGCAAAGAATGTTGGTTTCAGCTTTCGTTTTGTCGTTGTTGCAATGAATGCAATGTAGACACAGTTTGCTCTTCTAACTTTCGCAGCATGTAGAAAGCATCATCTTCATCCTTGGCGAAAATCACTTGATCGTCTGTGAACAGTAAAGAAGATATCGAGAGGTGGTACATTCTAACTCTCATTTTGCCACCGTCTGTTGCCCAACGAGTTATAATAAAGTTTTTAACTAAGGAAGGCGTTAAACCATCCGGAATATTAATTCGGTTAAAGGTTCAGTATGGTGACTATTCCCTATCTAAGACCCAAGTGTTTAGTTGGGCCAAGAAGTTCAAGAGTGGACGAGAAAGTATGTGAATGTAAGTCATAATCGACGTTCCAGGTCAAGTGTCACTACTGACAACATTGGCGCAGTTCGCAACTATTCATGAAATCGCTTTAAAGGTGGGTATTAGCTTTGGAAGTGCTCAAACAATCAGCAGAAATCATCTTGGCTCCAATAAAACCATATTCTATGGGTTCCATTTTGACGAAGGAAAAACTGGATCATATGCATTGGGAAACTCTTGAACACAACATCCATACAGCCCAGATTTGTCACCCTGTGATTATTTTTTGCTTGCGCCCTTGAAAGATGCACTTGGAGGAATACGATTCGACAACGATCAAAAAGTTGAGGAGTTTGTGATCAATTGTAAATATGTATAAAACAATTCCGGTTTATATTTGATTCATCCTCTTATATCCTCAAACATAGCATCAGTCGCATAAGTATATGAGTTGAATATTAATTAGAAATAGTTCTGATGAAGATTGATAGTGACAGGAGATTTAACTAAACGAAACAACGCTATAACACAGATTTTTTTTCTACTTTTCGTATTTTTTTTCGGATATTCACGTAATCAGTCCAGATTTTTTCCGACTGCAAGATGCATTTGCAGTCGTGCTTTGCATAATCGGTTTTTTTTTCAAGCTTTAACATTAATTTTTTCTCGTTTCTCTAAGAATTATATAATTTCCAGCGAACTAAAAGAATTATTTATTGCAATTTTCTAACAGCTTTCCGTCTCCATCTAAATAACATAAATGTATGTAGACTGAAATGATTTAATAATCAATTCTGTTTGTAGCATTTCTAAATAAGAGTTTTCGTGTAGTTAAGCTTTCAAACAAAAGAAAAAAAAAACATCTCTTAATGCTGTTAAATTGAAAAGATGTGAAAAGATCAGATTTCAGAAATAAAAAAAATGATATACGAGGGTTAATCAATAAGTACCCGTGTATGATAGCAGATGGCGTTGACGAGTGAAACTGACATTACCGTCGTACACTGCAGACTGTTAAACGACCTCATGCTGAATTTCAGGTTAGTTTCAAAATACATAGGTTAGTTTTTTTTTACACCCAGTTGTATCATTCGTGTTTTGTATTTCTCGATGAAATGGGAAAAGGGCAATATCGATCCGTAATTCGTTTTTTTATTTTTAGATGGAAAAATATGCGAAGAAATAAGAGTGAAGCTGGATGCTGTCTGTCTATGATAACTCTTCACCATCTAGGACAACCAACAAACATTTTTCCGGGTGAATCTGAACCGAAGAAGGTTCCATCAGCCGGAAAGGTTATGGCTACGTTTTTTTGGGATTCCAAAGGAATAATCCTCATGGATGCCTCAGGGCAGTACTACAGTGAGTTGTCGGACAGATTCGATAAGAAATTGAAAGGAAGCACGACCTCATTTGGCTCATTTATCTTTAATACCTTACTCGCCCGACCTGGCCCCCAGCAACTTTTTTCTGTTCCCTAACTTGAAAATATGGCTCGCAGGAAAAAAAAATTAATGCTTAAATGAGGAGGTTATCGCCGAGACAGAAGCGTATTTTGGAGAGTTGGAAAAATCGTATTTTTTAGACGGCTTAAAAGAGTTGGAGAACCACTTGGAAAAGTATATATAGACCTAAAAGGAGACTACGTTGGAAAATAAAAATAAAATTGTGAGAACAATTACGCCTTTTTTTCAAACACGGGTACGTATTGATCAACCCTCGTGCGCTTTGCCACTATAAAAACGTGTTTTATCTGAATATATATAAAAGAGAGGTCTTTTTGTGATCACCTTGTAAGAGATTGAATATAGATTATTTATAATGGTGATGTATATCATGTTACTTTTATTACTTTTAAAATCTCGAGCTTTTTTTCGGGTCATAAAATTTCCCGTAACGTTTCTTTGTCTTTTCGTATGCTTTCTTGTCCTGGCCATGTGTAGTTTTCACAAGAGTAAAGATGGTTAGCTTTAACTTCTTCGACTTTCTGAGAACGGGAAACCTACCGTTCTCTCGGCGAACATTTCGGGTGATTTATTCACCTTCTAAAAAAGGATTTCAGTATAAGGGGTAAGAGATGCCATGAAAACCACTTCTCCCTTAACGCAATGATGCTGAAAATAACTTTCAAACGACCATGTTAGCTTTAGACGTGTAATATTGTAAAAACCTGTTTTGAATATCATTTTTTTATGTTCCTTTTTCTTTTTCCGAACTTGTTTATTGTTAGAGAACTACAAATTGAAGCTTTCCTAGTCACGTAGGCTTTACTTCCATTTTTATTCTACACGGTGGCGCTGAATAACTGTTACTATTCGTCCTTTGTCGCGGTTTTTATTAAAACACCTCTTTAATCATATAAATTATTTTTCATTCACACTTTTTTTAGATATAAGATTGCACATTATTTGCACAATATTGTGAAATATTTAAAACATTTCGTTACTATAGCCATCAAAGTGTCTTTGAAGTCGAAATATTTCAATGAAAACTTTATAATGTATGTGAAATTTCAAGCAGAATATGATCCCTACCACGGGCGTAGCCAGGATTTAGTTTTGGGGGGGTTTAGTTTGAAGTAAATAAAACAACAAAAATATACTTACATGAAATTTCGGATATATATTCAATTCAAATATAATAATTTAACTCTCTTCACTAATCGTATTTTTTCGGTATAATATTAGGTAATATTTGGCTTATTTCGGGGGGGTTTGAACGCCCAAACCCCCCCCCCCCCCCACCCTTGGCTACGCCCGTGATCCCTACACTGCATTTTGGGATATATTGTTCAATTCTTTAGTATCGCTGAATATTTTACGAATATTAAAAAAATTGTTTTCCAATTTAATTGAGTTAAATCAAAATCTAAAACTGCGGGGTAAAAACCGATAAGTTTTTCGTTACCAACACTCCAAATACTATAGCGG
The DNA here is from genome assembly GCA_031761425.1 of Cosmopolites sordidus. Classification (NCBI taxonomy): domain Eukaryota; kingdom Metazoa; phylum Arthropoda; class Insecta; order Coleoptera; family Curculionidae; genus Cosmopolites; species Cosmopolites sordidus. The sequence continues at coordinate 1,631,573 of JARFXV010000188.1, read as the reverse complement.
AGTTTTAGAAATATTGGTGACCTGAAATTTTGTGGCTTTTTTCCATGAATATAGTCGTTTCCATATTAAAAACCATAGTATAGCATACATATACTCGTGAAATGTTGTGATTTTTGTCCATTTTTCAACGTTTACTTCCTAGTTAAAATGAATCTATTGAATCTATTCAACATTTTAGATATCTTATTTAATTCGTTAATATAGGTAAATGTTTTACGAATATGTAAAAAAAAACTGTCTTCCAGTTTAATTGATTTAAATCAAAAACTAAAACTGACAGGTAAATACTGATATTTTTTTGTAACTAGCACATCAAAAACCATGAACCTGAAGTCGCATATAAAAAAAGGAAACCAAATAATTGTAAACGAAAAATAATGGACATCTCTTCGGATCCATAACACAATTGAAACAAATAAACTTTCCAAAGAGGGTGCAAATTTAGGAAACATATAGCTTATAAAATATAATTTTTGGTGTGAAACAAGTACTTAAAATGAAAACGGAAACTTCATTCTGAAGAAACTTTTCTCAACTTTCGCTTCGGTTGTGGTTGTTCCCATTTTCCAAATTTAATATCGAGATGTGATTTAAAATTCATAGTTATGGTAAAATGGGAAGTTATATATGTTTCGTGTCAATATTCTTAAGTGTTCGTTGCTATGAATACATTAAAACTTTTTTTTAAATTGGAATTTGTTTTTTTTTTGTAAATCAAAAATATATCGAATATGAAAATTTTAGGATACTTGAAATTTAGTGGAAGCTTTGTATCATTGATTTCCATTGAATTTTTAATGTTTCTCTGGGTCTGGTGCACATACTCTTCTACACTTCAATATACCGAGGTTTATTGTTAGTGTATTCCCAACTGTAACATTTGAAGTAGAATATGATCTTGTTCGATTCTTTAATTGGTGAATTTTCTGAATAATTAACCTGAAATTTTTTGGCCTCTTTTATATATATATATATATATATATATATATATATATATATATATATATATATATATATATATATATACTGATAACGACGATCGACAGATCGACACCCGGAATGATTTAGAAACATTATTTACCATCCGTGAAAATATTAGATATAACATATATATATATATATATATATATATATATATATATATATATATATATATATATATATATATATATATATATATATATATATTATTATTCACGTATGGGCCCTGGTGGACCACGCGAAGTACAATTAGAGACGTCGCTGTGAGCTTGTTTCCTTTCGTCAGACCAAGTTGTTCCAGTCTTCCTACATTTTTCTCTCTGACCAACCTTCCAAACGTTAACCTTGTGTCTGAAACAGCCTCTATCCTGAATTTCACTTTGTGTAATATTTGCTGATCTTAGGTCCTCTTTAATTGCAGCAGTCCATTTAATTATTTCTACTTTAGCTTTACTCCTATTTTCATAAAATTCGACTATTTGTCTAGTTAACCTACTCGGATTCATCCGTTTTATGTGTCCGTAAAACTTAAGTCTTCTTTTTCTCATATCGCTATGTATATCTGTGTATTGTTTGATTTCTTGGTTTTCTCGAAGTCGGTATGTTGTGCTATTTATTTGTTTGGGCCCTAGGATTTTTCTTATAATTTTTCTTTCCTTCTTTTCAATGTCCTCGATGTCCCTCTTTCTATTCAAAATGAGCGTTTCCGCAGCATATAGACATTCTGGCTTAATAACTGTGTTGTAATGTCTCAGTTTTGTGTTTTTAGATAGGCATTTTTTGTTGTAAATGTTTTGTGTAAGTCTCAATGCCGTTTCCATTTTTTGACATCTACCCTTATTGGCCGCTTTTTCCAACCCATTTTCCATGATTATTTCACCCAAATATTTGAATTGAGAGACTCGTCTGATGTTACCATATTTTGTTTTTAGAAATGGCGTTCTTAGTCTGTTGCAGGTCATGTATTGTGTCTTTTCAAAGGAAATTTGGAGTCCTACATTTTCTGCTGTTTCTTTTAGGATTTCAATCTGTTTCTGTGCCGTTAATACATCTTGAGCTAAAATTGCTAGATCATCAGCAAATGCCAAATCAATTTTGATGTTGGTTCTCCCCAGTTTAATGGGCTGGTCAATATTCAGGGCCGACTTTTTTTCACGCCACTCCTGTATTACTTTTTCTAGAACACAGTTAAATAAAAGTGGCGAGAGTCCATCCCCTTGTCTCACTCCAGTTTTAATTTCGAAGGGCTCCGAGATCTCACCCATGAATTTAACTTTTGACCTTGTGTTTTTGGAAGCAAAGACTTTGCGGTTGATAGCCTGTTACTTTAGTTTTAAATGTCTTGTAAAAGTTTCGAGTGTTATATTTTTGGAAATCTTTTTCTATTTCATTAAGTTGATTGTTTTCATATTTTCTTTTAGTTTGTCTAATTAGCTTCGATGTTTCTTTTCTTACTTCCAAAAATATGTTATAGTTTATTGCTGTTTTTTGACTGTTCCAATCTTTGAATGGATCACTTCGGCTTAATACTGCTTGCTCGCAAACTTCATCCCACCACGGATGTTTTCTACGTTTTTGTAAAGGGACCAACTTTAAGGCTGTTTTAATAATTTTTTGTTTCAATTCTTGCCAGTTCTGTGCTGGTTGTTTATCAAGTTCTTCTGTTAGGGCTGGTTTTATTTTCGTTGGGTCAAACTTTGGTATTAGCATTATATTTGAATAAGTTTTCGAGGTTTTAAGCTAAGTTTGATTCTAGTCAAGTAGTGATCCGTGTCTATATTTGCTCCTTTCCTGACTTGAACATTCAAAATCTCTTTATAATTGGGGTACGAAATGGCAACATGGTCAATTTGAAATTCACCCATGTACGTGTTTGGGCATTATTTTTAGATTAAACTGCGAACATAGTTCAACCAATCTTCTACCATTATGGTTAGTCCATTTATGAGCGGGAAAACTGCCGACTGTTTTCCTGTACTTTTTTTGTTTCCCTAGCTGGGCGTTGAAATCACCCAATAAAATTTTTACATGGTTAGAGGGAATTTTAGAGATAGTCTTTTCTAGAATTTCCCAGGACTCATTTACTTTTTCAGGATTAGATTTATTTTCTTCGTTTACTGGGAGGTGTGCATTGATTAATGTATAGTTTTTGTTAGCACACTTAAGGGATAGTGTAATAAGTCGATTATTTACTGGCTGGACATTTGTTATAGAACTAAGGATGTTTCTTGAGACAGCGAAAGCAACACCGAGATGTGGTGTATTTTTGAGTATTTTTTTGTCCGTTTTACTTTTAAAAAGTCTGTAGTTGCCGAATTCCAAGGTGTTATCATCTGTCAATCTAGTTTCTTGCAAAGCTAAAATTTTGATTTTTTGCTGATTTAATGTTCGCCCCAATTCGTGTAGTTTTCCTGGACGCAGGAGAGAATTGATATTTACCGTTCCAAAGAAAGTTTTTGCTTTCGGTTTCAGACGTTGGCCAGAGGTCTCCGATTCCCTCTGAAAGATTTTGCGTTTAAGCCCGGACGCCGCAGAATCCGAAGGTCCGGTTGTACCAGCAAAGCTGGCAGAGGATTGTCTACCTCCTGGGGTAATTTTGTAATTACTAGAACGCTTCATCTTGTACTTTGAATTAAAGGTTTGAACCATGACGATTCAGAGGTTAAGACTGGAGGGGTTAGTTCCAGAATTTAAATATCAGCCGCACCACTGGTGAACAGACGCTGACCACTCAGCCGCTTGATACAAGTCAGACGCTAAGTGGATTTAGTTTTTTTTTTTTTGCCTTGGTTCGGGGCTGCTTATATTGAGATATTCGCAGCTGTCCATTAATATCTAATGGAACTTTCACTATCCACCACCCGTGACCCGTCCAGTACCTTAGGCGAGGTATACTGGAACATATATATATATATATATATATATATATATATATATATATATATATATATATATATATATAGTCGTGAAAATTTGTTAGTTTTGTACATTTTTCAACTGTTGCTTCTAAATTTACTTCAAAGTCAAGATATTTCAATGAAAACATTATGATGCACGTAAAATTTTAAGCAGAATTTGACTGCTGTGCTACATTTTTGATGATCTTTTTCAATTCTTTAATATCTGTGAATATTTAAGAATATAAAAAAAATGTCTTCATCTCTAATTGTGTTAAATCAAAAACTAGAACTGAAAGGTAAAAAACCGATAACTTTCTCGCTATCCTTATATCTAAAAAGCACACTGACTTCACAATACATAATAATTATTTAAAAAGGAAAAAGAAACTTATTTTAAGTATCGAAAACCCATTTTCATGAATATTAAATTATTCAAAAAAGGTGATTGTGAGGTAAACTTCAGCAGAGGGTAGAATTTCCCAACGTATTATTTATCATCCCCAATATTTGATGTTATGCATGTGTTATTCGTGTTTTATGAATCAGCTATTTGTAATGCGTACACGTTTTGTCGTATGCCAGGCAAAGTTGAGCATTGCGGCTGTAAAATGTGGAGGGAAATGCTGCCAAGCTGGAAATGGTTCCAAGCTTTCTCACCGCCGTTTATGCTATCTAATAAGAAAATATCTTTATTACTATTCAGTGGCATATATTACCTTTTCGTTTATCAGAATAAAAAGATATACTTCTATATATATATCCTCACTCTGTTACGAGGCAAATATGAAAAATTCTCAGTCCCATACCAGGGTAAATTAGAAACTTCTGGATGTTATTGTCTTAGAAATTGGATGGACAATGACCTAATGTTATTGTCTTCATATAGCTCGGATGGTAGTAACTTATCTAGTAGCGCTTTCCGATGGTGGTGGGGAAGGGTGTAGTAAGCAGCTTTCTGACAAAACTGATAATTTATCGTCTGCTTAGAACGTGAATCGAAATTATACAATTTCAGAAACCATGAAAGCAGTTATAAATCAATTTCAAATTGAGAGCTCCATAACCATATTGTCCATAACCAAATTATAGAGGTTATGGAAACGGATGGTACACAGCCCCATATAAAAAGAGAAAATCTAGTTATCCCTAAGGGAGGTTTTGAAGGGCTGTCAAGCCACAGAGAATTTTATCTTCATGTCTTCGCCTAATACAATTTAGTTTTCAGTTTTTATGAATTCTTTTTCCGATAAATGACTTAAAACTGTGTAAAATGTCCGACTGACTAAATATTTAAGATTAAAGCAGAACATTTTTAAACTTTCTTTTGCCCGAAGAAGGTTTCAGCATTTGATTGATTTTTCAGAAAGGCAGAAAACAACCCTTTTCTTAGTTGATTCTCCCTCGTTGTACATGCATTTTTAGGGTTGAATCTCGGGGAACAATCGGCTCTGGAAAAGGGAGGCTCAGAGCCAAGCTCCGCGTCATTTAAATGTCTTAATGAGGGTAACAACTACCAGCGACCCCCTTTGTGGGATGCTTCAATTTTAACAACTCACTTTTACTGTGGATGTCGTGAAATGAAAATTTCGAATTTGAATTTTAATGTTACGACCGCCGAAACTTTAATTAAACAAGTTGGAAAGACAACAATAACAAAAAGAGAAACAGCGACGAGCATTATCCGTACTGTAAAAACGTCTAAATCGAGAGGGAAAAAAAAAGAAGACTCTATCAAAGGTTGGCTTTAACAACAGAAAAGAATATCGCTCAAGGGCCAACCGCTAAAATAAACAAGGTCAGACGATCAGAAGGGTTGTTAGAAATAACAGTCGTGTTGGTCAAATAAAAATAGGATTAATGATAAATTTCAATTCAGTTCGGTAAAGGGAAATGAGTAGAAAGTCTGCTACATGCTGGGGATTTAAAACTATCTCATATCCATATTGAAATAAATTTGAACTGCAAAATGATACAGTCTATTCCCTTTGGAATTAATTTCGATATTGATTTAGTCGGAAGTTTTGAATTGCTGATTTACTACTTTCATCATATTCTAAATAACTTTTTGTCAGATGAAAAATGTAACAGTTCTTAACAAAATGTAAATTTTCAATGGAAACTTAGCTTGTTACAAAATTTACTATTTACGAGAAAAATCAAATTACGATTAAGATTTCATGAATATTTTTATACTACTATGAACAAAGTATAACACAACAGTATAACACAGAAATTTTGAAATACGGTGAAGAAAATATCCCAGAGAAATGGAATAAAGCGTTGATAATACCCCTTCACAAAAAAGGAGCTATGGACAAGTGCAATACTACCGAGGAATTGGCTGTTTAAACAGTATCGGCAAGCATATGCCTCTATTAAGCAAGAGCACCAAAAGTAAAAGTGTACCAAACAATACTAAGGCCCACGGTTACCTATGCGTGCGAGACATGGACAGTGACGAAGAAGGAAGAAACTAAGCTGGAAATCTGGGAACGTAAAATATTAAGGAGGATTTTTGGAGGAATTAAAGTTCAGATCGAATTAAGAAGAAGATATAGATAAATAGAAGAACTGTACAAAAAAACAAACATTGTTCAGGTGGTGAGAGCGTAGAGAGCTAGATGGCTGGGGCACATAGCGAGGATGCCCGGCGCGAGATGTGTTAAAGGAATACTGAAGAGAGGTGAAGGGGGAAAGAGAAGAATAGGGCGACCGAGGAAGAAACGGGTGGATGATGAATAATTTGAGGAAAATAGGAGTCAGGGATTCGAACAATGATGCTTTGAACCGAAAACAGATAGAAAAGAAGAGTGAAAGAACTCGAAGCCAAGGGCCATTAGGCCTATAGAGCTGAATATTATTATTATGAACAAAACTAAGGCGACTTTCTAGATGAAACACAAAGAATCGTATACATGTGGTAAAATATAGTACATAAGGTATTTATTTATTCATCAGGAAGTCAAATTTCATGCAAGAAAATATTATTTATAGAATAAAGAACTGGTGCAAATTTTAGACGTCTAATGAGAAGAGTGTTTACGTTGAACACATTAAAATCAGGGTTAACAACGCCGTCATAATTCCCATTCTTCTGTATGGAGCTGATCCATGTTTCCTGTATTGGAAGCAAATAAAACAACTGGAGCGATTTCATCAAAGCTGCCTCAGGAAAATCTTCAGAATAAAATGACCATCAGACCAATGTGGGGGTACTGGAAGAAGCCAACAGTTTGAGCACATAATCTACCTAAAGTCGAAGAGACCACTAAACACCAAATCACTTTTTGAAAATTTCTCGACGCACGTTTCGCTAACCATCTTAGCATCATCAGGAGATGATTTCATCTCCTTTTCCGCATATTCCAAACGAATATGTTCACAGAAGCTAAACAGTAAATTCATTACAAAAAAGTCATCTTTAAATAAAACATTTAAAAAACTCAAAATTGAAAAGTCGAAAGAACATATTCCAGAAAAGGGCATCAACATAGAAGAAAATCTAGATCTCTTAAATAAAGTATTCAATTTTGCTTTGCCGACATCCCATAGTGCTTTGGAGGATGTGGTAGCCGGTATTGAGACTGGTATTAAACACTTATTGGAGTCTTCCAAAGCTTTCGTTAGAGAGTCATGTGAAGGAAAAATTGCAAAAAATATTTCAAATAAAAGTCAAAATGTGTAATCACTGGGGACCTGTGTAATCACTGGAGAGTAGATATGGAGAATATGAAATCTGATTAAAAATTCCACAACCATTGTACCATCAAAATACCACTCTTGTGAGTTGGAGTGTTATCTTAGTAAGATAAGATGTCTAGGCTCAGGTATCCTCATCTATTACTATAATTGCTCCAACAATTTTGGACACATATTTTGAACAATAAACCTACCCAATAATCAACCAAAAAAAAACACCTTCAGAGTCATAAAAAGAGTTATGGTCATGGTCTTATAGATGTCAAAAATGGCAACCATACATTTTTTTATTGTATTTTATGTGTATTTAATTAGGTGGGGTACGAAATATACGACATTATAAAAGTGGATTGAGAATTGCATGAATTATATCCGGGACTAGCACTACGATGGTTTTTGCGGTTTATAATCCCAAATATTAATAGATATGATTCTGATATGTTCTCATCATTGTCGTAAGGTCCCCTATTTCTTCGGTACAGATGGGCATTCAGATGATACAGATAGAGAGAGAATATATATGTTTGTTGTTTCTTCCTTGTTACTAGACATATCACTGTTACTGTCGATACTGATTTTAATCTTAGTTTATCTATAATGTTCTTGAATTGCTTGGATTATTTTCTGGCTTATATCAGCTGCTTTTGGTAGAAGAAATTATTTATACCGTTAAAAAACGCTTTGTTCTTCGGCTTCAAGGGCTGAATCTTTTTTATTTCCTTAAGTCAGGTAGAATTCATACATACAATAGACTGAACGTTGGTGTTTCTGTGATTCTTCTATAATTTTCAAAATACTTTTAAAACCACACAATACACTGGAGTAATATGTTAAAACCTAATAGTTTTTCTTGCCTCGCAAACTTTAAAATAAACCCTTGCTGACTTTTTAGTACGTCCGAATTTTAAATTCACATAACAACACCCAATTAGATGCCTGGAAACTATGTCCAAATGTCTGCAATTGTTCGAGTTATGTTGTCTCCCAAAGCGTTAATAGTTCCGGGTTTATCGGTATAAATAAAAAAATTAACATAACCCCAAATAAAATAATATAAAACCGTTAAATCACATGAACTTGGTGGCCAATTAACCGGTTCGTTCCTCGGAATAATTTTCTCACTGGCTTGTTCCCTTAATAAATCGATTGTTGAGTTGGCTGTATGATGCATTGTATCAAAAAAGTACCGTGAATTGAGCATTTGAAAAGCCCGTTGTCAAAATTCTTTTCGCCACTAAGAGTTTGAACGTCATTGAATTTGTCTTAAATTTTGCATTGCAAATGGAATTTCGTGAAAATGTTGCAGAATGCTTACGGTGAATCGACTTTATCAAAAACACGTGCATGTAAGTGGTACTGTGCATTCCAGAGCGATCGAGATGTGTTTGAATATTTGCCTCGCTCTGGTCGGCCATCAACGTCTTCAACTGAAGTTAACATCGCTAAAGTACAGGAAATGGTAACTGAAAATCGTCATTTAAGTTTGAGAGAGATAGCAGCTGATCTTTCTGTGTTTCACGAATCAATTCGTATCATTTTAAGCGATTGTTTGGGCATGAAACGCGTTGCCGATCGACTAGTGCCAAAAGACCTGAATTTTCTTCAGAAACTCAATCGAGTAAAGGTCGCTGAAGACATGCTAGAACGAATCAAATCGGGCCCCACATTCATAAAACGAATTTAATATGCAAACCAGTCAACAAGATTCGGATTCGGCGCCTTCCAACTGAGCCGAAATCGAAAAAACCACGTCAAAGTCGATCAAAAGTTATGGTGATGTTGACTGTTTTCTTTGATTATTGCGGTGCTGTATATTCGGAATTCTTGCCAGAAGGTCAGACCATAAATAAAGAATATTATTTAAGCATTATGCGGCGTTTGAGAGAGCAAATTTGTCGAAAAAGGCTAGATTTATGGAAAGAAAACTCTTGGATTTTGCATCACGACAACGAACGATCCCACATTGTGAACGGATTTCTGGCCAAAAACTCAACAAACACCATCGAACAACCACCGTAATTACCTGATATGGTTCCGGCCGACTACTTTCTTTCCAAAACTTAAATTACCACTTCGAGACACCGGTTTTCAGTCGATAGAAAACATAAACAGAACTAACGTCGATTTCGGAAAATGCGTTTAAAAAACTGTTTTGACAATTGGATTATTCGTTGGCATAGTTTTTTGTGTTGTTTGTGTTTTAATATTGAGCAGCGTGATATACATTCGGAATGTGTCGATAATTCGGGCAAATACATCACGAAGTTCAAATTCACGAAGTTTGGTGCACAGTTCGTTTGACAGCGATCTCTATCGGAAGTTCGGACACATTAAAAAAATCACCCTTTATAACAGAATGAGAGAATGACGAGTGACACAGTACAATTTCATTGATAAAAGCAAAGAAAGAGACTTAAATAGGTCTTGAGAAAAAAATTTAATTAATCAAAAAAAAAAATAAAGTTTGTCCTTAAGTGAATCTAAGTTCAAGTTGAGTCGAGTTGACTATGAAGTCTGAAGCGCTTAAACCAACAGTCAGAAAGGCTTTGCAGAAGGAGCAAATGTAATGTCGCTAATTAATAGTAACTGCTTGCGCTACTACGCTTTGGGCTCTATAACGATTCCTCTGGAGGGCAATTTTGTCATCCGCCTTTCTACCAGCCAGCCTAAATCGACTATGTAAGTGAATTAAAATATTTATTAAAGCATTCCACATACAAACTTCAACCTCAAGACGCCTTTAACCCGAATGTCCTCATTTAAAATGGTTTTTATTCGTTTTGTTTTCGGCGTGATTATGAAAACAGTATCTTTTCGTGACGGTGCAGCAATTACTTTTATTGTTCGAATTAAAATTTCGGTTCGTTAGTGTCTTCGTCGAAAGAAAAAAAAAGAACGGTTCTCCGATTTTCGGTCATTACTCAAAAAATTCATTGACGGGGAATATAACACGCACAACGAAAATTTTCTCGCTAGTGGAAAAAAGGAAATGCTCAGGACAGATAACAGACTGACCACAATGCAGATGTAACCAACGAAATCGTAGGTATAGTGTTTTTTTATTCGGAGTTTTATTACAAGTTATTATTATTATTATGTTCGTTCTGTATTCAAGCATCTCAGCCTAGGCTGGTGGATATTGGTCGATATTATAATGCTAAAATGAGAAAGCAGTTCAGCTCACTTACATTTATTTTGGGGAAAGTTCGAAAAAGGAACCATGAACGGTGATCTATATGTACCTTCAGAACAATATAGTTACTACTTTTGCTGTAGTTTCAGTAAAACAGTTAATGTATGTATACAGAATTTAAAACTCGTAGCAATTTATTAATAGTGACATCATCCAACTACTCAATAGTATAGAGCAGTTATCAGTGTTGTAGTAAAGAGTAGTAAAGAGTACACTGGTAAATAAAAATTAGTTTATTTTTTGTGATTGGCGATATGTATGGGTATAAGACTCACATATCAGCAGAAAACTTATGTCGAAGACTCACATAATGACAAAACGAAAATCAACTTGATTTACAATTCTCAAAATTTTATTTGATGATGATTAGGAAATCGAATATCTCTTTTGAGAACAAACTGATTCTTTATAAAGGAATGCTCAAACCCATATGAACGTATGAAATGTAACTTTATGGATCCGCAAGAGATTCCAACATCAACATCATAGAGAGGTTCCCCTCAAAAGTTCTCCGTGGTACGTATTTTTCTTATAACTTGCTTCCATTTCTTGTGGTCCATTGCTCTTTCCTTCCAATTGGATATTCCCAGTTTTTCTGTATCTCTACTCGCCTCCTGGAACCACTTGTTTCTTGGTCTTCATCTCTTTATTTTACCTCCTTTTCCCCTGTACATCTTTTGACAATTCTTTGTTCTGACATCCAAATTATATGGCCCAACCATCTAACCATTTGTGTAAATCAATTCTTCTGTTCGAACCTTTGGTGTGAAATACTAAACTTGAAGAGATTTACCACTAAACACCAAAACGCTTTTTTGAACTGCTCGACGAACGTTTCGCTATGCCCTTTTCTGGAATATGTTCTTTCGAGTTCTCAATTTTGAGTTTTTTAAATTTTTTATTTAAAGATGACTTTTTTATAATGAATTTACTGTTTAGCTTCTGTGAACATATTCGTTTGGAATATGCGGAAAAGGAGATTAAATCATCTCCTGATGATGCTAGCGAAACGTGCGTGGTTAGCGAAACGTACGTCGAGCAGTTCAAAAAAGCGTTTTGGTGTTTAGTGGTAAATCTCTTCAAGTTTAGCATTTGTGTGAACCCAAATTTTGCTCAAAGATATGGATCATTTTTAATGTTTTAATTGGTCAATTGTTACTATTCTAAATCTATCTTGGTCCTTCTCGTAATTCTTAAGTTTATTTCTTATTTTTGCCAAGGCCTTATATACCACGTTCATTAGGACAATTCTTGTATAAAAAATTAATCACAATCAAAATGAAATAAAAAGCTTAAATTACGGGAGGCTCAAAAAGCTTTCTTCTTCTTACTTAAATACTTAATTTTTTTTTAATTTTGGTGTTTGCGAGTTGCTACCTCTAAACATATATACTCGTTGATTCTGAATATTGGCAGGAAAACCCAAATGTCGCGCACGCTGCGATTATATAGAGGGTGAGAACAGAATTGGTGAAACCATTTGAATTTCTCTGTTTTTGTAACCGGTGGCGAATATTGTAGGGCTTCTATATGAATATATCATCCATATTGAAGTGACTATTACAGTAGCGTGCTTTTTTCATACAACTATACTAAAATACATTTCGAAATGTCAAAACAATATTTCTGAACATTACAGAATAAAACATGTTGACGATTTACTTGGCAAGAGGAATATTTAATTTAAATGAAATATTAAGACTGGTCCAATTTAAGAATCAGGACTAATTTCACCGAACTCGACAGCTAATCTGCATCTTCAAAGTTGCGAATATATTAATTAACTTGTATTATTGCAGTGATTCAATTATTTCCTGTTTTTTAGTATAATATAGACCTCGGGTATGACCATAATATAAATATTAGTAACTTAAGACTTACCAGTTACTTCTTATTGCGTTTAAAGGACGAGATGGCAAAAAAGGCTCCAAATGAACAAAAATAGTACTGTAGTACTGTGCAATTGCACTTGGAAATACTTCCTCATCCACCGTATTCTTCAGATCTGACCCCCAACGACTATTTCTTGTTCTCAGACGTAAAAATAATGCTCGTTGGAAAGAAATTTCGTTCCAATGAAGAGATAATTGCCAAAATTGAAGGATATTTTGAAGGCAATTAGAAATCGTTCTGTAAAAAAGGTGTAGCAATATTAGAAAAGCGTTGGAATTATTGTATTGTTCTTCAGGGAGAATATATTGATGAATAAAGGCGAAATTTGCAAAAAACGTAAACGTAATTTGCAAACGGAAAACGTAAAAGTCGACGAGCTCTGTCTGACAGATTTCTGTTAATCCAACTACATTTTTAGTATAGCTCCATATAGGGCGACTCAAATTATAAGCAATACAATTTTATGTATGTACATCTTACTCCCTACCACCGCTGAATAATTCAAGATACTTTTATAATTCGATGTTATTTACCCTAATTAATAGATAATTTGCCCCGATTAATAGATCGCCCTGTAATAGATAGCTGTATGATTGTATTTCTAAAAAATACTAAACAACATTGCAGTAAGAAAATTTAAAACAAAAATAGAAAAAGAAGTAAAAACCTTTCTGAACTTTACCATATTCAGCGCAATCCATACATTGGCAATTTTATCTATGCCTTGTTTTGAAATTATCTTTCCTTATTCCTTTTATTGCCCTTGCGAGTTATGTATGTCTCTGGATGATTCATACCGGGAATTTACATAATCGTATATAGGATTTGATTTCTTTTACATGCATGTTAGATAAATCAATCAATTTATATAGGATGCAGATTGGGTCTCCGCTTATAATTCAATACCATCCTAAAAGAAACATTTCAATAAATATGTGGATCTTAAATTTCAAAAACGGTAACGCTTTTTTTTATTTGGAAAAATGTTTTATTTCTGTAAAATTATTTAAACAGTCCCTTTTTACCTTTAACTATTGCCCAATGCAAGATTTCTGGATAGTGACAATAATAATTTAAAATTCAAGAAGATTTTCTGCCAGATACCGTGTTACTTGGTTGCATGTTTCGCTAACCAAGACGGAATCATCAGGAGATCTCTAAACTTGAAGAGATTTACCACTAAACACCAAAACGCTTTTTTGAACTGCTCGACACACGTTTCGCTAACCATGTTGATTGAATCTCCTTTTAATCAGATTCCATATTCTCCATATCTACTCTCCAGTGATTACACAGGTCCCCAGTGATTACACATTTTGACTTTTATTTGAAATATTTTTTGCAATTTTTCCTTCACATGACTCTCTAACGAAAGCTTTGGAAGACTCCAATAAGTGTTTAACACCAGTTTCAATACCGGCTACCACATCCTCCAAAGCACTACGGAATGTCGGCAAAGCAAAATTGAGGCCTTTATTTAAAAGAACTAGATTTTCTTCTATGTTGATGCCCTTTTCTGGAATATATTCTTTCGACTTTTCAATTTTGAGTTTTTTTAATTTTTTATTTAAAGGTGACTTTTTTATAATGAATTTACTGTTTAGCTTCTGTGAACATATTCGTGTGGAATATGCGGAAAAGGAGATTAAATCATGATGATGCTAACATGGTTAGCGAAACGTGCGTCGAGCAGTTCAAAAAAACGTTTTGGTGTTTAGTGGTAAATCTCTTCAAGTTTAGTGTTTTACACCAAAGGTTCCAATAGAAGAATTGAGGAGATCTCTACACAAATTAAAATCAGTAAACGTGGTAATGTTAGATGTTTGTTAGAACAGGCAGAAGTCACAGAAAACTAAACTAGGCGAATGGCAGATAGTCGAGTACCACATTACTTTTCATAGGCAAGACATCGTAAACATAATACATACATTCCGTCAAAAAAGTAACGCGAATTGAACAGCCCGCTTAAAGAGATTGTGAAAATTATTTTTATCGCTAAGTTGGTACAACTGTTCTCTATACTGACGCGGAACTCATTCCGTTTGCGGCCTTTCCGAACTAGCTCACGCCAGCGTTCTCTATTTATGGCTTCCTTGGTTGCATATTGGTGAAATGAACCAGTTAAAATTAGCCTTGTTATATTATTTATAATTTTAAATAGGATATCTACTTAAAAGTAGTAATAATACATATTTATACGAAATAATTGTGTGTGTATATATCATTGTGTAAAAAGAATTCGTTTATTATAGCGAAGAAACAAAGTTCCTGTAATAGATAAGCTTTAATTAATGTTAAACAAGAACGAAAGGCAGAGAACGGAACTTTGCATACAATGTTAATAAAATAATTATGAAAATGAAACAGTAATTAAAGAACATGGAAGTTTTGAAGTCCCTTCAGCGTGCAAGTTAAATTTCTATCATGTTTGTCAATTAATTTTCAAGTCAAAACTCTTTCCCCCAAACGATATTAGTCAGAGACAGTCTGTAGACATAATTAATGTAAATGGAAGAAAACAGAATCCCGTACTGTGTAGAAGGAATATAAGAACAGTAAGGTGAGCCAATGAATTTCATATCCACTTAACATAATCGCGAGAGATCCTGAGGGAAATCAAGGAACCAAGCGACGAACTAAGTGAGAGAAGACGACCAGACTACTGAAAATATTGTTGGCGAAAAAGCCAAAACGTTTTACCAGATAGCGCAATATTCATTTTTTTTTCTTTCAAAATTCTTTTATAAACATATTTTTAAAACTTTAATAAACCTGCCCCATATAAATATTTTATTAACTTGTGTATCTATTGGATTCCTGTTTAACTTTATAAAGTTCGTTGACATAAAAAGAATTTTCACTTAAAAAAAAATATGAGAATGGATTTGGTATAATCTTGGTATCAAGAAGTAAGGAGCATTTTTAATAAAACTATAAATATATTCATCCAAATATAGATTCTTTTCATTTCATGTATTTGATTTCAGGTATTTTCTTCAAAACAGCCAGCAACGTCTCTTGAATGGATTCTATGGACACAAAACGACATTCACGAAGTGGTTTCTTCAACAGAGCGATTAAAAAAGCCACACGTTATTTATTTATTATACCCAATATCAGTCAAAGAGTGTAGTATACTAAGGTAGTAAGCCAATTCGTCTATCTAGGGGCTCAAAAGAGATTAGAAGAAGATGCGAAATACCAAGAAATACAATACAAAATTTGAAAAATAAAACAATTCAAAATCAAATTAAAGACTTAAGTTATTCATCTCTCTAATATAGGCTTCAATGTAGGCGCAAACGAAATGAGTTTCCATAGGTCACGCCTCTTCTGAAAAAAAGAATACGAAGAAGAAGAAGGGAAGAGGTGGCTGTAACATCTAAAATGTTTTAAACAGTACAAGAAAAAAACTTCGCAATGTGAATTTCGTCATTTAAACAAAATTGAATGCAAATGAAAAAAAAATATATACCAACTTAAAAAAACCAATGATCGTATCGATACTTACGAACTTTTAAAACAAAAGTAGCTTTAATTTGTGATCACTTAAAAAACTCGTTTTGTTGTGAATTAAGCATGCTATAAACTTAGCCCGAAAAAAATGTGTTGTAACCCCTTAAATGAAATCAAACTGCAATAGGGTAGAACTTATTCAAAGCTCCCTAGTCGAAAAGCAAACGCTTTTGGCTTTCCCATCTATAAACTACTTGATTGAGCTTTTCTGATTGAGAGAGAAAAGAATAGGATGAAGTGGGGAACGAGGCAGGTGGCGTAGATTTGACTTGGCTTGTAAAACAGAGAATAATTGATTATTCATCAATTGAAAAAGGAAGAAAAAAACGAGTCTCAACAGATCGGCTTTCCCCTCCGTTCGAATTGATAAATTAAGAATTTAGTGCTTCATTGCCCTCACAACTTTGTGTCTTGGCTGGAATAATTTCTTGATGATTGATAAATGATCTTATTTTTTAGTATTTACGATACCAAAAAGTTAAACCTAAAAAAATCCTATTTATAAATCAATAACGTAGCGCTGAGAAAATATTACAAAAAAGAAATAAATTGTTATTAATTCACCTGACAAGAATTTTTACAATAAACGAAATAACTAATAGTCTGATGGTGCTAGGTTCGGACTATATTGTGATTGTGGTAAACTCTGGATGATATATTTAATTATTGGTCATTTTTTTTAAGTAATGACGATTTTTTTAAGTAATGAAAAGTGTTTAGCTTTTCACGACGTTTCGACAAGATTGCACTCGTCATTTTCCATTTTCAAGTTGAAATTTGTTGATGTTGAAACATCAAGTTGATATTTCTAAATCATTCCGGGTGTCGATGCGTTCATTCTGTGAAGAGTCATGACGTTTCGCCAAAATCCAAGATTTTGGCGAAACGTCATGACTCTTCACAGAATGAACGGATCGACACCCGGAATGATTTAGAAACATTATCTACCATCCGTGAAAATATTACATATATATTATTATTATTCACGTATGGGCCCTGGTGGACCACGCGAAGTACAATTAGAGGCGTTTGTTGTTGTTAGCCTTCCTTTGAGCCCATACTAATTTCATTCTTTCGCTATGAGCTTTTTTCCTTTCGTCAGACCAAGTTGTTCCAGTCTTCCTACATTTTTCTCTCTGGCCAACCTTCCAAACGTTAACCTTGTGTCTGAAACAACCTCTATCCTGAATTTCACTTTGTGTAATATTTGCTGATCTTAGGTCCTCTTTAATTGCCGCAATCCATTTAATTATATCTACTTTAGCTCTACTCCTATTTTCATAAAATTCGACTATTTGTCTAGTTAGCCTACTCGGATTCATCCGTTTGATGTGCCCGTAAAACTTAAGTCTTCTTTTTCTCATATCGCTATGTATATCTGTGTATTGTTTGATTTCTTGGTTTTCTCGAAGTCGGAATGTTGTGCTATTTATTTGTTTGGGGCGTAGGATTTTTCTTATGATTTTTCTTTCCTTCTTTTCAATGTCCTCGATGTCCCTCTTTCTATTCAAAATGAGCGTTTCTGCAGCATATAGACATTCTGGCTTAATAACCGTGTTGTAATGTCTCAGTTTTGTGTTTTTAGATAGGCATTTTTTGTTGTAAATATTTTGTGTAAGTCTCAATGCCGTTTCCATTTTTTGACATCTACCCTTATTGGCCGCTTTTTCCAACCCATTTTCCATGATTATTTCACCCAAATATTTGAATTGAAAGACTCGTCTGATGTTACCATATTTTGTTTTTAGAAATGGTGTTCTTAGTCTGTTGCAGGTCATGTATTGTGTCTTTTCAAAGGATATTTGGAGTCCTACCTTTTCTGCTGTTTCTTTTAGGATTTCAATCTGTTTTTGAGTCGTTAATACATCTTGAGCTAAAATTGCTAGATCATCAGCAAATGCCAGACAATCAATTTTGATGTTGGTTCTCCCCAGTTTAATGAGCTGGTCAATATTCAGTGCCGACTTTTTTTCACGCCACTCCTGTATTACTTTTTCTAGAACACAGTTAAATAAGAGTGGCGAGAGCCCATCCCCTTGTCTCACACCAGTTTTAATTTCGAAGGGTTCTGAGATGTCACCCATGAATTTAACTTTTGACCTCGTGTTAGTTAACGTTGCTTTAATAATTGCCAGCGTTTTCAGATCTAGTCCTTGTTCTTTCAAGATTCGGAATAAAGATTCGCGGTCATTAGAATCATATGCTTTTTTGAAATCCACAAATGTACAGATGAGATTTTTATTGTACAGTTTTTGATGTCTTAGAATCAACTTTAGATTCAGGATCTGTTCAGGGCAGAATCTGCCCGGTCGAAAACCTGCCTGATATTCACCAATGTTCGGTTCTAACTGTCCCTGTGCTCTGTCTAGTAGACATTGATATAGAATCTTGTAACAAACTGGGGGAAGAGATATTCCTCTATAGTTGTTTACATCCGTTCTATCTCCTTTCTTATGTAGTGGATGGATTAGAGCATCTTTCCAGTCTTCCGGAATCCGTTCGGTTCGCCAAACTTCTTGTAGAATTTTGGTTATTTCCTTGATTGTACCTAGACCAGCGGATTTCAAAAGTTCGGCAGTGATTCCATCTTCACCAGAAGCTTTGTTATTTTTAAGCCGCTTGATTTGCCTAAGTATTTCATCTTGATTCGGTGGTAATGAATCTGGGTTTGTTTGTTTAGGGTTTAGTGTTGGTAATTTGTTTAAGGGCTCAGGACAGTTTAGTATTTGTATTACACACACACACACACATATATATATATATATATATATATATATATATATATATATATATATATATATATATATATATATATATATTTTATTTATTTATTTATTTGTGTGTGTGTGTGTGTGAGTGTGCGTGTGAGTGTGCGTGTGCGTGTGAGTGGGCGTGTGAGTGTGCGTGTGAGTGTGAGTGTGAGTGTGTGTGTGTGTGTGTGTGTGTGAGTGTGTGTGTGTGTGTGCATACTGTTAGAACGGAAACCTCTATGGAAAAAGAAGGTGGATGTATTTTTGTAATCCATGTTCATAAAACCAACAAAAAAAATCCGTTTGCAGCCAGGTGTATATTATATATACACCCTTTATATACAATAAAAGCGTTCATTGTGCTGATTATGTTATATTTTTCTTAATATCAATTCAGTAACACTTATTTAACGCCACGCTATCATGGATCGATTGAAAGAAATTTCTTTTTAAATTTTGCTGGTCGGTCGGTCGGTCCAGAAAAATCGTTAAAAAAAATCCCTTCAATTTCAAGCAAAGCTTTGTCAAATTTTTAGCCTAAGGTCGTCCCCGCAAAAGTTCTTTTCAATAAGCGAATCGTTCGCAACATTAAATCGTAAACAATTTTGCAGTTATATAACCTGAAATAAATGAAATGCCTGGGAAAAGAAAATTTTCCGAAAGACATCTGCGAATAAAAGAAATAGTCCGTTTTCTCAACGACAATTTCATTTTCCGTTCTCTACAATAAACATTGAGGAATATCGAGTAATTTAACCAATGCAGATTGAAGTTTTCTAGGTGAAAAATAATAGAGATATACAGGGTGTTTGGTTCATCGTTTGCCAAATCAAAATGGTCGATAGGAGGGATCTTTTGCCTCAGCCTCTATAAAGCTTTATTGGGCCCACAGTTTTTGTATGTTAATTTTAAAATCTTGTTTTCAAAAGTCAAAAGTCAGGTTTGAAACTTGAATTTTAAAAAAAGTTATTGGTATATCCTCCAAATGATTTTTTATTTTAATGTGTAATGTGGGGTTCTATGAAAATCAAAATTACATTCAAGCGATATCTAGTTTTTTTATCGACTCGCAAAGTTTTTGGAAGAAGTAAAAACAAATTGCATATAAAAAAACTAAAATTAGTTTAATTTTAATTATGTTACTTGTGTTATTTGTTTTTCTTGAATTGCGTTAGTTTTTGTTTAGTTTTGTTAATGTTTTTGGTTATTTTGTTGATTTGATTATGGCTGCATTCTCTAATGAAGAATACGTGGACATTTGGAAGCGGCAATGGTGTTGCACAAGCAGCGCAAAGAATCTATCAAGAACGCTTTCCTAAAAGACAGGTAAGCGTCTGTCTGGATAAAGTAGATCAACAAGAAAAGTTGGAGTTTTACGAAATTATCTGTCAAGATTGTGATCGAAGATATAACATTGGCCACATTAGATATGGGAGAAATGAATAATCTTGTGTTGTCCAGCATGCAATCGAACACGACCACAACATAGACATTAGTAATTTAAGACTGGTTAAAAGTATAAATATCAATAGGGCTTTGGATGCATATGAAATCATTCAAATAGAAAAATGTAAGTATTAGTAATAAGTATTCTGTTCAGTTCAATTATTAATGTAAGGTTCAGTAAACTTCACGGTTAGGTAGAGTTATCATATAAATATTAGTAGTAGTTTTAGAATTAGATTAAATCATCTCTTAATGATGCTAACATGGTAAGCGAAACGTGCGTCGAGAAGTTTCAAAAAGTGACTTGGTGTTTAGAGGTAAATCTCTTCGAGTTTAGTGTTTCATACCGAAGGTTCCAATAGAAGAATTGGTCATTTGTTTTGTTAGAAACAATAAATTAAAAAAAGCCAAATTAAAACTCTAGAGGAGTTAGAAAAATGTATGTAATGTTATTATTATTTTAGTCTGTACTCATGTTAAATGAAGCAAGTCAAGCTGGTAATTTAGAGAAAGCTAAAATTGAACATTAACACATAATAGCTGATATAGATAATATTAAATGGCGAAGCTGTCGAAAAGATATAAATATTTCATTCGAAAAATCCAATCTAATTTAAATTTAATTACATATTCATTACCATGGTGGGAAAAATGTCAACAGCTGCTGTGTAGAGAAATTTTCAATTTAACTGTTGGGTGTCTCGCTTCAGTTAGTTTTGATAGGGAGAACGAACTGAAGATCAAACGGCAAGAGACGGCCAGAACATTTATGGGATATTCCCGCTGCTTTTCCCGCCGAACAAATTAAGTTTCTTTTCCAGAAAATTTATACATAGCATGCGGACTTTTAAAAAGTCTTATTGCATTTAATTAGCTTTAACCCAGTGAAAAACCTACTTGTAATATTTATAACAAGCACGAGGGAGAACCAATTGAATATTTCAACTTTATTTAACAGTTTATTTTAAATTTGCTTATTCTGCAAATTCGCCCAAAAAAAAACGTCATATCGCATTTTTCACATATTTAAAATGAAACTTGAATGATGTAAATTAACATAAAAAAAGATTAACGGTATATAATAATTTTCAGTGTAATGATCGAATTCCTAATAAAAAATTACAGGATAATACACAGGAAATAGTCACATAGAGATAAATCAGGCGAATACGGAGCATGTTGAAGCATACAGACTTGTTATTTGGTCCTTATTTATGGCGTGAGGAACAAATCGAGTACAGACTTTCCGTTTGGTTTAAATCATTGATTATAGATGATCATTTCACGCACTTTTTCCACGAATTCATCGCGATTTTCGTTTTTTGCTCGGTCTTGCTTTGGGTCGTCAAACAAAATTTAATATTAGCTTTTTATTCTATAGATATATGCAGCTTTCAGATTAGGTTAGGTAGGTTATTAGTTCACCCGCGCTCCACGTCGTGCTTTGCCATTCCTTCATCCGCCATCCAAAGCGCCGGCAAGCGTCTCCCAAGACCGGTTTCTGGCCTTAAGCCGTCATCAGTTGGGCTCAAGCTGGAAACCTGAAGAGCGGATGAAGGAACGACTGAATTCATGACCATTTAAATTGGCCATCGCCATCCTGCGGTAAACGGTCGCAGCAGTAAGACTGTGCGAAACCGTTCATGACCCGTCTAACCTCGGGTAAGTACCAGGGATGAAAGAATGGCAAAGCATGACGTGGAGCACGAGTGAACTTTCTTAGCTTTTTAAGACTTTTCTCCACGGGCCCAGTTCACAATTTTACGATCATATATATAAATCATCATTTATATAAATCATCAATATTTTTTTTCCGACATATTGTGTATATATCCTAAGTAGCGTTACTTTATTTTGAATGTAGAAAAAAAACACAATAAAACCGAATACTTTTTTCAGATATATCCGAACGAATGCCAAATTATTGGGGTATCACGCCCCGTGAACATTTCGACCCTCTCTGGTTACATTGACTCTAATGGGGGCTGAAACTTTACATGTCCGAAAAATCGATATCTATATATCGTTTTCACAACATGCACTTAAGCTTTCATTCGGCCTTGTGTTTTATGGCTTTGTTTTAACGCGCCCATAATTCATATTGGACCCAGGGAGGCTGCCATGTAGATACAAAGAACCATTTGTAAAGATGTAGAAACTTACAAATATAAAAGATTTTTTATAGCTGCCAACATTTTTCTGTTTGTAACTTCAAAATTCTTTATTCTCTTTATAACACATCATTGCATTCGTCATTGTTCATACAGAAAATTGGTTAATTAAAAATTTGTCATTTATTTAAGAACACAAACACACAAAGTTTTTTTGTCATTTCTTTGGGCATTATTAGAAATTGGAAATCTAATATTCCAATTCTGTATTTGTTCAAGTTTTTCGTGAGACTCTTTGTTAATTCTCAAAGCTAGTTTTTATGTTTTTCCATATCATTTTCATTCGATTTATCACTTACAGTTTCACTCTTCTTTGATTCATCATTTTTCAAATATTAGAGCATGGCATGGTATTTATATCCAAAAGTTGTACAGATCTGGACAATTATCTGGTTAATTATCTAAATTTTCAACTTTATTATACCTTACTGTTCTACAAAACTTCTAGAATTTCTAAAGCTGGACTTTGGCTTTAATCTGAATCATTTTGGGTTTCATTTAAAAAAGAATCAGATTGCTGCACCCTTAGTAATAATAATTATTATAGATTCTTCTATTGGAATATTCTATGTGAAACACAAACTCAAAGAGGACACCAAGGTTTCGCTAACCATGTTAGCATCATCAGGAAATGGTTTAATCTCCTAGACTTGAGTCCGGGTGAGTTTTTCCTTTTCCCAAAATTGAAAGTTCATCTCAAAGAACATTGAAAAAGGCCATAACCAAGTAGCTGAGGGAGATTATAGTATCCGAGGTTCAGTACTTCTATGAAGAGTGAACAATTCGTCTTTAGCACTGTGTGGGTTCTCAGTGCAACTACTTTCAAGGAAACAATGTAAAATTGAATAAAAAAATTATAAGAAGTCAGTCGCTTTGCTTTACTTGCACACGTCATCGGAAAAATCGATATCCATATATCGTTTTCAAACCCACACCTAAATTTTTCATTCGACCTGGTGTTTTATGGCTTTGTTTTAATTCAGCCGTATTTCATATTAGGCCCAGGGAGTCTGCCCGTAGATACAAAGAAGCATTTGTAAAGAAGTGGAAACTTGCAAATATAAAAGATTTTTTAGAGCTGCCAAGATTTTTGTATAGTGACCCCAAATTTCTTTATTCCTTTTGTATAACTCAGCCCTTTTATATCAGGTTTATCATTGTATTCGCCATTGTTCACACAGACAATCACTTAATTAAAAATTTGTTATCCATTTAAGAACATCCTTATTATTTATAGATCGCCTTTTGTAAACCGGACTAATAAAGAGAACGAATCCCACCTCTTATTATGTATATTTTTTGTTGCGTTTTAGATGTTGCTTTAAATAACAATACATGTTTAATAGTTTCAAATAATTTATTTATATTAAAAAATAAAATTAAATAAAAAAAATAAATAATCATACAACTAAGATCATACAGAAAATTTCAAAAATAACACTTTAATCACAATTCAAAATGGTCAAAGGTCTATTTTGTAATCATTTCTGAACACTCAACATTATCTTTACTCAGAAATGGCAAAAAAGTTGAGCAATTTATATCATCACTTAATTTAGCTTACCAAACCTATCTACTATCTTTTTTTACATCATTTTCGACTGATTTTTCACTGATAGTTTCCCTATTTTTTAAATCGTCATCTTTTTTGAAATACAGTGCGATATTGCTTGTATCCAAAAGTTGTAAAGTTTCTTCGTCTTCTGGTGTATCAGCTTTAACTTCAACTTTATTATCTTTAGGGGCTTCTACAATTACTTCTTGAATTTCTGAGGCTTGGGTTTGGCTTTTATCTAAATCAATTTGTGTATCGTTTAAGACATAAGTGGATTGCTGACCTCTTGGTTGCAAAATTATTGGGTATTTGTTTTCTCCTTTTTGTCCAGGCTGTTCAATCGCTTGCAAAATTGATTGCAACAGTCCTTCATTAAGTACTTGATTGTGAGGTACTGAGTTACCTGTTCCATCAGCTGACTGAATCTGTAAGGTATAACTTCCCAAATTTCCTTGCAGAGGAATATTATTTAAATCAATACTCTGAGACTGGACTAGTTCACTATTTGGTCCGAAACTTTCCGCCACAGATTTTCCATAGCTCTTTCCATGAGTTTCCTCACTTTCCACAACTGAATTAGCCTTCACTTCCGATTTAACAGAAGAACTATGATCTAAATCTACAGCTCCGTATTCCAAAGATGGCACAATAATAGGATTTTGGGGTACCCCATAAGTTGGTTGAGGTACTAAAGATTGAGCTTGAGATGTGGCAATATTTGTTGTAAGACTTGATAAGGATGAAGTATAACTATCAGCTGCAGGTACTCCATAAGCCAGAGATGGAACTGGTAGTTGTTTATTTAAACTGCAGTCATGGGTAGCGCCAATTTGCTTTCCTTGAGTTAGATCTATTGATATGGATGGTTGGGAATAATCTAGTCCAACATTTGTAATCCCAGATGAACCCGACGATGAAGAAGATGATGCTATACTGTAACTTCCATCTATAGAGCCCAAAGGACTGTTATAACTTGTCAAGGGTAATGCGTTGGCGCCATCTAAATGTAAGTTGTGTTGTTCTATGCCTGCAGTTGAAGAACCATGGGCTAAATTTTGATAAGAAATAGCACCACCACTGCTAGGAACTCCATATGATGTACTAGGTATTGCTGGGGGTGAGGGAAGCAAATATGAGCTACTGGTAGCACTTCCAAAAGTCGTGAGATCTTTATGAAAGGACTCTTTGGCGATATTTTGGAAAACGCCATGTGGTACTGGATCTCTATGTAAAATAGGTCGTCTTGGAGCCTTATAATTTCCATGATTATTAGAATACAAAGGCGTACCGTACTGACTACTTGGTGGTGCCCCATAAATTCCTCCTGGAGGCACCAAACCAATAGTGCTACTTGACTGTGTTCCTTTGTGTCCTTGATTAAAACTGCTTTGGAACGATGAATCAAATGCGCTGTGCGATTGACCAAATCCATGTGACGAATCTGATGTTAACGCACCAACTTGAGGTGGGCCATAAGTATCAATTAATTCAATGGAGGCACCACCATTCCCCCCTGAAGAACCTTGTGGAAATATCTCGTACCCAATGCTCTGGACTCCTTGAATATCTGATGCCTGGGTGATTCCTAACGCGGAAAGATCAAGATTTAAACTATGAGAGCTGCTTTGTACAGATGACGAAGAACCTTGATTTGAATCAAATGATGCGCTAACTGTTCCTCCTGATCCAGTTACACTACCCAATGGAGCACTATAGGAGTCTGTGACACCCTTGTGTAAAGAGTTGCCACTGCCGGAATTTAGGGGAGCGTTATATGAATCAGTTAAACCACCACTTTGATGACTAACGTCTACGGATATTTGGGGGGCTCCATAACTCCCACTTAATGGCGGAGGAGATAGATCATTATACCCTGCACCTTGAGAGCTAAATTGATGAATTTCCTCAGTTGGTCTTTTAGACACCAATCCAGGAATTGGTTGCCAACCATCGTATTTGATATCAGGTGGTGTAGGAGGAGCGGGAGCTCCCGGATGCGGTGGTTTAGGATTTGGAGAAGGTTGTGGTGGTCCATATGCAACCACTGGAGCTTGTACTATACTATGTTCGGGTATTCCATAATTTATTGATATATCTGTCTGAGGAGTGCCATACTGAACTGAGATGGTCTCTTTTGGAGGCAAGATTGGTGCTCCATATTGATAATTTAAACTGGATAAGCCATTATACAAATTAGATAAGCTATTGCTTGATGAAAATGAATTAGTGAACAGACCTTGATATTTGTTATTGTTGAAATTTAATTTGTTATAGTTAAACGTGTTTTTAAAATTAAATGGTGTTCCATATAAAGGTTTTGGTGGTTTAAGTCCAACGTTTTTTGGAGGAAACTTGTAATACTTCAGTGGTTTTGTCGGAGGACCGTAGGTTGCTTTTGGAGGTCCATAGAGTGGTTTAGGATATGAAGGAAATTTATTGAAAGAAACTGGTGGACCGTATTTTATTGGTGGTGCTCCATAACTGTTTGAAATTGAAGAGAATGAGTTAGTTTGAGGTACTCCATACACTTTTCCTAAATTTGGTGTTCCATATAACGATGATGGTGGTGGTGGGGGTGGTACATCTGGAGGAGGCGAAGGGTAAACGACGTTATTAGATGGTGCATTAGGTACTCCATAAACCGGCACAGGTAAATTCAAAGAACTACTCGAAACCGGAGGCAAGTACGAATTGAGTGACGCTTCCCGTCGATTTGTGTTTTCTGAACCTTCCGACACTAAATCTTTAGTTTCCTTCCTCCCATCATTCTCTTCACTTCCACTGTTATTACTCGCAGCTTCTTCGGTCGTCTTTGTTTGTCCAGTATTTACAACGGCTACAACAAAGTCCAAAGACAAGAACGCCGACACCAGTAAGATTAATATCTGAAAACAAACAACCCAAAGTCAAATAAAACATCGGATAATAAATTGAATAAGATTCGTAGAATTCTTAATTAGTTGTTGAAAGTAGGAACAGACCGAATACCAGCTTAATTTAATTTATAGAAAGTATATTTCGTTCCACATTTGCAGATGTATACAACGTTTCAAGACAAATTATAAATTCGAATGATGCCAAAAACTATTTTAATGATCGGTTTTGAAAGTTATCACTAGCGTCAGGATATACAGTTACACATTATATAAAGTAACACTTAAGATAAGTATTTATTTTGTCAATTATTTTGGCTCGTTAATATATTTTATCTGAAGTCATTTTTACTTTGTATCTAAGACAGTATTAATTTTCGCGAATGAATTGAACTAAAAATTGTAATTCTCTTAGCTTAGTATTTTATAGCATGGCGCTTATTCTTAATTTCTGATTGACACCTTCTTCGCATGTTTGAAAACAAAGCTGTATGAATTTCTTACCCAATGTCTTCTTGGTTCCTTTCTTTTTTACCAGCAAGACTCATTTTGACCCCCCAAACGTTCTCGATCAGATTTAGATCCGGAGATTATGAAGGTCTACTCCGCTATAATGTTTCCCAGTTACAGTTCCTATTAGCAAAATTTAACAGGTACTATATATTCTGTTTACTTCAAAGCAGAACTTTTGTTATAAACATTGTGTTATAGTTCTGGTGCTGATACTTAGGTCAAGATTTTTTTCTAAAATATTTCATACTTACGAATAAAATAATTGTTTATATTAAGACTAAAACGGTAAAATCATTCTGGAAAATTAATATTGTCTTCGAAACAAAATATTTTAATAACGCTCCGCCACTTTTATTTTATTGGCCACCTCTGTACAAGTTTTAAGATAAATTGATGGTGTAAATATTTACTGGTATCTGCCAATGAATTTACTTTCACAGTCAGGGTCAACTTTCGTTTTAAAAACCTGTACTGTAAATATCTCATGCATTTCTTATTACCTGAAGCTGAATTAAATTTTTCTTAAGTATGACATACAAGATGCTCTCAAAATGCTATTTTTTAATATTATTATTTTTTTTGTTTACGTTTCAGTTTTATTTACAAACCATCTTCAGAACAACTCACTATATCTAATTGAACAATTCATTTCATGAACTTTTTTATAAATGAAATGTGACATTTTAATGACATTTAAAATATATATATATATATATATATATATATATATATATATATATATATATATATATATATATATATATATATATATCTACAGTGAATTTAATAATAATCAAATACGAAATACCGCTTTCTAAAAATTGAAAATATATATATAAGTTTTAAAAGCCATACTTTCCAAGTGATAAATTTTGTGCTAACATGAGGGCTACTATCTAAATATTTCCTGATGTTAACTCATGGGAAAATTATTAAAAGTTTTTCACTTTTACATCCACTGTACGTCTCAATATATACTCAATATCAAAATGTTAGACACGCCAGAGAAATTAAATATAGTCAAGTTTTGTTCTTATTGTAGTAGTAGTAGTTTTTAGTAATTTGTTTCAAATGGAAGTTGAAATATTGGAAAAGGGAAACAGTTTAATTGACTTTTGATCAGAACATAAAACAATTATTAGTAAATATTTACGTTGTATTTGGGTTCGGAGCCACATACGGAACTGTCAGAACGTGCTCTGCCAAGAAAAGGAAAAAGACTCAGTCTGAGAAGTCAGCTCAGTCTTCATTTTTCGAAAAGGGAATAGGAAGTTCGCCAGATAGATGGGCGAAGATTGTCGATAACAATGGAGATTATATTGTAGATTAAAACTGTACTAAATCTTAAATAAAATAAAATTTCATACTCTATATAGTTTTCTACACCTAACATTACTTTATTTTAATACTAAGTGCAGTGTTTTTAAAGAAAAATACACAAGTTATAGGCCAAACCAAGAATCATAATATGTAATCCAGTTTAAAAGAAAAAATCACGAAAAATTCACACAAATTAATCCATTGATTAAATCACTAAACAAACACCAACCTGTCTCCGCATGACGAGATAATTAAAAGAACGAAACACATAAAAAACACATCAAACTGTTTTTACACCAGTGTAATACTGCTGCCGTTGTTTTTTGAAAAATATCACCCGCCTAAAGAGCAAGTGGAATATATAGATTCGTTTTACAATATTTTAACTAAGATGAGCTCTTTTTCTCCCTCCCAAATTACACCTGAACGAACCGTAGAGGAAGATTTAAACATTTTAACTCAGATAAGCGGACATAACAGAGAAAGTAGGATATCGAAAGTAGCCGTACCCATTAGGTACTACCCATTGGGTGTAAGTATCACACACTATTATGATGTGACCATAAATAACAATTTATTCAAATATACACCTCTTTAAACCAATTTTTTAAATATTGTATTAGGTAAGAAGATGCATAAAAAATAATTCATATTGATTTTTTATAAATATACACAGTATGTCGGAAAAATAACGGAACGTTATTTTTCCGACGTACTGTGTATATTTATAAAAAATACGGTTTTAATTTCGGGAATAGGAAATAGTCACACGGAGATAAATCAGGCGAATACGAGGGATGTTGAAGCATACAGACTTGTTTTTTCGAGAAAAATTCACAGCGACAGTCCTGTCCATAAATCGAAACACAGACTTTGTTATTATAGACCCTTTAATTAAATCCATTGTCACAAAACTGTGATCTTCTAGATGTGAAAGGCAACGAAATATCTTGAACCTATATACCACTCGAACACATGTACAGGATAAGCAATCATCACCGTAAACTTTTTCATCAATTCAAATGTTTCTGTAAAAGTTTTGTCGAGCTTGAAACAAAATTTAATCAGTTCACTTCACTAGGTCACTTTAAGCTCTATAACTTGATAAAAAAAGTTCCGTTATTTTTCCGACATACTGTGTATATGGATGTTCTATATAACGTAAACCTTACTTAACCAAATTTGTATTCAGTAAAGATGAAACAATCATTCGAAATGGTTGGTTTTTAAAAATTTAAATACTTTCTTTTGTATTCATCGTATACTGATGTATGGGCGGGCTATTTCTGGAGTTCCGTCAAGCATGTTAACCCGATGTGTAATCAGAAGATATTACTTTTACGTCTTTTGAATTGCTAACAACTTCTACTTTTATTTTTATAGTTTTGCTTTTCTTCAATTACAATGCTTCTAGAAAACAAAGTTTCTTTCACTTTTGCAGTATAATTGATGTTTTAATATGTTTTTATAATTAATGGGTCATAAACTTTGTTCATCGTCATTCGCCGTGTACATAGGCATCTCTGAAACTGCTACTTACAGTAAGATCGTTCGAAAATTCCTCTACCTCACAGATGTCTCAAACTTTACAAAATCAACGATTCTCTCAACTTTGACTTCAACTCGTTTCATCAGATTCTGTAATCAGCAGAATCGCATTTAAATAAGTCTAAGCTCTTCAGAGATGTGTTTATAATATTTTTTAAAATGGAATCCAACCTTACAACAGCTTGCACTTCAATTTTGTCTATGTTTCCAGAACTTTATTCACCACAAATAGGCAACCAAACATACGCGTCTGAAAATGCGGAAAACACTCCTTAACGAATCATTGTTAATTGGTCATTCTTTCCCCATTTCTATGTAAAGTCGAGAACTTTTTGAATAACACTCATATCTTACAAAACATATGATTAAATCGAAACGAAGTAATACAGCTGAAGCAATACCGAACACCTTGAGAGATGATTTGACAACTGTAGCTTCATCAACATGTCCGCTATACACGTCAAAGTTCAAGCACACCTATTGAAAAACCCTGTATATACTGAAACACCAACATCAACTGAATACTAAACTTGAAGAGATTTACCGCTAAACACCAAATCACTTTTTTTGAACTGTTCGACGCACGTTTCGCTAACCATGTTAGCATCATCAGGAGATGATTTAATCTAAAGATTAAATTAGTTTTAAATCTCTTTAAGTTTAGTGTTTCACATGTTTAAAATGTATTAATTACCGCAATTTCTTATAAAATAATATAAATCCTTGAGATTATCTGTGTTAATATTTACATCACTGTTGCTATAAACAATGTTATATGGCTCCTGAGATTTAGAGTAGTAAAAATTGTTTCAAGCTTAGTAATAACTTTAATGAACAGCAAGAGGGAACAATAGAATCCTTTATCTCCATTTCTAGCCAGTTTATTTATGAGCAAGTTCGATACGGGGAAAGCAAGGATGAATTTAATTACTTTCCAAGAGTACGGCTATGTTACGTGAACGACGTTCTTGCAATTTTTCCTTTAAATAATTAAAATAAATCCTAACGTTCACATATCAAAATTAAGGACAATGATAAAACCATTTTTGCATATGTTATTAAGAAAAAAAAGGAAAAAGGAATCTGGGATTCGCTAGTTGGCTAAAAGGTAGCGAAAGTTTACAAAGAGATCTCCAGCAGAAAGGTAAAAAATGGTTTATTCAAAGTATTTTTCCCATCTATCTGGCAATTTGTGGATTTCCTCCCACGAAAATCGTATATCTTTTGAGGTGGTCCAGTACTAAGCCATTTTTCGACATTTCCGTAATTGTTAAAGTGTTTCATTGAAAGTACGCGAGACATCGATGAAAACGAGAAAAAAAAATCAATGAAGTTATTGACATGCCATAAGACATCTCATCAAACTTTCATATACAATTATCTGTATTAATATAATAATAAAATTATTCAATATGTTTATTATAGCATAACGAAGAGGGCGTGTGACTGCAATACTTATTACTAATCTATAATAAAGTATATTGTTCAACAGACCGTAACACAATTATCCAACAAATGAAATAATAAATTAAATAATTTTACTTTTTCCTTGAATATAGTGGTTTTTCAAAACTTGTTAGGCACGAATTAAATTACATGTCTTCTATTACTGCCTCGTTACGCATATTTAAATAACCCAATTACAAAATGTGTAAAGATATAAGTGTGCGTATTTCAGCGACAGAAACATGTCATCACTTTCAATTACTTATAACTTGAACCACACCTATTCACAAGAAGGTTTCTTCATACGGATGCGGATACAGACCCAGGCGAGGTTTTCCCAAAAAGAAAGTGAAATTTCATATGTAGCATATTGCGTTGTGTGACTTCATAAATGAAAATTTACGGTTTTTAACAATAATTAATTTTTTTACGGATATGATTCTGCTGAGGAGACCTGTGCAAAAGTGGTATAGTCGATTTAGGGGTGGAGATTTTAACTTGGAAGACCGGCATCGCTCTGGCTATCCTTCAAGCACTATTGTTAAGGAAATTCACGCACCAGTCACTCCGTATGAGAGCAGATAAGTAAAATATTGGTAAATCGACCGTTTTAGGCCATCGACCTACGACGTGGAAGGCCCCTCATGAATTTGGTAAGCGAAATCTGGACCGTTCTGAAAAAAGATCTTAAACGGATGGATGAAAAAAACTGACACAAACTATGTGTAACTAAAAATTTCATGGGGATTGTCAGGGCCTTCATCCAAAGAAAATTATGCCTTGCATTTGGTGGAATTCGAAGATACCCATACAGCTTCTATAGTTTCATCATGACCACCTGCATTAATCAGTATCTATATCTACATTTTTCTAGGAGTCCATAAAAATAATACTAAAACAACGTTGAAAGTTTTACATGTGATCCAAAAAAAAGCGAGTATAAAAAAAGGAATTTGAAAAATTAACTATAAATCTGAGAGTCATGAGACAAGAATGTGACATTGGTACAACGTTTACTCATTTTATTTCTTCCAAGGTTAAGCTTTCTCCTGCCGGTTCAACTATCTCTTTGTCGGTAAACACCTCATCGATGTCCGTATCAAATAACTCTGTTATTATACAGTTTAATTGTGTAAATTATTGATAATTTTCAATAGTACTTGATGAAAATCCGTTGCATATAATTAATTGTAACTGCACGGTTTATAGATTTTGTGATTACAGTTAATATATTAGTTTATTACATGTGAATAAACCAGCGTATTAGTAAAACACATTATGTTAATACAGGGTGAATAATTAGTAACTGGTATGAAACACTAAACTCGAAAAGATTTACCACTAAACACCAAATCACATTAACTTCTCAATGCGCGTTTCGCTAACCATGTTAGCATCATCAGGAGATGATTTAATCAAAAATTGTCTGCGATGTTGATGGTCTTTTTAGGTACATGATCTTCTGATTGCTTAATTTTGAGCTTTTTCAATTTTTTATTTAAAGATTTTTAATTTTTTTTATAATTTTTAAATAAATTTCATATTCACTGCTGTGAACATACTCGTTTGACAAGTGTACCAACATTCGTGTTTTACATTAATTAATTTAAACGCTAATTTCTTCTAAAGATTATTACGTATGCCTGAATTTCAAGTATGCTTATTTTTCTCGACAAATGTTTTTGATTTCTAAGTCAAGCCATTGTCGATCCACTGCAGGATGAAGGCTTCCCCAGCATGCTTCCAACTCGCGCGGTTCTTCGCTTTCCTCTGCCATTCGGATCCAATATACTTGACGATATCATTGATCCATCATATTTTTTTATTACATTACATTACCACCTTTCCTTTCAGGTTTATTTATAAGCCAAATAGTTCTTCCGACGTTTGCAACTCTTGTATGTGTTTTTTGTAGTTCATCTGGGTCTTGTAACAGGAGAACGATATCATCTGAAAATCTAAGGTGGCTTAAGTATGCATCATTTATTTTTATTCCATCCTGTTCCCAATCTAGATTACCGAATACCTCTTCAAGGCAGGCTGAGAAAAGAACACGTCTATATTCAAGGAACGGGATCTATAACAGGACTTTGTAAATTCAAATAAAAAATTTGAGACATAATTTTAATTTACAAATTAATTATTGTTAATACATAAGCGTAATGTATACAGGAAAATTTAACAAGTTGATGGATATATTAAATGTGGCAGAAATTATCCCATCACAGAGATAATCTTAAACGGTACAGGTTGTAGTAAAAGGTCAACTATTCAACCTTCCGGACTTGACCCAAGCCTTTAATTATCACTAGTCCGCTTTCATTATATATAAAAAAAAACGTTTATTCATGCCTTGTTACTTAAATGATTTTACCGATAAAATTGAAAGCTTCTGGTTCGAAAGAAAAATTTTGTCCTCGGGTGTACAGTATTTATATGTAAGTATGCCAGATCCGATATTCTTGAATCATTTCGATACCTACAATAAAAAATCTAAATTGGGAAGTGACAAAATTGTTCACTCTTTTTATAAAGCCAGACGGTTTTAACTTTCGAAATGTGTATAACAATGGAGATTTTATGTCGTGAGAAGAGTTACAAATTGAACAACAATTTGCAAGTGGGCTTGTCTGTTTTTATGTGCAAATTTCTCATTTGAAATGAAAAATAATTGGAAAACTGTGTAGTATGTTGTTTGTAAAACAAATAAAATATCCGAAGCAAAACTAGTTTGACACAGATTTTCGGCCTGAAGAGTTTTCACCTTTTTTTGAATAAAATAATTCTAATTATCATAAAAAAACCTTTCATTTTAATAATTTTTGTCTTGTTAAGTATTCCAAAATATAAAATAGCCACAATAAATCAGTTTTAAAGTCAGGAATTACTATTAATTGTGCAATTTAATTACTTAGATTTTTTTTCCTCGTCCACATAATTTAGTGTCACATTTTTGAGCAATTTTTTTAGAAAAAAACATTTAATGTTCCAAATTTTCATTGAAAATTCAAAGAATAAAGCAAATAAGAACGTTAAAATATATATATAGGACTACTAATAAAAGGTTGATTCGGCAATCACGGAGTGGTTGCCTCAATTAAGAGAAGAGGAAAAAGTCACACAGTACCATATCTGCCGAATATGGTGCTTGCGGAGCAGTATTTGTTCTTCAAGTCGTTCTGCGACATTTTATTTAACAAAGCTTCATCTTCGTATAAAATACGCTGTAATAAATAACGTAAAAGACGTAAACGAAGTTTAAAAACAAAAGTTACCTTACGTTTTGATCATAGTGTAACACTATAGATAAATAAGGAACCACTAAATGATAAGAGAAAACCTAGACGAAGACCACATCAATGGGAAAGAGACAGGCCCAGGAGAGTAAACGATAGAAAGCAACGAACATTGTTTAAAATATGCACAGGACATACCAGTGGAAAAGGATTTGTTTAAGAAAAACTTTTTCTCGGCTTACGACTATTCGACAAAGTTTTATGATTAAAAATTCACAAGATAATGTTTTCCTGTATTAGACAAAATGTGTAGTATCATTTCTTAATAACGCATTGATCGATGTTCCCCATGATGTTATCTGTTTTATATCTTATAAAACGTCTAGGTATACGATTATATTTTTCCCATATGTAAAAAATATTTTAGTATGAACTTCTCTTAGAACATAATTTCTGAATGTGAATGAACACAACTGACATCACCCAAGAAAAACTATTTTTATTGCTTCTAGTATTTAATGTTTTGTCACAACGAAATATTATATTTTGAACCTGTTTAGAGAATTATTAATGTATGTTTGGTTGCATATAGGATTTTTAAACAAAAAGAACTTTTTTAATATATAGAATGTTTCAACGACTTATTAAGATATTGCTATTGATAGATCAAAACTATACACTGACGAGGCAGTGTTGTGAAGAAGCATGAGAGGATGATGTCGAGTCACTGACGAATTCAGGCATATAAATTATTGTAGACCGAAGAGCATTTTCATATAGCTAAACATCACCCATGCATGAACAAACTGCCTTAAACATGTTGTATACCATATGCATATCAATATCTGTCATTTCTCTTTCACCATGGTTGTTTCTTATAACTTTATGTTGATAAAGGAACTTTATCACAAAAAATCGTTATAGATTGCTGATTCCAGGCTTAAATTCTGTAAACCAACGAGAAACACATCCTCACTGGTCCTTCATCACTAAATATCGGATAAAGACGTTCAATGCACTGATGATTTAATCATTTTGAAAAATTATTTATTTTGAAAAATAAATGAAAGCTAACCTTGCCGAAACATCTAAACCATCAAAACTTTTGCGGTGTTCTATGTATACGAATAAATGATCCTTCGTAAATAACAACTGCTCTAAATGGCATATTTTCTAAGTTTAAAATTCTTAGTAAAGTTATACAACTAAACATGTTCCTCCAAGAGGAGCTGCATCTCCTATCTCCAAACTTTATTCTGATTGATATCCAATATCCAATCCGTTTTAAAACTAAAACTAAATCCGTCTATAACGCAGATGATATCCAACACCTAAAGCCGAATGTTTTCGACCAATGAGTGCTTCTTGTCCTTGCATACGGCTCTCAAACTTGGACATTCACTAAGGAGAACATTGGTAAAGTAGCGAAGACACAGAGCAATGGAACGACAAATGCCAAACGTCAAACTGGTAGAGAAAAAAATTAATGAATGGATACGAAACATAACAAAAGTGAAGGAGTGACATAACATAGAATAACAATTAATTTGAAAATGTCAATTAAATAAATATCTTTAACAATAACGTTTGAAACCAAGTACCGCCAAGTACCAATAGTAATTTTTATAAAGATCAACTTCCATTGGCACATAATGTATTTAATATATTGTGTGCACTCCATTGGCACGAATGACAGCTTACAAACGTCTAGGCATTGATTCTACTAATTTTTTTGTAATATCTGTGGGTAAACTATTCCATGCGTCAAAAGTTACTTCTTTTAGATGATCCTTGCTCTTAATTACGACTTCATGTACTTTTCTGTCTAGAAGGTGCCATAAATTTTCTATGGGATTAAGGTCCAGTGACAGGGTTAGTGTGAGCACTCTTCTAGGTCAGAAGGAGCTACTCCTTGGTTGTTAGCTCTAATTTTACATCACTTTCTAGCAGGTTACATGGCAACACTTCCACATAGGACCGGGCTGTCATGTTACCGTTTCTAACGTAAAGATTTCCTGCTCCATTGTAAGACATCCCTACCCACCCCCAAACCATAACATTACGACCACCTTAACTGTATTTAATATGTTCTGTATTAAGCTTAGTGTTCTTTCTCTGTCACAATGTTAAAATGTTGACTGACTTAAAAACTTCAAATTTGCTCTTGTCAAATAAAATAATTTGCTTTCAAAAATCTAGAGGTTTGTCTTTATATTTTTTTGCGAACTCTAGTCTTTTTTTGTCTATTAATTTCATTGGAAGGGCTCTTTACAGGTCGCTTACCTCGAACACCTTTCTCATGGACATAATTCCTTATTGTCTGAGATGTGATTTTCCTTCTTAAGCATGTCTCAAAGTCATTCGCAAGCTGTTGAGCGCTCTGTGTAGATTTTTTAACAAATTTCCGTCACTCCCTTACAGTGACGACTCAAGTTCGACCTTATCGTGGTTTATTTTCAATTGTACCCGTAATTTTTTTTTAAATACACCACACTACCACATATAAACTCGCACAGATTTACCACTAAACATCAAATCACTTTTTTAAACTTCTCGACGCCCGTTTCGCTAACAATGTTAATATCATCAGATGATTTAATCTATAAACCTTAATCAAAAGTGATTTGGTGTTTAGTGGTACCAAATAAAGGTGTTTAAGGCTGATTAGATTCAAAAATAAACAAATAAAAAACTTTATATCAAGTCATACTTCAACACAAGCCAATAGGTTCGTAAGTAAAACATTTCAATAGCAACAAAGTGTTGAGTCAAGGTCAACGTGATACAATTTAAAATGTTCAATGCTAACCTTACAGAAATATCTCAGTCATGAAGATTAACCTATTGCAGTGAAACAATGGTTCTCGGTAAATATCACCCACTGTATAGTGTAAAAGGTTTGATTTTGAAACGAAATGAAAGAAATTTTATATTTTTTTAATATAGTCTTTATTAATTAACTCAAAAAATTACAAACACTTTTTCCAGCGACTTTATGCAAGTCACTTTACACAAACAAATTAATGACATAACAAAAATGGCACACAGTGCAAATCATTGATTTTATATTGTTTATTGATTGACTACGGAATGTTGATGTTTGATATTGTAAACCAATGACCAGACTTATACCAGAAAAATAATTCGAAAAAAAAAACAAATAAGACGCCTGTTGAAATAGAAGGCACGAACAAATTATAGAGAAAGTACGAGTATTGAAACCATCAACTTTAAATCATGATAAATACAAAATATTATCATACAAGAACGAAAACCGGTTGTTTTTGTACGATAATAAACAAGCAACAAAAAAAATTGAACAGTGTTAGTAGAAAAATAAAAAATATAAATAATTTTTAAGACACGTGTAAAATTTATACACTGTGTCTTATTTTTCTCCTTTTAATAATCTATCCCATTCTACTGGAGTGCCATAGACTTCTTGTTCTAACCACAAACTGTAAAATTTCTTGAAGTTGTCAGAGAGCTCGTGTTTGGCTCCAAGAACACTAACTATGGATTTATCAACAGGTGAAAATTCACTATCCTGAAACAACGACACAAACTGTAACCAAAACTCTTCGACAAAGATCATTGACTTACTTTTACTAAAGTATATCTGCGATTGTTAAAACGATCCACTGAAGCTCTTAGAGCACATTCTTCAGCTTGAAAATCCCAAGGTCTCGCATCCAAATCTAACGACATTACGATTAAAATCACACGACAAATCACCAAAAATAGAAAAAAGAAATAAGTTTACCATTTCCATAAGCCCAATCATCATTCAAACGGTGTCTGACTTTACCGTATATCGCACTGATGGTTTTCATATTTGACTTCCTCCACTGCCTCCCTAAATATTTTGTTTGCATTTTCAACAATTTCAACACGTAGAGTTGAGTCATGGCGTGACGGACTTTAAGTGTGCGTTTCAAAATAGGAGCTGATTTAAAAACAACCAACATCTACAACAAATTATATTTAATAAAAAAAACCTACAAGGATCTCGTGGTATTACCATAATGCGCGAATGTTTCCACTTAGTGAGTTTATTTAAAATTCTCAGTAGATTGATACAAGAAAACATGTTCCTCCAAGAGTACGGAGCAGCATCTCCTATTTCCATACTCTCAGCAGTTAGATCCGGTTGATCTCCGATAACACAGGCGGGGAAATCCAAAATAGGAATGCTACTCAAAATCCAAACATGAACAAACATAAAAAGCTTCTTATATTCAATTATACTTACACATTTTTGGCTCCAACATAAGCCATTATGTTCTGATTGAAAAATTTCAACACCAACGGAATACAATTAGCGAAAACTAAATGTTGAGACATAAACTCGAACTGATAAACGTGATTCAACTTGAAATGTTTCAAAAGCAGCAACAGTATACCAGATACAGCCTTGACGGTTATTTCTTTGTGGCGATTAACGTCAATTCCCAATTTCATTGACTGTAAGACAGTCATGCTGGAAAAACTTTAGACTAGTAATGGATGATCTGCAAAAATCGTTCCGCGGAAACTTACGGCATCTCTTCCGGAAGCACATCAGCGAGGATGTTAATTGAGTCTGTTTTTGCACGGGAAGTTGGTGCCGCAGCAAGCAGGATTTTCAGTAAAGCAATCATATACTGGGGTAAATTAGGGAGCATTGCCTGATACAAGATTTCAGCGGGGGTAAGCTCCACTTCGTCTTCCTTAGTAGACATTGGATTTCTAGCAATTTCTTCTTCCTTCATAATTTGTAATTCTGACAGTGAAGTATATACATGCTGAAAAATAACAAAATTTGTAAAATATATCCAGGTGTAGTACACTGAACCTTCCACTGCGATGAAACTTCCAAATGAACAATGTTTAATGCTACGATGAGAATATGAGGTTAAAAGTATTGAATGGTCAGAACAAGTTATATAAAAATGTTTTCAGTACCTCGTTGAGGATTCTTAATCCTTCATGAATAGGTTCTGGTAATCCAAACAAAGTAGTGTTATCACCAGGTAAAGTGTACCCCAGGAATTTCATCCTGGCAGCATCCAGGAACGTATCAATATCCTTCTGCCTCACTTTTGGTTTCCAAGGCAATCCTCTAGCCAAAATTTCGTGTTGGGGAGGAGGAGACAAAGCCCTATTATATCCAATCATACTATGGTTATTATAAATCTGACCAGTTTCATTATTATCACTAGGACGTCTTTCATCATACTCAGTCATATCCGGTAAGTCATCTCCATTATCGTTTCCCACTCCGGCTTCCATTTCCATTCCTAAGGATTCCTGATCATCCAGGCTACTTTGTTTCATCAAGCTCTGTAAAAAAGGCACGCATTTCTTTTAATAGAGTAACATTGCATTATATTTTAAACTGACTCTTCTGAACGGGCGAGTATTCCTTTTCTGGTTCTGTGCTTCAAGCAAATCGGAAGCACTAGCTGGCGGTGAAGAGGCTCGCATTGTTCTGGCTATTTCCATAGTATCTTCGTCCAAAGGTGGAAGATTTGAACCGCTGCGTTTCTCGGCTTTCATGTCCTGAAATAAGTCGTTTGGTTTTTCTGCTAGAGGTCATTTTTTTTATTAATTTAAATACCTTCAAAGTTGTCATGCCACCAAGAGAGACTAATAGTAGTTTCCATAAGAGTAAAAGAACTTTTTTCATAGGAAAATGGGGAGCAGCCCCACTACAAAATTTAGTTACCATACCTAATAATTTGATTACAAGTAACTCATCTCCAAATGCGTTGCCTAAACAAAATGACCAAGTTAAACAGTTATATACAACTTATATGATAGTATAGTCACCTATTTCAAAACAAAAAGAATCAACTTCAACTTTATATTCAGTATTTCCTGACACTTTTTCATTTCTTATAACTTCAGTAATAGTATTCAAAACAGATAAGATTACACGAATATCCTGAGAGTCAGCTAATGATACAGCTATTTTTCGCATAGCCACGTGAGCGGCGGAACTGTTCCTGATATAACAAAATCAAAAGATCAATGCTTGAAAGTTACATCAGGAAATGTACTACTTACTCGATCTCTATATTTAACAAGTCAGTGAAAGCATTAAAAGCACCATTTTTATAAAGCAACATGGTATTTATTCTAGCCCAGTGTTGTTGCTCAGTATCAGATTGCACTTCAGCCCAACATCCTTGAGCTATGTAAAGAATGCATCTTGCGCTTGTCATACGAAGAGGCTTTTTACTACATTCTAACTGATCAAGTAGTTTCATCACTACTGAATGACGTTGTTTTACCGAGAGGCGTTTCCAATTTGGTGCTAACTCATATGCCGCCATTTGCTCTTCGAATGCCTGATAAACATGTTCTTTAGTAAGAAAATATACTAATACGTGTAT
The DNA here is from genome assembly GCA_031761425.1 of Cosmopolites sordidus. NCBI lineage: Eukaryota > Metazoa > Arthropoda > Insecta > Coleoptera > Curculionidae > Cosmopolites > Cosmopolites sordidus. The sequence continues at coordinate 1,590,156 of JARFXV010000188.1, read as the reverse complement.
CCATAATGTTGTTGTTCAATTCTTCTATTGGAACCTTTGGTGTGAGACACCAAAATTAATTTTCTTTTATTAAAAATTAATTTTCTTTAATTTCGTTTAATCTTCAGATTAAATCATCTCCTGATGATGCTAACATGGTTAGCGAAACGTGCGTCGAGCAGTTCAAAAAAGTGTTTTGGTGTTTAGTGGTAAATCTCTTCAAGTTTAATGTTGTTGTTATCAAATTTTAAAAACATTACAATTTACTGACAATAATTTATCCTAATGCAACATAACTTATATTCTAGTTAAAATATATTGATTTGTAGTGTGCTTAATACAAAGTGAACTTTATAAGACTGGAAGAACAAAATGTGGATAAGTTTCATTTTAGATATTCCTGGTGCTTTGGATAGCAGAACATGTTAGCATACAAAGAGAAGGAATGTGGGTGCTATATCAACATTCTCTTGAAAACGAAATTCAACGTTTAAGAATTTGCAGCGCACTTTTGTCCAGATTAGGCAGAGATCGCGGAGAAGTTCGTGGAGCGACACCTATAGAGCAGTAAAAAAATTATAAAATCTACCACATTTTGAAGTTTCAAGTCGATCTGTCAATTTATTCATACAAAAACAGCAGCTTAAAGTAAACGTATTAGTAAACACCACCGTATTAGTAATCCTGAATATGAAATCACCTCCTGATGATGCTAACATGGTTAGCGAAACGTGCGTCGAGAAGTTTAAAAAAGTGATTAGGGTGTTTAGTGGTAAATCTCTTCAGGTTTACTGTTTCACACCGATGGTTCCAATAGAAGATTTGATCTACGATGGCTACACGGTCAGGGGAACTAAATCTCTACCGAGATTAAATCATCTCCTGATGATGCTAACATGGTTAGTGAAACGTGCATCGAGAAGTTTAAAAAAAGCGATTTGGTGTTTAGTGGTAAATCTTTTCGAGTTTAGTGTTTCACACCGAAGGTTCCAATAGAAGAATTGATAAACGTATCAATTATCACTACCAGTGAGATTATCAGTATCAGTGTTATTTTTTAAAATGGAAAATATTGAAAATCGTGCAATGATTAAATTCCTTGTAAAAAAAAGGTTTAAAGGTAATGGAAATTCACAGAGAAATGGTAAATGTATTAGGGGAGTGTGCTCCTTCAAAAACAATTGTTTGTAAGTGGGCAGGTGAGTTTCAACCTTGTTCGATCCTCGTTGTGGACGTCCAATAAGTGCAACAACTGAACAAACAATTAATTCTATACATAATATGGTTATGGCTGACAGAAAATTGACTTGCGAGTGAAATTACTAAGGCCATGGGCATCTCAACTGAACGGATGTTTCATATAAACTATATTACTTATGAAAAACCTTAATTATTTTAAAAATATATTCCTACCTTAACATTATCTTGTAGTTCAGGTTGTTCGGTGTAGCTGTAGAGTTCAGCAATCTCATTTCCATGTATGTCTGTGTCATCGTAGACAAAGTCCAAATCGGGAGAATCTCCACCTCCACCCTAGGAAATATTATAAAGTTCATATCGTGCAAATAATTAAATAATGTTTCCAAAAAAATAAAATAAAAAATACCTCCGATATGTTAATAGGGGAATCAATAATTAGTTCAGAAATATATGTTAATAGTTCGGGATCGTCGGGAAAGAGGCTCTCCTGAGGACAAAGCGATGACAAGCTCTCAAGAGCTATTAGTATATCTTCGATCACCGATTTTTTCTATAAATATTCCAAAAAATTTAGTAAACTTGTTCCATTGTTTGCAACAGAAAAAAAAACATACCATAAGATTGTTAAAAAAAAAAGTTATTACGGTCAAAAGAAATGTCATATTCAAAAAGCTGATCGACTTTTTCTCGATCGTATGGTATGTTAGAGAAAAAAATAAAATAAAAATACCTTTTTTGGCTCAAATTTCATCTTATAGAGCAAAGGTATCAGATCGTCAATGAGACCTAAGGAAGAGGATGAGGAAGAGGAGCTGGATGAATCTTTTGTGTCTTGCATTATATTTGTTTTGGATTGTTTCGGTTTCAAGGTAGCATTTGGAGGTATTTTTATAGGTATTTTTGTAGGGAGAGGTTCGCGTTGGGCAAGATGTAATACACCTGGAGCTTTCTTTAAAAGATGTACTACAGATTTTATAGGTTTTTTGACTGTATCCTGTTGTGTTTGAATGTCTAACACTCCCCGTTTCCTTTCCAAAAAACTACGATTAATGATAGGAATTCTAGAAGGTCCCGACCAGCGTTTTTTCACCTTATCGGTAGAAATTCTCTGAACCTTGTATATGTCTAATACACGGTTAGGTGGCTCAAATCCTTTCGGTTTAACAAAAACCACTTTTGGATATTCTACTTTTATGCTTCTCCAACCCCTTTGTCCGGGACCGTAAGTGTCCCTAGTAGCAAACGGTGGCTGTGGAACATCTTTGCTTGTAAGGGCAGGAGTCATGCGGATCCTTCTAACAGGTCGCGAAGGTCCCGCTACCGCAGGGTCACGTCTATCTGGCGAAACTGGTCTTAATGGAGGCAGTATTGGGGGTGGTTCTGGCATGAGTTCTCTTTCCCTTATTAAACAAGCTTCTTCTTGAGGGCTTATGGACGGTGGTGGTGGTGCTGATGGGTTTCTTTTACCCAAGTCCAACAAGAGATCTAACAACTTAGGCTCAATACCAACAGTATAATTTTTAGGAACTTTGCCTTTATCTATGTCTTCTAGAGAAAGAATCTCTTTATTTTCCTTCTTTTCCTTCTCCTTCTCCTTCTCCTCCTCCTCCTCCTCCTTTAGTCGATCATAATAACCACTGACAACTGAATGAGCCAACGTTAAATTAATTATGTGAGTCTCTTCAAAATCTGATAACTGAGGCACGGAACCACACTCCGAAACGGTTGGTATGGTTATTCCAGAAGCTGTCTCGTCGTCAGCCATTTTCAAAGATTTAGGATACAACGATCTTTATAAAATCTTGACTTACACAAAACAAGATAAAACGCTATTCAGAATTATACGTAAAACTTCACTCTAGAAAAAAACATATCAATGACTAAGAGCTCCATTAAAGTTCCTTGTTCAGTGAATTGACTATCATAAGAAAAATACAGTTAAAGAACTGTGAACATATGATAAACTATGTCATAACTCCTTATTCATGTATTATATAGTAAAGCATAACAAAATTTAGTATTTATAACAATATAGTCAAAAAACATTGCCATTTCAATTTATCCCCTTCGAAAATGAGATTAGTATGTTCTAAGTACAACAGACGGTATTATTTATACCAATATACCATTATACATTTATACCAATATACCATATATATGTAATAGCTTAAAATATCTTTAAAAAATCTTTATATACGCAATTATACGGTCAATGTGAAGCCAATAATATTAATTAAAATAATTCATTATTAGATTTAATAAACAATAGTTTTATTTAATAAAAAAACTTACTTAAAACGCAGATATTGCCGTTCTACACGCTAAAGTTAACAATATGGCGCCCTTAGTAACGGTTTTGCTCTTTTGTTTTTGAATTTATAATAAACGTAGGGTAGTTGATCTATTATTAGGTATTAATTTTGTTTGTTGATAGATGGCAGTGTCAATTTCTTGTTTGGTGAATTTACTTTATCATAAGAAAAATACAGTTAAAGAACTGTGCACATATGATAAACTATGTCATAACACCTTATTCTTGTATTATATAGTAAATCACAACAAAATTTATTATTTATAGTAATATAGTTCAAAAGTATTTCATTGTCATTTCAATTTATCACCTTCCAAGATGAGATTAGTAATGTCTACAAATTGTATATTGTACCTAATAAAAACCGTCTTAATATCATGATCTTATGTTCTAAGTACAACAAAAGGTATTATTTATACCAAAAATAATATATAATAGCTTAAAACATCTTTAGAATAAAGAAATATAATTGATACTGGTAGTGGTAACGTCCCTATGTGAGAAAAAATCATCTTTATATACGTAATTACACGGTCAAGGTAAAGCGAATAATCGAATTAATAAACAATAGTTTTATTTAATATAAAATACTTACTTAGAACGCAGATATTGCCGTTCCACCTGCAAACCACAACAACTTTGCAAAAACTGCAAAACATGGCGCCCTTAGTAACCGCTTTATTCTTTTGTTTTTGAATTTATAACAAACATAGAGTAGTTGATCTACTATTACCTAATATTTTTTTGTTAAATTGTTAGTGTCAATGTCAGTGTCAATTTTTAAAAATAAAACTATTTTTCTATACATATGTTTATATGTTTTATATATTCCAATATTTATTTATAAAATAAATTAAGATTTTCATATCTTGGTCCTAAACTTGGACAATTCATAATATGGTGGGTATGCAGGGACAATTCATTAATAATGTATCATATATTGACAGAAATGGCATGGAGAGAATATAAATAGTATGAAAAAAGTAAATAATAATAAACAGTTACTTACTTTAACATAATGTTAGGTAATTAAGAGACACACTTTAAACGGCAAAGATCAGACAATATTAACAGATATATTAGACATTTCTGTCATTACCATTTATAGTTAATGATTTCCTTGACATCTAATTTACTGAACACAACAAACACGATACTTGTCAATTTAACACCATACATTTTTAATTTGAACAGTTAATATAAGAATACAATTTTTTAAAAGGAAAAAAAATCTTGGGGTTAGTAAAACATTAAATCTTCAGGGATAAATTGATTATGAACTTACATCTGAATCTTGACGCTGTCTCCTAATGATTTCTCTTAACAACGGCAAACCTCTCTTTCCATTTCCATTTGAATCCATTTCAATTTAAATAGCATTATTTTGATTTTAACAGAAAAACTATCAAATAAACACTCTACAGTAGGAATCGGCCATTTTATGAACTCTGTCAAAGTAAAGGATCTATTTCTTTCCCTGTTTAACTTACAGAAATCAACAAAGTCTTTGTTGGATATAATATTGTAAAGATGGCACTTTACAGGAAACTGTATTTTTTGATTTCCATTCAACTGTACAATGAAATTCGCGCTTGCGCTTAAATATTTATGGTGTTCTTTAGTAAGCTTGTCTGAAATTAAACAAATAGACAAGACTTTTAAACATTTACATTATTTAATTGCAATTAAAAGACTGAAGCCATGCCTGTTAGAAGAGCTGTTCATGCTGGAAGTTGGTACACCGATTCAGGTAATGTTTATGAATGATAGTATGAGAGCCAGACATCAGCTGTTTATTAATGTTGTCGTTGTTCCCCCCTAAAGGCAATGACCTGTATTTTTTATTTTAGGAGTTGAATTGTCAAGACAACTTGAATATTGGTTAAATCAAGCTGATCTTAGTCATGGCCCCGCTAGAGCTATTATTGCCCCGTATGTATAATAATCTTATCATCACATGATATCTCTCATTTGCATATAAAATATTACTCATAATTTCAGACATGCAGGATATCAGTACTGTGGGGCATGTGGTGGCCATGCTTATAGACAAATAAGTCCTGTGGTAGTACGTAGAATTTTTATATTAGGACCCTCACACCATGTGCGCTTGTCAGGTTGTGCCTTGTCTGGTGCACAAAAATATAAGACTCCTCTTTATGACTTAAATATAGATACTGCAGGTATTTAAATATTTCATTAAACCTTTGTTTTTTTATGCTATACATTAACTTCCATGTCTTTATATAGTAAATAATGAATTGGAAAAGACTGGACAATTTGAATGGATGGACTTAGATACAGATGAAAATGAACATAGCATAGAGATGCATTTGCCATATATAGCAAAAGTTATGGAAAAGTAACTACTATGTTATTATTGAAGTCAAATAGTTCTTAATGTTTATATTTGCAGCTTTAAAAATCAATTTACAATTGTTCCTATTCTTGTTGGTTCACTGAGTCCAGACAGGGAAGCATATTATGGTAGGATTTTAGCAACATATTTAGCTGACCCAAAAAATTTGTTCATTATTTCATCTGACTTTTGCCATTGGGGTCACAGATTTAGATATACATATTATGACAGATCTTATGGAAATATTTACCAATCAATTGAAGGGCTAGATCGTGTGGTATGTTTAGAATTGTGATAAATACATGCTTTCCTTAAAAAAAGTGTTTTTTAGGGAATGAATATCATTGAAAACTTAAATCCAACTGAGTTTACAAATTATTTAAAGAAATATGGGAACACAATATGTGGGAGACATCCAATTGGGATTTTACTTCAGGTTAGTGCAACCTATTAAATACTATCTGTGATAAAAGTACCTGGAATTTTTAATTTTTTTACAAAGGTCGCGTAAAACATTCTTTAATTTCCTTTTCTGCTGTAGGATGATAGCACTATGTCTAGTTACAATATCCAGTTTGAGCACGATAGGTCAACTAGTTCATTTACATTTGCTGGTTTTATTAGTCGACGTCAAGTGTGTGTGTTGCTATTTAACTCTTAATGAAAATATTGGCTTTAATTTCCTTTTCGCGTTTCTACGCGTTAGGAGAAGTAGTTTGTTTATATCAGCTAGTTTTGTTAGTTGTCATTTCACTGAAGATATGATTTCCCGAGCTTCTACGGACTCCACCTTTATAAAAAGCATCGTAACGGGTGATGAGACATAGGTTTATGGGTATGACATGGAAACAAGCCAACGGTCTTCGGATTGGCGCTTCGAAAACGAGCCGAAACCGAAAATCAAGCTCATGCTGACAGTGTTCTTTGATTACTGTGGTATGGTGCACTCCGAATTTCTTCCAGAAGTACAAAAGGTGAATAAGGAATACTATGTAGGTATAATGAGGCATTTGGGCGAGTATATCCATCGAAAACGACCGGATTTGCGGAAGAACAATTCATGGATCTTGCACCATCGCGCAAAGTCATCGTTGTGCATCAACGAACGTCATCGACCAAGCACCGTACTCGCCTGATATGGCCCCGTGCGACTTTCTCCTGTTCCCGATGTTAAAATTACCACTTCGAGGAAGGCGTTTGGAAGAAAATTCGCTGATGACCATACCTTAGTCAGTTTACGAACAATATATGGTAGATTGACACAAAATTTTGATGAGTAGATTAATTGTTTTGTATTATATTTAACAATCCGGGTACTTTTTACACAGAATTGTATCAAGGCCACATTTAATGTTTTGTCGGGTTTTTAGGCGATACAAGAACTTCTCAGGAATGACAGTAGTCAAAACGCTAGTCTAAAATTTTTAAAATACGCCCAATCAAGTCAATGTCGTAACATGAATGATTCATCTGTAAGTTACGCATCAGCTGCGTTAGTAATCGATTAGTATAAAAGGGGCCTTAATTTATCTAATTTCAGTAGAATTTTTTACCAAATCAATGCCAGCTTATGATATTTAAGTTTTATTTTTATTTTATAACAGTGAGACAAAAAAAAAGGAAGTTTACACGTATATTAATTTTGTTTGCCTTAAGTGTGATATACACGGTATGTCGGAAAAATAATGGAACTTTTTAGATAAAAAAAAACAATTTGTTATTTTGTCAAAATTATTTCTTTTAGTCCAAAATACATCCTTTCCACATCAATACACCACTGGCACGCTCAACCAACGCCAGCGGAGATTTTTTATGTCGTTTTTCCGAATCACCTCGGTGATCCTCGTCACTGCTTTTTGCACTGATGTAATACTGTCACAAAACGTTCCTTTCGTGGCCATTTTGAGTTTCGGCAACAACAGGGAATGGTCGCACGGAGATAAATCAGGCGAATACGCCGGATGTTGAAGCACACGGACTTGTGTTTTCGTCAAAAATTCACGAATAGCGACGATCCTGTGAGATGGTGCATTATCGTTGAAGAATCGATCAGAATCGTTGATCGATTCTAATGAGGCTGTCTCGTTTTATAGAGGAGATATAGCTTTCAAATTATATATTGTTTTCTTTAAATTTATAAAGTTCCGTTAATTTTTAGACGTGAGTTTGCCATTGGTGACTTCCATTTTTCTTTCACCATGAAGGGGGGGGGGGAAAAAGCTACTCTGGGCCAGATTAGATTTTTTAAGGTAAAAAAAACTATCTGATTATTTCAGGTAGGTCGTTGTTAAGGATGTTTTGGTTGCATTTTTTTCGATATTTTCTTTATATATATGTATATTTGCAAATGGTTTATAATGCAATGTATATCGTGGATATCAGTAATTTTGTTTGTTGTTAAGAGTGACTAGTATAATCATATAAGCTTATCTGTGAAAAAAAAAAATGATAACAGTTTTTATAAGAATCCAAATATGGTACTTTAAATATAGAAATATTTTATTTAATTGCTAATACTTTTGTTTGTAAATATATTTATATTGGATTGATGCATAATGATCTGCTTGGCAGGCGAGCATGGGTAAAAAAGCATTTATCGACGCTTTTATATCGGCAACCAGCTCATCGAAATCATCACAGACTTTGCCCACATGCTGGTATTTCAGGTAACAGTTAACGTGGTAGTTTAGGTAGGAGAGTGGGGAGGATGAGGTAGCAGGTCCGTGTCAGCTTCAATTCAATCAAAATTTTAGAAAAATTTGTTGCACTGAACAACATTTGGAATGCCTTTTGGTTTCAGTGACCGGGAGAACATCAAATCTTAGTAATGTCTGAGTGATTGTGGCGTATTCATATATTTTTTTCTTTTTTTTAGATTTTTCGTCACGATCTAAAACTCAGAAAATATCAAAAATATCTGTTCTTATTTAAGTAAAGAATCACTGGGTAAAAAAATATAAATATAACTGCAAATCTTCTTTCCTTTAACGTTTTTGAAAAGTAACCAGACTCATCTCCAATGGGATTTTTAGTTTCCATACCTTATCGAGTTTCCTGTGGCAGTGGACGATCGTGGATTACTCGACGTTGACTGGACGTCAAGTTTCCAGCCTCTTCCATGGCTGTCTAAAGTGCCTGACTGTGGACCTCTTCATCTTTTGTGTCCCAAGCTGGTATCAACTGATTTGAAGTGGGCAAGTCATTCATGACATTGTCTCGCCGATTGTCCCCTTAGAAAAAAGTTCGATGCCACTTTGCATCCATTGTCGAAGTGATGGAGCATAATTTGACGCATTTTTATCCATTAAATAGAAAATTTTTATGGAACAAAAAAAAATGCCAATTTTTATAAGCCAGAAAATGCGCAATAATAAAGCAGGAATAATTATGCATCAACTCAATATATGTCATCATCAGGTGTGTCGGTAATTCCTTTCCGGTTTTTTCGCTAAAGAAAACACGTTATTTCCAATGGATAGTTAAAATGTATTTATTCAAAATATTGGCCATTTGATTCTATACATTTTACCCATCTCTCAGGCAATTTATGGATGCCATTCCAAAATAACAGTTTCTCCTTTGAGCTAAACCATTCATCGAGTCATTTTTTAACTTCTTCGAAATCGCTCTGTAAGCGCGTGCCCCATCGATGCGAAAAGGTGGTAGTCGGATGGAGCCAGGCTTGGAGAGCGATAAAACTTCCCATCCAAGTGATTTCGACACTTTTTTGACTGGTTTTGCTGTTTGAGACGGCGCGTTGTCATGCTGCAAAATTACCTCATCATGTCTTTGAGCGTTTTGTGGACATTTTTCGATCAATGCACAGTTCAAATTGATCATTTGTTGTCGGTAGCGATCAGTATTAACTGTTTCTCCAGGTTTCAACAGTTCATAATATTCGACACCAACCTGATCCCACCAGACACAGAGCATGGTCTGGCGACCAAAGCGATTTGGCTTTACAGTCGATGGGCCGGCTTCGTCAGGTTAAACCATGATTTTTTCGCTTGGGATTTTGAAGCAGCATTTCACTGAAGATTTTTCGATTTTCTAATTGCCTGTCATTCACTTCATGTGGCACCCATCTTTTAGATCTTTCCCATCGCTTGTAATCGTTCACAAATTGCGACAAGCCTCACATTCAACTTATCTGCCAATTTTTGAGTTTGTGTTGGGTCTTCATCCAATAACTCCAGCAATTCCGCATGTTCAAACGTTTTCGGCCTACCAGGACGTTCTTTGTCTTGAACGTTGAAATCACCACATTTTAATTGTCGAAACCACGTTTCACATGTTCTTGTTGGAGCATGCTCACCGTAAGTCTCTACCAGCAAACGATGACTTTCAACGGCTTTGTTCTTTTGATGAAACAAGAAAAGTAATGCGAGCCGCAAATGGACGTTTTCAGGCACAAAACTAGACATTTTCAAAAAATTATAAATCTATAACGCTGTTATTTTAGCAGAACGTAACTTGTGTAGTTTTGAGGTTAATGTCAGTAGAATAAAATGACATATGTATCAAATCATAACATTGCAGACTTATGGCTAGTGATTATCTGTTACAAAAACCGGAAAGTAATTACCGACACAACTGGTATATATATATATATATATATATATATATATATATATATATATATATATATATATATATATATATATATATATATATATATATATATATATATATGCTGAAGAATTTCTTCAGCATATACAATGTGTGCATATACCGGGCGTACATCTTTTGATATATTTATTTTTGTGCTGCAAAGTTGTTGGCCCTTTTGTACTGTGTATTTTTTACCAACTCCGTGCTCATATGTCACGGTATTGGAGAAGTTTTATGTTCCGTCCTTTGGGCACGTTTAGTGGGCCTATGCAGGACCGGTGCTGTTGGTAGAGGATTATCCGAAATTGACGTTGTGATTAGGAATTTATTCTAGCTATTATATCAGCGTGGATAGGAAGATTTGAAGTTCCCTGTGGATTTGCGCAGTCCTGACAAACCAATATAGCGTAAGCTTTCCCATGGCGTTTGGTAGGTGTGTGCGTCGTTTATATGTGATCGGACTGGAACGGGACATTTTTCTGTTGATTGTGTTGGTTTCGCCCACGTTAGTAATATATTTGGTAAGCTTAATGTGTTGCCAAAAAAAAACTCAACAAAAGGAATATGTATATACCTCTCAGTACTTAAAAAGAAACGTAGCAAGAACAGATGTATGCCCGGAAAAAAAGCTCAGCGTATATATGTATGTGTATATATATAGACAGAGCGAGAGAGAGAGAGAGGTGCAAGAATAGGTATACAGTTTTTATAACGAGGAAACAGTAGCTTTAATAAGGATGACATACACATTATAGTTAAGTACAATCTCTTAAGTGCTCAAATTGCTGACATTCAGCATATACACATTCCTGTAGTCTAGTATCTATACTCAAGCACACTTTTGCACAGACGTTTTTATTGTTATCAATTTTTTGGCGTGCTTCTCTCATGTCATAGACTGCGTGGTCTTCTTGAAAATACTTTATCTTTGATAACACCTTAAAAGAAAAGGCCATTGGAGTAAGGTGTGGTGATCATGGTGGCCAATCAACTAGCTCTCCTCGACCTATCCATCTAATGGGTAACTCATGCACTGTTACAGTAAAGCGAGGAGGAGCTCCATCTTTCTGTAAATAGAAATCTTCATTATCTTGCTGTAACCATATTTGTGATTGCTATAACAGTACCCCTCAGCATAAACTGGATACCTACGTTTGCACCTGTATACACCCCCTCTATATATATATATATATATATATATATATATATATATATATATATATATATACTTCTTTTTTGAGTAAAGTTTTATTTGACTTTTATGCAAGCTACCATTTTATTTTTACGTTATTTTAATCGCCGTCATTTTTAGAATAGAAATTTTCTTTTATAATTATATGAACCACTTTATTAATGTTAGGATTTTATGTATTATTACTAAAAAAAAAAGGTCTTTTTGATAAGAAATAAAATTTTCAATATGAATCTGTATCTTTTATTTTTTTTTTCAATTTAAAACAAATTTTAAAAAATATTAACAAAAATCACATGCTGGATTATTAACAAAAAGTTATTAGTCCATATTGAAATAAAAACAACAAAATATTTAATGGGATTTTTTAAATTTTGCAAAAAAACTGTGTAAAGTTGCTTGATTGTTTGTAAGCACTGGGGATTTGTTCTTATTAGTCTTTTTCACTTTAACACTGGCTTCAATTATTTCAGATGACATGGCCACAACATCAACCTTAGCTTTCTCACTAAAATCACTCTTAACTTCATGATCCATTGATTCTTTTTCATCAACATCATCAAAAGTTCTTTTTTTGCCTTTCACTTCAACAGTGGCGTCAACTATATTTACAATCTCTGAACTATTTAATATGCCTTTTGATGATACTATTACAAAATCATCAATTTCTTTGGCTTCTGTGCTTTGCCCAAAAAACCTACTCCTCACCACAGTATTTCCCATATAATAAGTTTCTTTGAATTTACTGAGTTTTCTTCTCTTGACAAAAGGATTTGCTTTCAAAACAGGGGAGGTCTCTTCCTCTTGCATACATTCTTCAGTTTGTTCAATATTCTCCTTAGGCTTCTCTTCAATAATTTCTAATTTACTTGTATAAATTGACAATTCCTTCTTGATTTGGTTTTCTTCTTCTTCAATCAGATTTTCTTCAATCACATTTATTTCTTCACTATTAACACAATCTGTTGAAAAATAATTCTGAAAATTGGCTTTCTGTAGTTTTTTTTCCTGCTTTCTTGACACTCTTTTTTTATATACTCCTGACCAAATACTATAATGTGGAAGCTAAAAACATTGAATGAAAAGATGTTATTTAGTGAAACATGCAAGCAACTTACATTTGCAGGATCCCAATTATCATATTTTTCAAAATTATATGGGTCTAAGTTCCCAAGTGCTACTTGGTAAGCTTTCTGGTCATCAAACTTTTCTCCTGAACACAAAAGATATTTAGGATCTGTACCTAGATCATCAGGATCTTGTAAATGGACTAGTTTCTTTTTATATGGATCAAAAATAACCTGATGTAAAAATGTAGCATTTGCTTCAAGAAATTTACTTTTGTATTCATCAGTTACAATCAAATGTTTCATATTTAAGTATCTTGGTATTTTGCTCAAAAACTACAAAAAAAAACATCTGATTTAAAACAAATTAATCATAAATATACGTGACTTACCAATTCAGGATTTGTTTCACCTGTCAGTTTCAAAAATTTTTCAGCTTTCTTCAGACCAATTCCACTTAATGAACTAACATAATCACAACCTGATAAAATGCACATAAATCTGAATTTTTCAAAAGAATACTGGTCAGGTCTGATACTCATTGCTAAATGAATTTTGTCAGCTTCTATAAGTCTTCCTGCTCCAGACATATCCATTTTAAATAAGACTTTCTTGCATCCAAACACTAGCAAATCTGAGTCTTCTGTTATTATACATTCTGCAATGTCTTTTTGACTGAAAAATGCCATTTGAGCATCTGATTCATATGGTGCCACAATACAGTCAACATTTAACTTCCTACATTCCTTAATGAGATTATGAGCCATTTTTGGTGTAATATCAACACACTGTCTCAAATAAGACTGAGCTTCTGTACTCTTTCCTAAGATTAACAGTTCAGCTGCTTTTTGCTTAGCTTTTTTTCGAGATTCACGTCTTTTAGCTTCAGTTGCAGCTTTTGCCTGAAGATTTCTACCATCAAATACCATAATGGGATGAATATCATGTGATAACAGCATTTTTACATATTTAATACAATAATTTACGTATCTGAAATAAGTTAGTATGAAATACATTAGTGATTAATATTGTGTTTACTTACAATTGTGTGTCTTCTCCTCTGGCTAGTTGTTCAACACATGCAGTAGCACCTTTATGAAGGAGACAGTAAGAGTCAACTGCAACCGTTCCTCCCCGAAATTCAGAGACATGGCAATTGCGAGTAGCCTTTTCCAAGAAAGGTAACAATCCAGTAATACCCATAATTTGAGTGTTTTGGTTCTTTTTACATTAACCTATCACCTTTTAAATATGTTAACATACATTATTTTAACAAACATTACCTAGTATTGCTAAACAAATATCTTCACGAACATATATACCAACTCATAATTAAAAATATTATAGCCAAATTTTTCTTTTTTTATATTTCTTTTACAGAAAATAAAATTTTCACATAAACTGAAATTAAAATCCCTCCAATAACATACTCTTGTCATTGTTTGATTCCAGTCGGTAAGAAAGTTTTCTTTCCTATAAAATCAATCAAATCTGAAGATAAATTTAAAACACCTTTAATTTTTATATATGAAAAATTATAAAACCCAGATACACGGCCACCTTAAGTCAATAAAATAAAACAAATGTGTAAATAAATATCACGAATTATTTATTGACATGGTGTACATATCCATTTTTGAACAAATTGCATTTATATCTTGTATAGGTTTGGTTTTTTTCCAACCAGCTATGTTGACAAATGGATCCTCGGTAATAATGTTCATATCTTCTATCCTGTTTGGCAATACTAGTCTAAAAAGCATCAGACATATTTAAAATAAATTTTTAAATTTAAATTATCTTTAATAACTAGAGTGCCATCTATAGCATTATTTCTCAATTATTATTTTTGCACTATCTACGACATGCGTTGATATTAATTAATTTCTGCATTAATGCAGAAATAAGCGTAAGTGTATTCTTAGGCTCTAGCTTTAAGTTCAAAATTTAAATATTTAAACCAGAGATTTTTTAACACAATATTATGAGACAAAAAAATAATAGATGTTTACTGAAAGTGGCATTTACTTTGATTTAGCAACATAGTTTACCTTATTGCATGTAAAAACATTCTAGGGGGTTTATTATCTTTTCTATTACTGTAAGTATAATCGCCAACTATTGTATGCCCTAGAAATGTGCAATGTACCCTTATTTGGTGTCTTCTTCCAGTTATTGGCCTACATAATATTTTAGTTGCTGGATAATTTTGATAAATACCTTCTTCCATAGCCATAATTAAAGTTCTAGCCTCCCTTGCATTTTTGCAAAATGAGATTTCATTACTAGTACACATTTTTTGTATTTCTACTTCTCTTAGATCTTCTCCTAAAAATGTATGTTACTGGTCTATTGGACCAAATATGAACCACTACCTATTGGAGTATTGACATCAATGAAACCTCTTGAAAGAGTACCTCTGACAAGAGCTATATAATATTTTTTAGTTATTCTAGAAGAAAATGCAGCAGATACAACTCTACATGCCTCTTTGTTTTTTGGAATACACAGAATACCACTTGTAGCAAAATCTAGCCTGTGAGGAAAGTAAAACTCATGGTATAACTTCTTATTTGATATCTCTGGAAAGTTTTCTCTGAGGAATGTCTGGACAGTTTTCTAAAATTCAGAACTGCTAATTCAAAATTTTATTTCCCACATTACTTTACCTCATTTTTATTGTTACTGTTAATTTTTAAATCAGCTTTTTTATCAATTATAAGAAAGTGGTCACTAGTGTAAATAATTTTGCACGAATTCGATTTCTGAAAATACTTCTTGAAAAAATATACTTGCGAGATGAATAATATTAACCATAAAAATGTTATAGTTGTAAACATAACTACTGTGTGAGGTTATAATGACAGTCTTCTTCTATTAAAAATTTGGTACCAGTTCAAATATGTCAAAAAATCAAATATTTCAAGGTTTGTTTTAATTGTCTCCAAATTAGCCTCAGTGTTGATTTGTTTAAAATAAATGAAAGCACCACAACAGATTACCATTAATAAATCTTCAAAACATGCACCTGAAATTATCTCTGCTATTTCTATAATGTTAAATAATGACACCTTTATAAAATTTTTTGTTTTGTCTGACTACTATGACAGGGATAATAGTTTTTGAATCACCCCTGTAAAGACTCTTGTGATACAACAGTGGGAAAAAAAATTCTTAAGAAGGGGTATTTAATATACATAAACAATTAAAGGAATAGTACTATTTTATGTTTATTATTATGAAAAAATTTAAATGGCTAATTTTACATGATAACTACATTATAAATATAAATTATCATTGCTTATTAACTTACAATAGTGTTTAATAAAAATAGTGTATATTTACCTAGCTAAGTTGAGATAAAATTGTTTTATTTATATTTACAAATTAAGAGTGATATTTTTTTAATTAAAAGGTGTTACATCTTTTATTTGTATTGCATATTATTGACTAAAAGTTAATATTTAAAACAGATTAAAAAATATACATTGTTACTTATCGTGGCTAAAGTTTATTTTCATATTCAATTTGATTGTACCTTTCGTCACTATTACAATCCTTATAATGGTTGCTGTTGTGATGTTGAGCATTTTTTGTAGCATCTTTAGGTATTACTGGAAAACAACACCACAAAATAAAAGCTACGAAAGCTACAATAGTGCCTACAAGCAGAATTATATCCTCAAAGGTCTGTGGAAAAGAAATGCTGAATATTAGTTTCTTTAAAATATATGAATATATTTAGGTGGAAACTTACTGACTCATTTCCCCAGAATACATTAAGAAATATCCAACCCAAATCTTCTATTGGTCGTAAAATTTCGTGAAAAATCGGATATAACGTTGATTCTTCGTTCATTTCCAACAGCAGCGTTTAAAGATGGTGTAGACTTGCTACATCTTGGATACGATGATTTTTCATTAACCTTTCATTTTCAGAGACCATCGTTCTGGTAACAGGTGATGACTGTTTTGCTGACCGCGAAAATGTCTTTGGACTATTGATTTCGAACAATAGCTGGAAAAATTTGGTGACGAAAGCACCATCTAGCACATTGCGTCTTAAATAGTTGAAAAATTGATTTTTTCAGTTACAGGTTCCTGCGTTTGGATTTTTACCTAAGACTAAATTTTTTCGTACTATAGCTTTTACGCAACAGATGGCGCAGGATACCATGAAAATAAAAAAATTCTATTTAAATTAGGAGTTAATCTAATTATACTTGTTTTAACAGATTGTTACAAATAAAGATGATTCAGTTGTTGATGAAACATAAATAAACGTTTCCGAATTTACTTATAATTTCCGAGAGTTTCGGCGAACATGTCAAAGCTTATTAATGATGATCCAAAATGAATTTTTAATATGGAAATTAAAAGCATATCCTTCGAGGAGTTTTCATTTATTATTTAGGGTAGTTTACAGGGGAGCATTAACAACGATTAGAAAGTTTTAATATTAATAAAGAGACAAATTTTCGTGGATAAACAAAATCTAATTACAAAAGTCTTACCCAACTAATTGTAGTTTTTCTATTTTTCTCCTGCTACAGATCAGGATTAAGT
The DNA here is from genome assembly GCA_031761425.1 of Cosmopolites sordidus. Classification (NCBI taxonomy): domain Eukaryota; kingdom Metazoa; phylum Arthropoda; class Insecta; order Coleoptera; family Curculionidae; genus Cosmopolites; species Cosmopolites sordidus. The sequence continues at coordinate 1,572,871 of JARFXV010000188.1, read as the reverse complement.
TAGGACGAGTACTATAGATTATGTCTTAGTATAAAGTTTCTGATAACTTCTTCATACTTTTATTTTTAAGAAAACCATACATGAATTAGTCAGGTCAAGTCCCATATAAATTAAATCAGGTGATCTTGGCGGACACGTGATATGACCAGTATTAATTCCTTGTTGAAGAATGTTTGGATCATACTGCCAGCAACTCTTCAGTAAAATTTGAAATAGTTAAAAACAAGACATTTTAATACTCCTCAAAAATGTCCATGATAGCTAAAATCAAAGATACCGATAGCTCACTCAAACTAAAATTAATAATCTCTTCTACGTAGTTAAATTAAAGCATTCTCCGAAAGATGGCGTAAATATGTATTAAGCTAATCCAAAGGAAAAAAGTGTTGGAAATTGTGAGAGCAGAGCACAGTCTTTGGGATTGTCAATAAACTAATATACGATTGATTTCAGTTGGGGGATAATAAAAATTATTCAGCTATGTAAGAGTTCTGTGAATTCATCTTAAATGGTAAAATATAAAGAATGTTTTCTTAATTATGATTATATAGAGCCTACATTTAATATTGTAACAGACATGACCGGTGAATTGTTTAAACTTAGGAACTGTTAGCAACGTATAAGATTTTTGTTAGTTTCTGTGCTTCCTGAGCAACAAAAAATACTTTAAAAGCACTTTTTAAACACATTTGCTTAGTTAAAAGAAATATTTTTCGTTTGTTTGCTTTTCACCAACAATATTTTCCATAAAAAAAATCTACCACATGCCCTTCGCTTCTTCTTTTTTTCTTCTATGGCTTCTGCTCCAATGGAGTTTTATTTTAACATTTTTCTTTACTTTAGGTTCAAAATAATGTAGGACTGGTGAATTGTTATGTTTATTTTCGTTATTAGTGCAAAACTGTGAATATAATTCGACGAAAAATGTATAAAAACTGAAGAAAAGGAATTGTGGGGAAAAGGTAGTGATTTCGTGTTAATCATTACCAAAATGTAATGTTGGTTGCCCACATTTATAGGTACGTGGGTTTCTAGAATAAGACTCTGTATATGTTGATTCATAAAATGCGAGTTCTTTAAAAATATATCAAAGCTTTTCCAATGAATTATTAATATAAAATTTCATTTCATGCACTTCCAAGACTAATATATTATTTATAATTATTTATGGGGAAAAATAAGAAGCTAAATTGTAATTAAAGGGTGCTATTAATATTCAAAACTTGATTTTTTGCTGAAAAAAAAATTGACTCAATTAATTTAATTATTCATTTTATGTAAATAATTAGGGCATAATCTATAGCTTAACGACTTTTTAGACGGTTAGGGTTCAAAGAGACAATTTTTTTTGGGTGAGTGGGGAAGAGTTCATCTAATTAAATTGCAAAGTGTTAAAAAATTACCTGTTTTTCTAATTAAGAAATTGGTGTGGAAATGAAACCAATCTAGAGATGGCTACTTTCTCGAAAATTAACATTAAATCGGTAGTATTACTAAACCACGAAAGCATTATAATTTGTGCTCTGGTGTCGAGAAATGTTAGGATTTTGAAATTAATTTTGTTGCGACACGTAAGAGACAAACACCCAGTCCCTTCTTCACAATAAATAGACCCTTCCTCTTTGTCTAGAGAGAAAACTCTTCTCCAGTCAGGGTCTGTAATTGCTAGTGCGAACGTGAAAGCCCTTGACATTTCATGGCCTTCTGGCTTCTGCCTAATTAGAGTAAGTCCACTTGTCATTTTGTGTATGCTCAAAGGGTTACCCTATGAATATTTTCTTTACACATTGTTTTAGTCTTCATTTTTTTAATACAGTGTAATTAGGGAGATATTTACCTTTATTATTTTATCGTTGTTTTATCAAAGAGCTCTAAAAAAGCTCTTGTAAAAAAACGAAATGTAGTTTATATAGTACATTTATCTAAATGGATACAAACTTCGAAATGATGTTATTTTAACATGTAATTAAATATCTTTCATCACATTATGCTACCAAAGCTGGTATAGCTACTCTAAACAAACTGAAAATACTTTTAATTATCTTTGTCAGTATGTTCTTGGCTTCTCTTTTTCTTGGTGACCAGAAACAAAACTCCAGTAAGGGTAATTAAAACAGCATAAATAGTACAAGCATTAATAACTGCTGAAGCCCAAGTGTTTGGAGTGTGTTGAGCCAGTTTCATTCTAACACCGTCAACGCTCACGTAATCTACAGATCTGGTTGCTCTGGCGTGCAAAAAGACCGGAGATGGTTCGCAACCTGATTCTCTAACGTATTTAGCCCAGGTTCTGTTTGTTGTCGAGATTGTTCTCTGTTGTTGCTTGAATGGTTTTCTGCCGGTTGCTGTTTTGTTACGTTTACGTTTATACGTTTTTTACGTTAAACGTTTACGTTTATGTTTACCAACTGTTACGTCAGTGGCTCCTATGGTTGAACTTTCCAAAATGCTTAAATCCCCCTTCTGCATATGAGCCCAATCCCAGAGATCAGCCCCGGCGCAGTCGCATTTCCAAGGATTACCGATAAGTTTTAATTTGGACAGTTCCGGATTAAATTCAATTTCCTTCGGCGAAAATCTCGACAGATTGTTGTAAGTTAATTCGAGAACTTCCAACTTGGGTAAAAGTTCCAAAAAGTGGAAATCGTTCGGAGAACTGAAATGGTTTCCAGAAAGTACGAGCGCGGTAATGTTTCGTGTCCAGAAAAAAGCGTCAGGTGGCAGGCAGTTCTAAAGTTTGAAGTCAGTTGTGTGTTGTTAACATTTTTTATTAACTAAACAATCAAACTCTACTTTTTTATCTATACTACTTCAAAACCGATCTTCACCAGGGTGTTTCTGATTTAGATAAAAGTTTCAGAATATTATATAGTTTGATTTACCTGTGTTGTACGTGAGGTGAAAATATGGTAACGAGTGGGGTAAGATCTGACAACACTGTTGAATTTTCTTCTGGTGCGGAGGCAGGCCAACATCGGATGCGTCTTCAGTATGAGTTTGAGCTCCTTAAGGTCACTTGATGGTCCTTAGCAATTCTGTCCATGAACCGAGTTTTTCTAGTACGTTCTCAAAATGAGGGACATTTTCGAGCAAATGGTTCCTGAGCAATGGCGTGAAAATGGTTCTCAAAAACCCTTCCCAGGATCAAAAAGACGACGGGAGGGAAACCTGTCTTGATTTTTGGGTTGGATCACCATCACTGGTGACGAGTATCTGACGGTGATTCCAGTATCTGCTTTTCAGCACTGCTATAAAGAGCGGACAAACCGTCTCCAGCACGATGTGACTTCCCAAGACAAATCCTTAGAATTGTAATTTTATTTAAATAAAAAAATCACCCTCATTACTTTATTTTTACACCATGTATTGATCGTATGTTAATGCTTGGAGAGTTTTTGTTTCATTGCTGTTTTGGTCATGATCATTGTTGAGGAAATTATTTCTTTTAGAGCAAGAATCATGACCGACTGAAGGAAGGGAAGAAATCTTATGTGATAAAATGTAAATAAAACACACTATGAAAAAACTAAATGTAATATATTTATATAGTAGTTGGATAAAAATAATCTTACAGCCTCAAATTATACTTAGTAGAAAACTAATAGAAAAACTAAACAGTCTTTTAACTGGAAAGTGAAAAAGTCATATGAATTATATTGGCAGACTTATAATAATTCTACATTTATCTAAATGGATACAAACTTAGAAATGATGTCATTTTAACATGTAATTAAATATCTTTCATCACATTATGCTACCAAAGCTGGTATAGCTACTCTAAACAAACTGAAAATACTTTTAATTATCTTTGTCAGTATGTTCTTCGCTTCTCTTTTTCTTGGTGACCAGAAACAAAACTCCAATAAGGGTAATTAAAACAGCATAAATAGTACAAGCATTAATAACTGCTGAAGCCCAAGTGTTTGGAGTGTGTTGAGCCAGTTTCATTCTAACACCGTCAACGCTCACGTAACCTACAGATCTGGTTGCTCTGGCGTGCAAAAACACCGGAGATGGTTCACAACCTGATTCTCTAACGTATTTAGCCCAGGTTCTGTTTGTTGTCGAGATTGTTCTCTGTTGTTGCTTGAATGGTTTTCTGCCGGTTGCTGTTTTGTTCATGACCATGGGTAAGGATACTTTATCATCGTACTTGCAAACGAGGAGACGTTTACGTTTATGTTTACCAACTGTTACGTCAGCGGCTCCTATGGTTGAACCTTCCAAAATGCTTAAATCGCCTTTCTGCATGTGAGCCCAATCCCAGAGATCAGCCACGGCGCAGTCGCATTTCCAAGGATTACCGATAAGTTTTAATTTGGACATTTCCGGATTAAATTCAATTTCTTTCGGCGAAAATCTCGATAGATTGTTGTAAGTTAAATCGAGAACTTCCAACTTGGGTAAAAGTTCCAAAAAGTGGAAATCGTTCGGAGAACTGAAATGGTTTCCAGAAAGTACAAGCGCGGTAATGTTTCGTGTCCAGAAGAAAGCGTCAGGTGGCAGGAAGGTCAAATTACAATTGCTGAGGTCTAAAGTTTGAAGTCGCGATAGTTGTTTGGGAAGCAAAGGGCCTGTTTTCGATACTCGTAGGGGGTTACCAGCCAGTTGGAGTTCCGTCAAGTCCGTGTAGGTGAAATTGTTAAAAAAGAGAGTGGCGTTAAGTGGACGGCGCAAGCCGCAGAAGTTGAGATCCAAACTTTCGAGGCGGGTCAAGTTTCCGAACAAGCCGGCTTCCAAATTGTTGAGATCGTTGCCCGACAAAATAAGGCGTCGCATTGACGTCATTTTCGAGAAGGACGTCGGAGCTAGATACGACAAATTACTATAGCCCATATTTAGATATTCCAAAGTTGCCAACGGCGCTAATAATTTCACGAACGCGTCGTTCAGCGGATTGTGAGATATGTCCAACTCCTGCAAACTTTTGAATTTATGGAACGTATCCGGCAGTCGTCTCAACCCGCAATTGCTCAGCGATAGTTTTTGCAAGTTCGTTAGAGGCGATAGCGCCACTAGTAAATCAGAGGCAAACAACGTGTTGCCTGATAAATATAAACTACGAATTTTCGTCGCATTTGCAAAAGTATCTTCTGAAAGGGGTACGGTGAGATTACAGTATGATAAATCCAGTGTCTCCAAGTTCACCAAATTTTTAATAGTATCTCCCACATCATAACTAGACAAATCGTTCTCCGCTAAAATTAAACTTCTCAAGTAGTGGTTTTCGTCGAACATGGAACCAGATAGTTGGTCAAAATGAGAATTCCGCAAATCTAAATTCTCCAGCAGGGCTAGTTTCGAAAATACAATTTCCCAGTTCGTCTCACGCAGAAAATTGTTTCCACTGAGCTCAAGCGTTTTCAAATTATGTTGGGCAATAAACGCATCGTTCGCAATTACACCCAAGTTACAGTGGTTCATTTTCAAAGTCTCCAAACTGGTAAGTGGCTCGAATGCCCTCGAATTGATAACGTTTAAAGGATTTTCCGATAGATCCAATGTAGTTAAGGAGGATATATTACTAAAGAAGTTATTGTTTAACGATTGTAATGAACAATTGCTTATATCCAAATATAGCAATGTGTTTATCCACAGAAAAGGTCCATCTACATGGCCCAAAGGATTATTTTGAAGCTCCAAAGTTATGAAACCCGCTGAATCTCTGAAAAATAGAGAAATAATGTTTTTATTGTATTGTAATAGAATGTTCTATAAGTTTCCGTCCGTTTTTATAATTTGTTTGTTTTTTCTCCAATTTTATTTTGTTTGGTCAAGTGTATACAGGGTGTTTGGTGTATCGTTTGCCAAATTAAAATGGTCGATAGGAGGAAAAAAAGTTATTGGTATATCCTACAAATTATTTCTTTATATTAATGTGTAATGTTGTAGGGTTCTATGCAAATCAAAATTACATGCCAGCGACAGTAACCCTACATTACACATTAAAATAAAAAAATAATTTGGAGGCTATACCAATACCTTTTTTTTAATTCAAGTTTCAATGCTGGCTTTTGGAATTTTTCAAATAAAGAATTACATAATTAACATAAAAAAAACCTATAGGCCCAATAATGTTTTATGGAGGCTGAGGAGATAGTAAAAGACCTCTCCTATCGGTCATTTTAATTTGACAAACGACGCACCAAACACCCTGTATATACAAAGGGTATTTTTTAAATAAGGTCCGTTTGTGAATGAGAGTGAGAATCGTCCGTCTGTGTGCTGAGCTGTAGAAGTTTATATTGTTTAAGAAAGTTGAGTTGTCCGTCGACTGTGCAATACGATCTGTAATTCGATTCTTGAGTGCAAGAAACTTAGTAGCAGTGGAAATTCACCGTCAGATTTATGAGATGACAGTGATAATGCTATGAGTAGTGGTAAAGATCAATGTCGGGCAAGTTAATATGCATGATGAGCCACGCCCTGGCTGACCTCTGATTTCTGAAGATTCGGCTCGTGATGCGAACAACAAAATTATTGAAAACATTAAACATTACACAACAAAATTATTGAGAACATTAAAATTATAAAAAAATTATCAAGTGAATTTCCACGGGTTTCAAGGTCAGTTTTGTACACCATTGTGATGGATTGGGCTTCTTCACAGGCGGCAGATTTTTTTGACGTCGAAATTCAAAAACTTGTTGATGGTATGACAGATGTTTTAACAAAAATGGAAATTTTGGAAAAAAGTAGATAAAAGTATGCAAAATATGGAAAAATATATATTTTATTATTATTATTATTATTATTCACGTATAGGCCCTGGTGGACCGCGTACACCAGGTACAATTAGAGGCGTTTGTTGTTAGCAAATATATATTTTAATGATATTTATAGTATTTTTACCTTATTTAAAAATATAACTCGAATACATTCGAAAGACCTCTCCTTACACTATTCGCATCATTTTTTCTGAAAAGCCATACAACGCATAACCTCCACAGCAAACATTGTCAAGGAGGCCCTGAATGATCTCGAATAGGAGGTTCTTGGTTGTTAAACAGAAAAAAAGTGAATCTGAAGAAGAATTGATATAATTTTTGAATATTTTGAAACTTGGACAAATCTTAGTTGTATTTTAAATTAATTTCCAAGTGTCGGGGCCACCTCAGTTAAATATAAAAAAACTTTAATGCTGCGTAGTATAAACGTTGAATATTATAGTGTCAAGTAAAATAAACGACATTGGAAAAATATATTCGTCACTAAAACGCCCGGTATATTTTATCACTGGACATAAAAATGCCAATGCTTATAACTCATTTTCGTATTTTTTATTCAATTCTTCGCCTCAGTCGGGGGGTTTTTAGCAAATATTTGTGTACATCGCAGGCAATTTGGAAGATTTTTATCCTGGAATATAAAAAAATTCCCATATGGCGACAAAAAATATGGTGAAGACCAATTTTATAGATTACGCACATTCTCATAGTTTATTGGAATAAGTGAATACGTGAAAGAATATGAAGGAATCACTGAATATATTGAAAAATCGTCAATATTAACACCAAAGACTCGTATTACAATCAGATAAAAGAACGTATTAGTTTTATGATGATAGCGAGCTAAATCAAATCAATGTATATGTCATCAAGGATACAACTACTAATGCGAGCTTATATATGAGATATATTAGACTTACTCGAAAGAGTTAGGGTCAACTTTAGATATCGCATTTCCGGAAAAATCTGCATCTATCAAGTAATGCAAACCTGAAAAGAAAACACATTTTTTAAGTGTAACGAAAACGCAATAATCGTTCGATCTGGCAACACTATTGCCCCCCCCCCCGTCTTGTGAGGTGATACGAGCCAACATCTGATGCGTCTTCAACAAGAGTTTGAGCTCCCTCGAGTTTCTTGGGGGTCCGTAGTTAATATTTCCGTGAACAGGATTATATTATAGCCATAAAGTTCATGTTTCAGACAGAGACTTTTGCAAGAAACAGTATTTTCTCTAAAGGCCTGATGTTCAGGTGGTTTAAGGTATTGTCAGAAGGTCGAGACTCGATTGAAGATGAATCTCGCAGTGGAAGGCCCTCAACTGTAAGAAGCAATGGAAGTTTTTAAAGACAGTCTGAAACAAAACTCGATAACGATAATAAAATAACTTATACCGAAGTGACTCGCACTGATGACGCATCAGATGTTGATCCGCCTCTCCTCCAACGTAAAATTTAATAGTGTTGCCAGATCGAACGCTACGCTCATTACTATATTTATACACCTCGTATCTATCAAAAAAACTAATATTTTTTTGAATAAAAAAATTACTATATAATATTAAATAAATAATGCTATACAACAATTCCGGTAAGTTTTAAAAATTATGAAGGTTATTCGAAAAGTTCCCGGCCAGATATTAACGGATATTCGTCAAGTAAAACTCGTTAGATGGCGTAAAGAAAGTTAGAAGACTCGAAGTGCTAGATTCCACTTTAGAGCATTTTCCCTCTTCGTTTTCCATGGTAAAAAAGTAGATTTCTACATTTAAATGTGATCGTATATCAATGGAAGATGACCAAACACCGCCATGAGCGACAATATACAGAGTGCGGCGCCAAAATCCGAACAAAATTCATTTTGAATTTCCCACCGTTCTATACAACTTGTAGAGGTCGCGATTGGCGTCCAAATAGCTTGACGCATGTACAATGTTGAAGCCAAGTGCGGAGGATAACCGAAGAGCCCCGATTATCGAAAGTGCTCGCGCTGGGCGCTCTGTAACAGAAATCATTCGGTTCTTCGAGATCCACTGTATATGATGTCGTCATGAAGTATAAGGAATCGGAGAAATCCAATGAAGCTTTTTCAACACTGACAAGGAAAAATTCGTCGTCGTCATCGAATCATCGAGGAGGACCTCCGCTACAAGTCTTACGCAATTAAAGTGAGACAGATGCTTTCCGAAGCTGCCAGAACAAAACGAGTTGAACCCTGCTTTTATGTTCCTAAAGAAACAATGCTGCCGGACGCCTCAGGTTTTTTCTGGCGAAAAAATGTTTACTGTCGATGCGAAAATCAATCGAAGGAATGATCGCTGGCTCGCACATGACCATATCGATGTTCCCATTGTTTTCAGAACAAAATTTCGGGCGAATGTTTACGTGCTAAGTGTTGTGTCCAGTGAGAGTGATGTGATGCCATCGCATTTTCTTTAACAAAGGGGAAAATGTCACAAAAGAAGTTTATTTGCGTGTTCTGACAAATGGTAACTGTGTCGTCTGGAAAGCCGTTTGTTTAGCCCCCACACGTCATTTGGTTCAAAATTGGTTGTCGAACAAGTCGACATGTTTTGGTCCAAAGAATTTCCCAATATCCAGATTTAAATCCTTTGGACTTCTATGTATGGTTGGCGTGGTTGAAAGGGTTACCAACAAGTCCATACTACATCGGGGGAAAAAAAGAAAATTGAAGGCGCTGGCACATGCGTCTCGGATTGTTGCTGCAAAACTCCATGATCTTACGCTGTGTTTCCATATTACATATTCAGTGGATTTTGCTTCTAGTGATAATTTCCTCTTCCCGAACATGAAGTAATGACACGTTGGAGAAAGTTTTACTTTAACTTCGTTGATCTAAATGTATTAAATTGCAAGGCAAACTTTTACCTGTTGTTTGTCAGGCCGAGAATTTTTCCAATCACCCTGATATACCTTCTTTGATTTGGTAAACAATTTTGAAGGTCATCATACTTAAAAAATACAGTTTATTGCTGGCTGATTTTATATTTCTTTTAGTAACCTTGAAAGAAATATTAGATGGTGAAGTTAGAGATGGATTTATTTTAACAAACAAGTGACTTTATAGCGGGTTGTTTGAAAAGTTCGTAGAGATTTTCCATTAATTGATTTTTTAGCGCTTGTAAAGAAAAATCTATGTTGGATTAGTAATATTTATTTAAACTTTATGAAATCCTGTTGTATTTACAATGTTTACGTTCAGATTCGTTTTGATTTACCTATATATATTACTGATATTCGGATACCCTATTTAAAAAATCTTTCTAACAGTCCCTAATATACACAAAAAGAAAAATTATTGGCGTATTTTACCGTTCTTACCACATTTTAACTTCTTGCATGACAAAGTTCCGAAATCATCGGTTTGATTCTAAAATTTTAAGAAAAACACATATTGTGTTTATACGTTGGGTTTCTCTTACGCTTAAAAATTCCTACGAACTTCAAACAACATTAAAAAGCAATGATAAAATCTAAGGTTTCTGGAGGATAAGTAGTAATAAAATCAGAGTTTAATAAATCAGAGGATTAACATTTAAAATTTTTTGCAATCGTGAAGCATCTAATATTCCATAAGAACGAAATAAAAATCAAACCTTTAAAAGATTCTTTTCGTAGTTCCTTCATGTGATTATCGGCCATTTGTAATCGTCTCATCTTAATGTCTGGTGGAAACTGTTCAATTTCCGATATCAAATTGTCATTTAGATCCAAAACGTAGACGTTCATACTGAGTTCGTCATAAGGTATTTGCGTTAAGTTACTATTTGAACAGTCCGTCACCCAATTGATGCGGAAGTAATGACAATCGCATTCGTCAGGACATTCTTGCTCGGCCAGTTCGCCATTGAACGGGAGACCAGGTGAAAAGCAGCCGAGCAAAAAGATTGCCAGGAAATACCATCTGAGATCCATTTTCCTGGAACAAATATGAGATATTACTTCGCAGGTCGCGTCTGAATTGCGCCGGAGAGTTTCTCCATATTTAAATGCATCGAAATTTATTGTATTTTTCTGAAATGCACTTTTATATTTCGCGATAAATTTTTTTTATCTACTTTTACATTTTTTTTTAAACCACGATGAATAAGATTACACCACATTGGACTTGCTCTTTTACTTATATAAAATACGAGGTGCAGCAGAAAAATAAATGATTATAAAAACCCTTTAATCAAAAAATTTAAAATACTACTAAAATCAAAAAGGGTTTTTTTTCCGTGCTCAACGCAATAATTGTTCATTTCTTCAGCCGCCCCCAAACATCAGTAAGTTTCTCTTGAGTCAACGTAGATTATGCTCTTATAAATCACATGTTGGTACTGAAGGTCTTGCTGGCCAAGATATAAATGAAAATCGTTGAGCGATCATTCTCGAAATTCCGAAGAAGAAAAAGGACTAGATGAACGACTGGAAAGGAAGCTCAAGGAAAAGTGGCTCAATGAGAAATATGCGAAAAGTGAAAAGTTGGAGGAAGGATACGACATATATAATATACACAAAAAAAAAGCTAAAGAAATAACAGGAATTACGAGATGAAGACCACGAAGTATATAATAATACTAGTGTATAAACTGTTCACAGCCCTACTCAATGAAAAAATCTACCAACATTTTTGAAGAATAACAGAAAGAATGTATAAGGGCAAGTATGGGGTGCAAGGAACAGTTGACGACCGATGCTGTAGTTCTTGAGCAAGCGCAAAAAAGAAAACGCAACTTAAATATCTGCTTTATACGCTACAAGAAAGCATTTGATACTGTCCCGCACGACTGGTTGGTTGAAATTCTGAATTTCTATAAAATTAGCCCCCAGATTATTAATTCATTAAAGTGCCTGATGGGGAAATGGAAAACAAATCTTTTTGTCGATCAACAATGCCTTGCTACTGCAAATATCGAGAAAGGAATTTTCCAGGGAGATTCAGTTTCTCCAATTTGGTTCTATCTAGCCTTTGTCCAGACTACTGAACAACAGCAATATTGGATATAAACTTAACATAAGGAATCCAAGAAAGTTCTCTCATCTACTATATATGGATGACTTTAAATTATATGGAGAAACTAGAGAAAAATTAAACTCCTTGATAAAAAGGAGCGAAACATATAATAGGGATATCAGAATGTCATTCGGACTGGACAAATTTTCTACCATTAGCATACAGAAGGGAAAGGTACAGAGTCAACATTCAACATTCTGTAACATATAATAACTGGCACCAGAAGAATGATATAACTATTTAGGAATACCTCAAAAGCAAAAACTTGATCACAACCAACTGGTTGAAGAAGAACTGGTTAAAGAAGGACTTTTCCACTCTATACAAAAAGTGCCAACTCTGACATATTCTTTTGCTATTGTTAAATGGTCAGAAACTGACCCTGATGAACTTGATAGGTTGATACGTTGAACAGTAATAAAGTTCCGATGCCTACATCCAAACTCATCTACGAAAAGACTATACGTCCCAAGAAAGTTGGGGGGTGGGGGGTGGGTAGGTGGCCTTGTGAACGTAAAACATATCTGTCTCAATCAAGAAAATAGAATGAGAAAACATCTCATTGATTCAAACAGTACACTAATGAAATTTGTTGCAAATGAGGACCGAGGTTTTACCCCACTAAACCTAAATAAACAAAACCGTATTGACGGCAGAACAACACTCACGGATTGTTTTCAAGACTGTTGTACTCAGAAACAGAAGGTTTCGCGATATCTATTCCAGATAGACTTAAAAGAACAAAGAACTATGAAAGGCATATACTGCACTTGGACGTCGTTGATAAGTGCAGGAAATGCGATACTATGGGGGAAACAATTAATCACTTTATTGGCGATTGCCCGGTCCTTGCCCCTAATGCTTATTTAGGACGGCATAATCAGCTGGCAAAAATCATACATCAGCAAATTGCACTAAAATACTCGCTATTAGAAAGTGCGCCTCTATATTATAAGTACTCGTCTTCTCCTGCACTTGAATCATCCGATATCATACTTTACCGCGACCGACCAATCACAACTGATCAAACGGTTGATTATAACAGGCCAGATATTGTTCTAATCAACAAAAAGGAGAGAAGAGCTTTTATAATTGACATCGCAGTGCCGCTCTCTCACAACATTAGAAAAGTCGAGATGTAAAAATCTAGAAAGTATGAAAGTCTGGCATACGACTTGAAGAACCAGTGGAAACTGAGTAAGGTAGATGTAGTGCCCTTTGCTATATCCGCCGAAGGCCTGATAAGTAAGAGATGTTCAAAGAACCTCGAGAGTTTGGATATCTCGAAATCGATTGCCATAGTGGGACAACTTGAGGTGCTCTTGCAGACGTGTCACATTGTTCGTAAAATATTATGTTAGGGTGAGAGACACTGAATTGCCTTTTCATCGTGGCATTGGAATATCGACCCGTATGAGCTGAAATTCTACCTTAACGATAAGCAGAATAATAATAATAATATCAAATGCCTTGTTTGTTATTATTATTATTATTATTCTGTTTGTTGTTGTATTATTTGTTTGTTACAAAATTTTTAAAGTTCTCGATGTACGTTTCGCTAACCATGTTAGCATCACCAGGACATGATTTAGTCTTAACTAACAAAGATTACATAAACTAACATTCTGCAGATAAAAATACAAATAATGTGCGAAAATAAAACACACAAAAACAAGTCATAACGAATAATAGCTCAGCCCATATTCAAAATTACAAAACAATGATATAAAGGAAAATAACGTAAGATTCATCAATGAAAAATGAACATAATCATAAAATAACATACAAGGCTCTATCTCTGAGCTGATAGCAGATATTTTTTTAATTTAAATCTGATGTGCTTTCTGTAAAACATTAAATGACCTCTCAAATCTATCAGAGAATAAAGATGGAGAAGTCATATAGATACCCAAAAGAAGCTTCAAAGATGACGAAAATTTATACAGCGACTTTTTACAGATCACAAACAAAGGCCGCAAGAACAAATTATAATAGACAAAGAAGACAAACACGGTAAAACAATACAAGGTCTCAAGGTTTTTCCACTTTATAGCACCGATAATACCATCAGAATAATTGACTTCAATTCTTATTGCAATTCGTAAGAAATGAAACGCCAAAAAGTTAAAATACAATTTTATTATTTGAAAGTTATATATTTATTTTTTGTCCTTAAATATGTGATTTAATATATTTAATTAATTTAATAAAATTAAAAACTTGTAGAAGAAGTTTGGCGAACCGAACGGATTCCGGAAGACTGGAAAAATGCTCTAATCCATCCACTACATAAGAAAGGAGATAGAACGGATGTAAACAACTATAGAGGAATATCTCTTCTCCCAGTTTGTTACAAGATTATATCTCAATGTCTACTAGACAGAGCACAGGGACAGTTAGAACCGAACATTGGTGAATATCAGGCAGGTTTTCGACCGGGCAGATCCTGCCCTGAACAGATCCTGAATCTAAAAAACTGTACAATAAAAATCTCGTCTGTACATTTGTAGATTTCAAAAAAGCATATGATTCTATTGACCGCGAATCTTTATTCCGAATCTTGAAAGAACAAGGACTAGATCTGAAAACGCTGGCAATTATTAAAGCAACGTTAACTAACACGAGGTCAAAAGTTAAATTCATGGGTGACATCTCAGAACCCTTCGAAATTAAAACTGGTGTGAGACAAGGGGATGGACTCTCGCCACTCTTATTTAACTGTGTTCTAGAAAAAGTAATACAGGAGTGGCGTGAAAAAAAGTCGGCACTGAATATTGACCAGCCCATTAAACTGGGGAGAACCAACATCAAAATTGATTGTTTGGCATTTGCTGATGATCTAGCAATTTTAGCTCAAGATGTATTAACGGCTCAAAAACAGATTGAAATCCTAAAAGAAACAGCAGAAAAGGTAGGACTCCAAATATCCTTTGAAAAGACACAATACATGACCTGCAACAGACTAAGAACACCATTTCTAAAAACAAAATATGGTAACATCAGACGAGTCTCTCAATTCAAATATTTGGGTGAAATAATCATGGAAAATGGGTTGGAAAAAGCGGCCAATAAGGGTAGATGTCAAAAAATGGAAACGGCATTGAGACTTACACAAAACATTTACAACAAAAAATGCCTATCTAAAAACACAAAACTGAGACATTACAACACAGTTATTAAACCAGAATGTCTATATGCTGCGGAAACGCTCATTTTGAATAGAAAGAGGGACATCGAGGACATTGAAAAGAAGGAAAGAAAAATCATAAGAAAAATCCTAGGCCCCAAACAAATAAATAGCACAACATACCGACTTCGAGAAAACCAAGAAATCAAACAATACACAGATATACATAGCGATATGAGAAAAAGAAGACTTAAGTTTTACGGACACATCAAACGCATGAATCCGAGTAGGCTAACTAGACAAATAGTCGAATTTTATGAAAATAGGAGTAAAGCTAAAGTAGAAATAATTAAATGGATTGCGGCAATTAAAGAGGACCTAAGATCAGCAAATATTACACAAAGTGAAATTCAGGATAGAGGTTGTTTCAGACACAAGGTTAATGTTTGGAAGGTTGGCCAGAGAGAAAATTGTAGGAAGACTGGAACAACTTGGTCTGACGAAAGGAAAAAAGCTCATAGCGAAAGAATGAAATTAGTATGGGCGCAAAGGAAGGCTAACAACAACAAACGCCTCTAATTGTACTTCGCGTGGTCCACCAGGGCCCATACGTGAATAATAATAATAATAATAATAATAATAATAATAAAAACTTGTAGATTATATCAAGATGTTGAAAGCGAAAGCTCAACGTTCGTGCGTCATGACTTTTCCAGTGCGTCCTTGCATGCCCCTCGTTCAACAACGCATGCGTCTAACCTTCTAACAGAGGCATGCGTCTTGATGACTAAAAGTTGAACAAGTGTGGAGTTACCTATGATGGCGCGTAAATTGCAATGCTTACGTAATGAGAGGACAATGTTACGAACTACTGAGAGTGATTGTGCATGGAAAGCGAAGAATATCGAACCAGTTATTTTATAGTAGCTGTAAACAAGGTCCAAATAGTCATCCCAATCGTTATTTCAAAACGGCACAATAAGAAGAAGACGAAGAAGAGCGATTGTTTTGAACAGACTTTCAAAAAAAAAAGAATAATGCAGTGACATAACTAAAACTTACCTACTTACATAATTTAATTTAAAAGTTGTACGACTTCACAAACTTCTAATAATTTTTCCTGCAATATTAATTATCCTCACGAAAATCACTAAACGCAATAAAACTTTTCATACTTCCAGAATAGTTTGGGTTAGTTTTTGTGGGCAACGGACCTCACTTTTAATTAATTTCAGAGAGTAAAAATAAGAAGTAGAACACCAAACCTCTTTTACTTTTAAGCATACGAGTGGCACTGATATCCAAACGGGTTTAATTGTTTGTGGGCTGATTGTAGAACCCGAAGTTTTCTAATTACCATCAGATATCGGTAATCGCAAAGAGAAAATCCAATTAAAAAGTTTGCTAGAACTTAATTTCGAAAATATTTGTCCATAGGTTTTTTTCTAGCTTTCGATTAACGCACGAGACGGAGAAAAAAGTCTGTCTGGTCAGAACCATTTCTCTTTCATAAACCCGATGAAATTACACCTTCATTTTCACTGGCAAGTATTGAACCTTTCGAAATTGCAATATACAAGGTGTGTAAATAAAGTAATCTGGCAATACTCTGGAATGGGGGCAGCCAAACGTCTGATGTTACTCTGTTTGAATCGATGATCTTTAGCCATCTTTTTGGCTGCTTGTAAATTCCCTGGTGATACAAATTGACAAAGTATATATTAGCCAGTTGACACTGTAAAAATATATACACGATAGATCAGAGAAAATGCCATAGCTGGAAAACAAAATATGAAAAATAAAGGTACAAATGAACAAAAACAGTGAAAAGGGAAATTTTGTGTGACTCTAAGGGAGAAGATAAGGAAAAATATTTTTAGTATGAGGTATTTAATCAGATTTCATTATTTTTGGTATTTCAGAATCATTTTCTAATGTTTGTGTACAAAATTTCATTAAGAAATCTCAAAGCGTTCTGCAGATATTTGACCGTTTTCGTACATAATAGCGACCCTGTATAATAATAGCCGCCTAGCCCTCGTTATTATTTAGCCGCCCCCCAAACGTCAATAAGCGTCTCTCGACACCGGTTTCTGGCCTTAAGTCGTCATCAGTCAGGCTAGATCTGAACTGTCTGGAAAGAAATTCGTAATTATTACTTGATCAATGAAACATTTTCCTTGTTCTTTGAATATATTAACATATTCTCCAAATGTGTAGTTGCAAGTTTTCTTGCATACCTGGTACCTAGAAAGGGCCTGGGTGGGTCATGGGCGGTTTCGCGTAGTCTGTTGCAAACGTTCACCATACGATGGAGTGAGGTGCATAGGGTAGGGTAGAGCGGGGCTAGTTGATCATAGGGGCAAGTTGTGCAATCGAAATATCTCGAAAACTATGTAACCCACAACAAAAGAGTAAATGACGAAAAGAAGGGGTTATGGTAAAGGTAAAGTCTTTGGGTTAGAGGCGCATCAGCAATTAGGCTATTTAGAGACTGGACCTACAGTTTAACGTGGGTCCCGAACCACGGTCATCAGCTTCCGACAAACCTAGGTCAGCACCCCCCTCGGGCTATAAACCCTTGGTTATGTGCCTACCCATAACTCTATCAGGAAACCTACCGACTGGCGAGGGACCAACGTAGAACACTTTTCAGAAGGCATTCAAGGTCTGCACCAAAGCGACCAGCGGGGTTATGGAAGGGGAATACATAGCGTGACTGTCAATTACTAAAAAAAATTACAGGTCATCATAATTTTTCTACTACACTCGTATAAAAACACTTAATAAGGACCACGTAAAGTATTTAAAGATTACTTAATTATTGTTCTTTCGATTATAGATGCTTATTTATTTTTAACTAATTCTTTAATGATTTTTTTATAACCTAATTTTTATTTTGTTGCCTCAGCTGGGGCTAGTTGAGCAACGCGCGATCAATGCTCGCTCAACTAGCCCACGGGCGTAGCCAAGGGGGGGGGGGGGGGGGGTTGGTAACCGAAATAAGTCAAATATTACCTAATATTATACCGGAAAAAATACGAGGAGTGAAGAGAGTTAAATTATTACGTTATCATTTAAAGTGAAGAACTTTATAAATATGTCGTAATTTTTCCGATGAATATATAGATATTAAATTTCATGGAAGTATATTTTTATTGTTTTATTTACTTCAAACTAACACCCCCCCAAACTACGCCCGTGAACTAGCCCCACTAGATGTTTATTGTAGAAAATCACATTTTTCTTTAATACATTAATAACCATCAATTAATTTTGTGCTTGTAATGATTCTACACAAAGTTTACTAATTAAAATTACTTATATTGATAATTGTTTTCATGATTATTATTACATTTTAGGATGCGTACATATAAAAGAAAGACCTCAAAAGGTTTAGCTACTAGTCAACAGTGATGCAGCAAAAGCTGTAGAGGAGGAAAAAATGAGTGTAAATGCTGTAGCCAAACAATTTAATATCAACAGGATGACTTTAAAGAGATATGGTCGGATTAATTGTGATAGAGACAAAGATGATTAATAATTTGGGATTATTTGTCATCTAGAAATATTCTTGATGTCATATATAGTTACCACCTTAATTATATATATGTTTGCGTTATAATTATTCTTAAATATATAATTTTAAATATAAAAAGTGTAATAATAATCCAAAGATTGGAAATATTTAATTTTGTTTGATGAGTATGTAATAATCGTAATAAATAAATATTTGCTTGTTGATTACAATTATTTTGTATTCAGATGATTCTATACAGTCAGCAAGTCCATTTTAGTTATTGCTGAACTAGTCTTATACCCACGTTCAACTAACCCCAGTAGTGGGGCACGTTGAGCAACTTGGAGCGGTCTCGCATTACCGACAATAACTTTTAAAATTGTACTCGGATCGTTTTTACACAGGAGATTGGAGAAGAGTAAACTATGAACCTAACAAAGTAAAAATCAATTAAATGCTATGCATATTTTTAAAGTTATGGGAGATCAAGCGAAAAAGGGCGACTGAAGAAACGAGCAAATATTACACATACAATATATTTCCGTTTGTTTGTCCCAACTTTTCATACCTCGTATTTGACGGTCAGATAACTGATTACAAAAAGATATCTGCGGGTTTTAGGACAAAAAATGAAAATACTTTCCTTTTACTTAAAGATCTAATGGTTCAACATATATTTGCCAACGTAATAAATAGATTTTCTTGGAATTTTTATCTAATAGCTATCTTAAATCCCCTTTCGCTTTCGATAATAAAAACTGGCATCCATCTCTGTAGTTTCGGATAAAAAAAAGCTCCAAAATCTCTTGAATAATGACAAATTACACCAGCCCTTTATATTGGTTTAGAATTGCTGTGGTTTGGGTCATTCTCCTTTTCTACATGACTTGCGAAAATAATGAGTGAGAGGGCAAAAATGTAGGGCGCAACTCTATTTAAAAGCCAGGCACAACAGAATGACAGCTGGAGTCATTTATACCGATCTCATTTCCTCAAATTCACTGAAAAGGTTTGTCAGGTCTCGTTCCAATGTCATGCCAAACCGAGAAAAAAAAGGAAAACATTTTAAATAAATTAAACATTATTTGGCTATAGTCGAAAACGGCTGAAGTTTTCTTTTCAAACTCGTGAAGGAATGACCTTTTAACGTTGAATTCATATTTTAAGAAACTATGTCCTGTCTGTGTAGCTATATCGATTTCAAGAAGGGCCTTTCGGATGTTAGGCGTCACCTTGGATCTAGTGTTATATTAATAAATTTTGAACCTTGATAGATTTTTACGTTCAAGATTGATGCTGTAACTGATATGGTTTAACATTAAAAATGATACCCCTAAAGGGCGTTGTAGCATCGAAAATGAGGTGCCTTTATATTTTATTCGTCTACACAGTTTAAATTTAATATTTCCTTTAAATTTTATCAAAGCTTGTGGTATTTTATAATATAAAAAAATAATACTTATTTTCATATTAATTCATTATCATTTTTATTATGATTATAGCCTACTTAATTTCGCATAATAGATATATATATTATCTATAGAAACTAGAAACAATAGATATACTTGGATGGTCGTGGGCGTAAACCTGAGACTTTAGAAAACCACACAAAAAAAGTCCATAGGTGTAAAATGGCAGATGCGTGGCAGCCAATTGTGGTCGGTGATCCAACTGGTGAAGTATCTTCGCTGTGCATGGTTTGCTGGCAGTTGTTGGGTCAATTGGACTTTGTAAGCACAGAGATGCAAATTTTTAGTGACAATATGATAAAGAATGGCTGTTGAAATGTCCAATTCTTGTGCATGATGATCAATCGAAGATCCTGGACTCTCAGCCACAGTTTTACGAACTGCCGTGATTTTTTGTTCTGAACAACCACTACGAGCTCGTTTCGCGTACTTCACATCAATAACTGAATCAGTACTTTCGAATTTATCGATTATTCTTTTCACAAATGATAAATTTGGAACATTATTTCTACCGAAACTCGGACGTACTTTACCAATCGTAGCAAGAAACTCTCACTCACCATTTTGATAGCAATGTTTAACAATAACATGTTGCTGTATCGTATAGTGCCACATGTGTATTAACGCCTATCTGTTTCTTATCGACCTGACGCGCAATTCAAATCTTGCGCACTTTAATTTTAATTTTAATGTACTCGATAAGACTTTGGAAAGATCTGGTGTGAAAATATTTAAGAAAGGTAATGTACGTATAAAATTATTAATACAAACCATTCAGTATTAATTAATCATATTTGGGAAACGACTATTACGTATTTCAACTCACGACCATGGAGCAAGAATCAAATAATTATATAAAGGCTTGCAAATGACATTTATTATAGGAGTGACACATGCTGTTAGTACTTAGTTTAGGACATTTCGCTTGGAATAGATTATAATTTTAGTTTAAATATAATTTAGTATTGTGAACCTAAAACATAATTTATTTGTTAAGTTCCCACGTTAATAATGTAGTCATTAAAAGATTATCTAATATTATTTGGTGAAATATAAAAGTCCAAAATATCTTAAGCACATTAAATCAAAGAAGGGGAGACTGTAGAAGGATGAAGACATGTCACGATTGAAATAACACTGTGAGGGTGTGCTCAAGTCAAAAAGAAGACTAATTGGACTTATTTTCAGCTAAAAAAAGAGCAAAATACTGAGTGGTTCTTCTTGTTTTTTCTGCAGTGTTACAACCCGTCAACGAACCTTGACTACTGCAACTTTCGCTTCCATCGAGCAGAAAGGCTTATACTGTCTCAAGTAGTGTTTGAAACCAAACAATACTTAATACAGTACAGGACACAGGCAATATTCAACATAATAATGATGACAGAAATGAGAGGGAAATACATGAAAGAATAGATAAGGCAAATCGACTATTATGCACTCAATAAGAAACGTGATATCAACAAAAATAAACATCACGGTATATATAACAATTTTCAAACTAATGCTCACAAACGGTAATGAAATTTGAGTATTAATAGTACAATAAAACAGTCAATTACAAGCGACAGAACTGAAATAAGAACAAAGTAAAGACATCAGAAGAAAAAACAGAGTTAAAAATCGAACGGCGAGAGAATAATTGAAGGGGGAAACAATAATGGAGAATGTAGAGAAACAATGGACGACCAGAGATAAACCAAACGCAATATGGCAAGCAGAACATGAGGGAAAAAATCCAGGGGATGTACAATCCCTGTCAAAGCAAAATCAAAGTTATGCGTATTTCCAAAGCATTTTAAGTTACTGTATGAACTAAAAATGTTTACTAAGCCATAGATTAACAGAATTAATTCGATAAGTATTCTAATTAAATGTGAATATACATTCTTTTTTCCATAGAAAATATCAAAACTTGCAAATGGATCTTCTCTAATTAATAAAATGATAGAACATCACTCGTTGGAAATAAATATGCAGCTAATTGAAGTGCTTGCAATATTTATTAACATTGTCAAAACGCCAAACGGTTTATTGTTGTATAGATATTGCAATCAGTTTTACTCTGGTAAGCTTTTGTTTAATGAATGTATGATACTGGAGGGAGCATCTAGAACAATATGAGAGGTTATGCAATATTTTAAACATTCTGTTACATTATAAAGCTTTCATGGAAAATTGTTTTGCCGCTATTGTAATTTACTACTATTATTAAATTGTAAGGTGGCTTTTGTTTTAAAAATTCGTGCGCTTTACGTATCGTACAATCATTTTTTAGGTTGGAATGAATATTATTGACATCTGACAAAAGTTTCATATATGTAATAAGTGTTCCAGTTAAATTTGATTTTAACCATTTGATTAAGCCAAATTTCACTTCTTCGTAAGAATGTAAGTGTTATTCTGAAAGTCCGTGCTGCATCAATCGAAATAAATGGTATAGTGCGGTGCAAGATATATCGTTGACCGAACTACAATACCGGCTACAATAAACTGTTAACAACCCCTGTCATAACGAAACCCGGCAAAGTTACAAGAAACCTAAACAGGGCCGGACCTAATAAAATAACAGGTAAAAAGATAAAATTAATTTTAGTTTCGAAATATTTTAGTTTAGTTCGCATTCTTTTCTTAAACAGTGCAGTTCAATCATTTCGATCGTATTTTTTGTTATTGTGTGGCGTTCTTGTCAAGATAATGATCATTGTGCCTTCGGTAGTGCTGATTTGAAAAGAAAACATTTATCGCCCGATGCTAAGCAAGTTGTTAAAAATGTGTATGTTTCTTTATTGAATAGAGGGTTTAATGTAAATGCAGCCGCAGCAGAAACGTCAACAAGTTCGTAGGCAAACAAGTTCGTAGTGATTCTGGTAAAAGCAAATGTGTTGACGAAAGTGACTTAATTCGAAGTAAAATTTAAGCTATGTAGGAAGAGCAAACTGTGCCTACATTGCATTAATTGCAACAGCGACTAAGCAAAGATAAAACCAACATTCTTTGCAGCAGAACTAGCCTCCGGAGAATATTATCTCAAATGGGTCTTGTATATCGGACCATTAATAAAAGACAAATATTAATGGAATCACAACGATTTCGACGATGGCGGTTTGACTACTTAAACTATATAAAAAATACAGATTAGAAAATCGTCCTATTATCCACCTTGATGAAACAACGAAATATCTTGAACCGGACTATAGTCCGAAGGGGCTAACTACAGTGAATCGGATGGGTGGGGTAGGACGTTTTGATTGATTGAACGTTTTCCAAACGGGTTTTTACACATTTCGCAATATGGGGTCGAGTATTGAATGCTTCTGCCAATTGTCTCAACGTACGAGTTGAGTCTTCATCCAATAATGCTTGCAAATCTGCATCATCAAACTTTTTCGATTGTATATTTAACTGAGGTAGCCGATACTTGATGGAAATTCATTTTAAATAAAAAAGCAAGATTAATATCTAAATTTCCACTATATTTAAAACTTGTACGTATGACACTGTGTGTCGAAATAATTGTCATACGTACAAGTTTTAAATATAGTGGAAATTTAGATATTAATCTTGGTTTTTTTATTTTTCGATTGTCCTGGACGCTCTTTGTCTTTTACATCAAAATCATCACGTTTAAAGCGTTTAACTCATCGTTCACAAGCTTTTTGGGTTAGAGGATGTTCACCATAAGCTTCAACCAACAATCGGTAACTTTCAGCAGCCGTTTTCCTCAAATGAAAGAAGGTTATTAAACTTTACTGAAAAATGTCTTTTTCTGGTACATAATTTGACATATGTCAAATAATCTCTGAATATTCAGAGCCATGAAAAACTACCTATTATTTATAGTTTTTTTTAATTGTTAGATATTTTTTTCAAGGATTAATTACTTCTCAAAATATTATATTTTGAAATGAAGATCTTCCCTTAGCGAATGATCGCATTATCCAGAAATAATATATAATTTTATTCTGGACCCTGACACATGTATAAGGGCTTGCAAATGGCATTCATTATAGGGGTTTCTCTCGTTGCTATTAGTCCTTAGTTCAGGACGTTTCTCCTAGAACGGTTGCAAAATATAAAATACAATGGACCTATCTTCGTAAAATGAAATCTTTTAGGGTGACCTAACTGCTCATTTGGGTCGTTGTTCTCCCATAACCATTCTCTCCTTATTTAATTACATCTTGGTTGTAATAATTTATTTCTTCATTTCCTCCTCCACTCCACTTTGGAATGTTACATTAAAACAACAACTATCAACTGAACTATTACACGCATCAAAATTCTTTTTACTTTCTCTAGACGAAAAAAAACGTTTTTCACATTTTATCTATAGATTGATTGTACAAGCAATTTGCACGCTTTCAAAATAATGACACGCCTTGTTAAGGGAAAAAAACACATTCGATAGAAACAAAAAACCGATGTTTTCGAAAATAAGTGTTTTTAAATTATAAAGTGTGTTAAATAATAAAGAAATACTTGTATATAATTCTCATTCAAGAACGAATTAATTATCGAGAAATTCGTAATAAATCACTATTGAATAGTATTTTTTACGCTGAAGATTATAAATTCCCTGAATATCCTAAAAGGTCTCTTAAATTGAGCGGCTTTTTTAATTCTTGAATAAAACACAGATGGCGTTGTGAATTTGCCTGGGTCTAGTCTCATTTCAGTAGTGTAAGGTACTGTAAGGTAAGGTAAGGTACACAATACAACAACGCGATGAAATTGTTGAATTATTTTATAAATGAAAAATGTTTTTAGAAAATATTATATTTACGGTTTGCACAAATCTGCATGTGGGGATGATAATGAAGCCAATTTCCTTCACATTCCGAATAGAATGTTACGTTACGTAGAAGTAGAAGTGCATGTTAGACCTACTGATACAAATAATGAAGAAGATAATAGAGAAGAGCAAATAGAAGAAGAACAGCATGAAATTCAAGAACCGGCTCGAAAGAAGAACAAGAAAAATGGACGAATAATATATCTCTTTTTTCTTCTTGTGGGAAAGAGAATCGCGAGGAACATATTCTAGGCACATTCGAAGAGGAACTGAGTGTCACCGAGTGACACTAATTATTGATCAGTGGAGATATAGTAAAATTTATATCAGATATGAGCAATTCCTATACCCTACAGAGAACATATCTATGGGAAGCCCATCAAATTTGGTTACAAACTTTGGTCAGCGGCTACACGGCATGGGTACCTCGTCAACTGTGAATTGTATCAAGGTGCAACTGGTCCGACTCTGAAGCAACAATATGATTATGGTTTAGGTGCCGCTGTATAAATTACGCCCTGTGTCACCTGTGGGTGACACCTCCTCTACAAAAAAAAATAAAGGCCTGAAATTTTTTCTTTTTTTCCCATATTTTTAATATGCAAACACGTTAATTAGCGCAAAAAAAAACAATCAATTTAATTCAGACAGAAACATGGGAATTGACGAGTTAAATGACATACACTATGTATCAATAAACAGCTTTTTAAAACCAACGCGAATTCTGTATTTTATTCAAGAATAAAAAGAAACCGTTCAATTTGAAATACCCTTTATTACAATTTGAAATACCCTTTATTAAGAATCAAGTTTTTACTTATCGGTGGCCATTTTATTTCTGGGTCAGTCCATAAATAGGGATTCCGAAGCATTTGAAAATAATTTATTGAAAAAGGGCTGCTGAATATATAATTCAGGGCGTGCGGTTTCACGGATACAATTTCCCCCTTCAAAACATAATACAGTAAAGGTAAAATCTGTTTTTTTTCATATTGTTCGGCCACCCTAAACCTTGTGCGTTCAAGATTTTTTTTTAAATCGATTTCTAAAATATTTTTCGCAACTGCAACATAATTAATCCAACGACCGCGGAAAGTCGCAGCCCTTTGTGTTTCATTTAGCTAAATTTAAAATTCATGTTTAAGAAAGTGGGGAAAACAAAACTTTTCGACTGGATCCAAAGCGGAAAACAAGAAAGGCTGACGTCTGATCCGATTTAACTGAAGCATTTTTCCTGACCCTTTATTATCCGCTGTTGGTCCATTAATATTTAAATAAGTAAGATTCGGTGGTAAACGTGCCTTTTCTTCATTATTTATGGTGTCAAAAATAATTGTTACGACTTAAATTTTACGACGAATTATTTTAATGGAGAACAAACCTAATTTTTTAAATTTCATTACAGAATTTTTGGTTCGATTCATTGAAACGCTATTAATCCTGTAATCATGTAACTAGTAATTTATTAAAACTGTTAGGAACTTTCATTTTAACTTGTCGTCAAAAATATTACTAAAATTTCCCCTAGATCTGATATAGAGATTTATTTGCCATGTGTTTTCACAGTTTCTATTCTTCAGAGCATTTTTATTTTAGGTTCGAAACAAACTGGTTTATTTATTTTTTCGCCACGATCTAAAACTCAAAAAAATATCAAAAATATCTGTTCTTATATAAATAAAGAATCAATGAGTAAAAAACGAAGACAACAATCTTACCCAATAGTCTTAGATCTATATGAACAAAAACCAAACCAAACCACTCACAACAGAATACCAAAAATGTCGTTTATAAAATTCCCTGCGAATGTGGCAAATTTTATATAGGTGAGACATCTAGACCGTTAGATGTTAGAATAAAAAAAAAATATAAAAATCTTCTTAGTAAGGGCGATTTTAATAAATTTATAATTATAATTAATTTAAATAAAGATAAATGTATTGTTATGCCTTCGGTAGATTTAAATTCAATATGGTTTAAGTATTGGTATTTGATTCAAAAACTTGTTTAAGTATTTCAATACACAATAATCATGCAGTAATGTCTAAATGATTGTGGCGTGTTCATATATATATATATATATATATATATATATATATATATATATATATATATATATATATATATATATATATATATATATATATATATATTTTTTTTTTTTTTTTCCTTTATTTGGAAATGTGTTGTCGATGTAAGTATCGTTGACATATACAAAAAAATATATTTACTTTCATTCGTTAATTTATATATTACAAATTAATATAATTTATTTTTTAGTTTAGTTTTGAAAACGAGGGGAGAGTACCCTCCGAAACGTTAACGTTAAAAGTTTGTAAATTTTTTTATAACATTTCTATATCTTTAAAATTTTGTTCGTTAGAAGTTTTGTTCGAAGAACAGGTATTTTTGATATTTTTTGAGTTTTAGATAGTGGCGAAAAACCCAAATAAACGAAAAAAAAAATCACGCAGTAAACCTCACTTATATATATTTTTTGGTGGTATGTCACTGTCATTAAAAACTATTATTGTCCATGTAAGTATCATTGACATTCACAAAAATATTTACTTCCTATCTTTGCATTATATATAGAAACGTTCAAAAGTTTGTATTTATTTTAGAAAGTTTTTATATTTTTTAAAATTTCATTCACTGAGAAATTTGTCTCCGTTTGATTTTTGCTTTTTTACCCAGTGATTCTTTATTTACATAAGAACAAATATTTTTGATATTTTTTTTGAGTTTTAGTTATAAAAACTGAAAAAAAACAATAAACGTATGTCGTAATTTAAGAATATTGCTGATTTTATATTACTCATGACGAACGTGTAACACCACACGTTCGTCATGAGTAATATAAAACCAACAGGTTGTACACTGTATAAAGCAATAAGAAAAAGAGGGAATTCAAGAACAAAATATATAAAAGACCACTGAACACGATTTCTATAATAGTGGAAATTATTAAGTAAACAAATACAAATAAATAAACCCCTTAGCAATTGATGAATGTACAGATTATGTCAGGAAACTTTACAATGAAAGAGAATAAAACACAACAAAGAAACAGAATAATCACTATTTAATAAAATAATCAAAGAAGAGAATGTCCCGAAATTCATACTGGGGAACACGAGACTTAACATTGTTGAACTATCTGTTTTAAGGAAGTTTGAGACATAGAGGCTTTAGCTCACCGTAAACTTCCGTTTTTTCTCATTTTAAAGTTCTGACAATCTTATTGGATTACTCTTTATAAGTAATAGTGTATCCAGAATGGAAAAAATATATATTTGAGACTTTTCCTTCTTTACCAACTCAACAAATAGAATGTTTATATTGTTAGAGTAGAGGTGTTCGAACGTTTCAACATCCAATTTCGGGAAAACCATATTGACAGCACATTTCTGTAAACGCACTTATCAGACTAATCACGCATAATTCAATCACACCAGTGTTTAATTAATAATTAAGGGTTTTAACTCTTTAACCGTCTCCATTTGTGTGTGCCATTGATTGTGGGTCAGTAAAATACCAAATAGGGATTACCTAAAAATCGTTTCCAATTTCGCTTCGTGGCAGAGATAGAAGAGAACTTTGGGAAGGTAGTCATCAGAAATATACGCCCTGACAGAAATTTGAATACGACTAATTAGTCATTAAATTCATTTTTGATATTATGATCAACTTTTTAAATAAAACAAATTATTTTTTTATTCAACCAAATTTATACAGGGTGTTAGGTAAACATGCGGCAAAAATTAAAGGGGTTATTCCTTGACTTATTCTAAGAATATTTTGTTGTATGATGATTTTTGAAATATCCCTTTGTTTCGAAGATACAGGGTGAACAAAATTTACGACATTAACAATATTTTATTATCAAAAAGTACATGTAAAGTTGCTCAATCTACAATAAATGTTCGAAATGACTTCCTCCAGCCTTGATACAAGCGTTCAATCTTCTCGTCATTGACTGCCGAACTCTTTCAAACACACCAGGGTCGTTTCTAATTGAGTTACACCCAGCAATTATCCGATTTCGCAAATCATCCAAATTCTTTATTGGAGTAGCGTAAACTAATGACTTCAGATATCCCCAGAATAAATAATCCAGAGGGTTTAAGTCCGGGGATCGAGCAGGCCACGCGTGTGGCCCACTTCGACCAATCTAGCGATATCCGTATGTTGCTGTAAAAAAATTACGAACAACCAAACTGAAATGTGGCGGTGCACCATCGTGCATAAACCACATTTCATGCCTTGTTGCCAATGGTACATCTTCCAGAAACTCAGGCAGCGTTGCTTACAAAAAGTTGCGACACACCTCGCCAGTAAGTCTTTGTGATAGAAATAGCGGTCCAATTAGATAGTCACCTACAATTCCAACCCAAACATTCAACAAGAACTGATGTTGAAAACTATCTTCGCATACCTCATGCGGATTTTCATCTGCCCATACATGGTTATTATGAAAATTCCTTATTGCGTTTCTTGCGAAAGTGGCTCCATCGGTGAAAATAATTTGTGTCAGGAATAGAGGGATGCGAAGTAAAGTTTGCAATATCCATTGACATAATACAATACGTGGAGGAAAATCAACAGGTAGTAGTGAGTGAACGCATTGAATGTGGTATGGATACAACAAATTGTCCTTAACAATTTACCAAACTGTCCAAGGACTCGCATTCAAAGTATTTGCAATTTTTCGCGTAGAACTACCAGGCTCTTCCGCTATCATGTCCAGCACATCCTGTTCCAATTGTACCGTTCTTACAGTCAGTGATCTTCCTGACACTTCAGTTCCTTTCAATGTGCCTGTTTCACGAAGACGTCGATGAATGTTTTTGAAGATTGTTCGGTCAGGGACATTACGGGCTGGAAATCGTTCACTGTACAATCGCCTAGCTTGTAATGCATTGCCATCAGCAAGTCCATACATGAAGTGCATGTCAGTCATCTCGGCGTTTGTATACATTATGATAGAGGACTTCACTCACTATTTAAGACACGTCAAACAGCCAAACGTCACTCAATCTATCTAAACAAATGCGACCGATGAAATACACTTACTAGATAAAACAGCCGTTCCAAGTGATCGAGATCGAAAAAAAAATGTACTGGATAAACTCATTGACGTACACCGTACTTTTATTTACATTAATGATTTCAACAAATAACGAATATGGTTGCCGCAAATTTTGTTCGCCCTGTATCTTCGAAACAAAGGGGTTTTTCAAAAATCATCACAGGACAAAATATTCTTAGAATAGGACAAGGAATAACCCCTTGCATTTTTGCCGCAAAATAATCCCTTTTCGCTGCACAGTCACAGCAACTTAAAAAACAAATCACTGAAAATTTCAAAATAAAAGATCCAAAAATACTAGACCATAAAAATTTCAGAAAATTTAAACAGTGAACTTACCAACAATGATTAATAATGTGTTGGTCCATGGCAAGTTTAAGGCAGCAAACCTGACTTGTAATCCTGCTTCGAGGCATTATATCTCCAGTCTTTCATATCCATTTTTATAGAAGATCCGACATTTTCTCGTATTCTGTGCGAAGAAAGTAATTGCACTAAATCCATCATCATCATTATTCTCATTTAGCCATGATCCATTCACTGCATTCACTGCACTGACGTGACTGATTTTCGGTTTTATTCTCAGGCCAAATAAGTCGTCTGCACTTTGCCGCTCTGATATGTGTTTTTGTAGCTCTTCTGGGTCGTGAAAGGAAAACCATATCATGCGAATCCAAAATGGTTTCACTATGGACTAGTGAGTTTTATTCCACCCTGTTCCCAATTCAGATTACGGAATACCTCTTCAAGACATGCTGAGAAAAGAGCAGGCAATATTGAGTCACCCTGATAATCCACTGTATTGTCGCTGTAGCTTCATACATCATACATGGGTCCCAGTAGATTTACATAAGCTCTGTCTATCCCTTGGTTTTCACAGTCGGTGACAGCCAAGGACAGTGGCATGGTGTATTTGTTGTGCTTTTCTATGACTTCTTGGACAACCTGGATGAGATCCATTGTACTGAATCCACTTCTGAATCCTGTTTGTTCTATTGGTTGTGCATCATTCAATGTTCTTAAATTTTTTCAGCTATTATCTTGATGAAAACTTTGTACATTATTATTAGGAGGCTTATTACTAAAGCAATACTGTCATGAATATTAATACTATAGTTAAAACTATAAACATAAAAATAAAAAACGTAAATCTACAAAAAAAAATATTCTGAAATATGTCTGTGTTAGTCAGTATAGTTTAAAACGCGATGAACGATATTATAAAGAGGGGTAATATCCTCGCATTTCTTTGTCGAGTATACTTTTTTTCTTTTATATTAATAAAAAAGACCCACATACATATTTTTAAATTTGAAAAACAATGAAGATTAAAACGTCGCGTTTGGAAGCTTCGAAAGTGTCCAACTTTTGGCCGTGTATATTAATAACGTCACATACGATACGAATTATTAAATTCTTCATCTTCATTCTTTTGTCTTTGTATGCACGTTCTTCCAGTATTAAAAGGTCTCATTTTACGTCACTACGATTAAACAACAGATGTCAGCGGCTTAATATTTGTCGTGGTGAAATTTCAAATGTCGTTATATAATGCGTGCTTTCATTTAAAGATGGCGCTATTGGTTACCCGAAGATTTAATCAGTAATTTCTTTTATTTCTGTAATAACGTGAAATATTGTATATTATTATTACTACTGTATACATATCAGAGAGTACATAAAAACTACAAAATTATCTAGCTTTTTTTTTTTTGGATTTTCAGTATACCTTCAAGGCGTGATTATAATTGGTTCCATTAGTCACCCTTGTTTATATATCTTAGATATCACACTGTTTAATCTCGATACACACGTGAAATATATTTGTTTCTTATCGATTTCACTTCTTTATATTCCACTTGCGATCTTGAAATATTCTCAGATAAGTTTTGGTCATTTTTTTTTCTGGATATTTTTAATGACCGATCAAAAACTTTTATATCTCATAAACTATTTTTATTAGTTATACAAAAGTCGAATATTTTACGGCCCTCTCAAGACTATATCTATGAATTATGGAAGTTGGAGCGGATTTTTTTTTATTAAAAAATTAAAAGCTCTTTCAGTCCGAATGAATTTTTACAATTTTAAGCTTGCAATAAAGTTACTCGTTATCTCCGCGTTATGAATAAAGCATGTTTTTATTGCCAGCTGTAATATAGCGACGTCTAGCTCTAGCTAAGATGAATAACCTAGATTGACTAAAATCATTTTATGGGATTTAACTATCTATAAAAATTTTGATAAAAGAACTTGCCAGATAATATATTTATTCCAATTTTAAAGCGTTTCAAGCCGTTATACATCACGGCAAACAAAGGCAAAAAAAATATTTTTTTGCCTTTTTTTTATTTAGATATTCCCTATAAATGGAAAAATATCGTATTTTTAAAATTTTTCTTTTTAAATAATATTTTTAAATTTCCAATTTCACTCTGTTATTTTTAAGAAAACATTAAAGTTTGAATAGTTCAGTTAAACCAGGAATCTAGTGAAAATAATACAACTGCTATCGAAGTATACGGAAAGGATCAATATTTTATAATTCTGGAGGATTATTCAAATATGATATTATTCCGCAGTGGGATCTGGACAAAACTATTTTATTAATCTATAAATATAAAAAGGAAACGATTGTTAGTTATTTTATTATATTTTAATGCAATATTTTTAAAATATACATAGTAAAGTGAAGAAAAATCATATACGAGAACGAGATGAAAAGTTCATAGACTGGCGAATAGATAACGCTGTTTTCGTTTTGACAGCTGATTAGTTAGCAGCATGTCAGAGTTCTTGATCACAATTCGATTCTTCTATTGGAACCTTCGGTGTGAGATATCCTGATGATGCTGATGAACACGGTTAGCGAAACGCGCGTCGAGAAGTTTCAACAAGTGATATTTTTCATGTCTGCTTCTCAAATTTCACATTATTACAGGCCAATACTATTCGAGTCTTTCAGGCATTACCAGAATTTTTTTTACCATAAATATACATCAACAACCTTCGGTGTAAAACACTAACCTCGACTAGATATACCACTAAACACCAAATCACTTTTTCAAATTTCTCGACGCGCGTTTCGCTAACCATGTTAGCATCTTCAGGGGATAATTTAATCTAGAATAAATAGTGGTAAATGTCTTCGAGTTTAATAAATATATTTTACATGCCAAAACTTCAACAAAATGAAATTTTTAATGTGCTGGAGAAATAATGTAAATATCTTTCGATTGTGTTAAGATAAAAGTTGAAAAATAATCATCAGATAAAAGTTTTTAATGCTTTCTTGATCGGTATATAAAGAATTGTTGGATGTAGTTTAAAAAAAACTGGAGGAGAATGGGAACGTCTTGGAACAAGGCAGGGGAGGACAAGCGACGAAAAAAGAATAATCGAGTTAAACGAAAGAGAGAGAGACAAGATTTTCGCTTGCAGTTAGACGAGTTATTAATCGTAAAGATTTTTGGGCCTCCCCTTAAGGCCGCAAACTTTCGGAGGAACCCACCCTGCGTCGAACAATTAACGACAGTTCCTGGTTCTTGATTGATAAGATAATCGCAGAGACAGTGGAAATAGGACTTATTAAAGCAAGGAAACTTAAAATAATATTTACATAACCGAGTCTTAATGAGTAATTTTAGGAAAGCGCCCGCCCTGTTTCGCTTTATAGCAGAGCCAAAATTGTAAAATCGATCTTATAATTGGCAATTTTAACTTAAACGGCTCTGGAGCATTATGTTTGGGCCTGATTACGACCAAATAACCGACCGCTGGACGCAACCCGCCTCAGCTTTTGAGTTATTTTGCGACTGTATGGCTTATTGCAGTGGTATCAGGCTATTTCACGATGTAAATTACCCTTGAGCTTCTTTGGATCTCATATAGGTATTTTATTTCAATATTATATCCTCAATTATACAAGATATTATATCCTCAATTCTCGCTTATTTTGACCACCTTTAACATTTATTTATGAAAAAAGTAATAAAGGATGTTTTTTGTAGCGTGTCCGACTTTCCGATAGGGGTCGCTGTCAAAAGAACTGTGAATTTGCGCCCAAGTCTGTAAATCTTCGTTCCGTTCATTTGCAATGATATAAAATGTGAAAAATATTATTTAAGCTAAAAATATCACAGAAACTATTGAATTAATTCAGACTGCTTATGGTCCTGAAGCAAACCGTAAGAAATAGCACTACAAAAAATGGCTGAAATAATCGTGGCGTGTCTGCTAGGTGCATGAAGAAGTTTACTTAACGATGAAGATGGTAGGCGTTTTCTGGGCTAAATAAGGTATCATTATGCTCGGCCATCCTTCATATTAGTACGATGTCGGACCTCGACCATGGCTTTGCAAATAATTCACAAAAAAATAATCAGGAGTTCCTAAACACGTGTTACCATCGCTTTCCCTGCAAGAATTTCAGCCACTATCTCCTTTGGACAAACCAAGTACAAGACAATCATTAAAAATTGCCAGTTACACAAAGAAATAATGAATTATCTAAGTACAAAAAATACTTTCAAAAATAAAAAAACCCATCATCTTGATGATAGTACAGTACAAGTAGAAATAATTTTGCATCATCGTTACAATTATTTACTGTTTACAACTTATTTGTTGTATAAAAAGGTGTACGTGACAGGACAAAATTACCTATTGAATAAGAAGGTCAATGCAGCGTTTTGTAGACCCCGGCAAAAATAAATTATAAACAAATTCTTAGCTTCGTACACATATTGAAATAAATCTTTGCAATCATGCTGTACAGTTACATTAACTTTACGCATTTTATTTTATTTAACAGAGCTTTATATTATATAATTACATTATCACATGGTTCTGGAACCGAAAAAAATAGCTCGTAATAGCTTTTATATTGATATAATGAAATCACTTATTATTTAACACTTTCAATCAAGGCAATAGAGTATTTTTATATATTGCATGCATGGATGGGTAACTTAAGGTTATTTGTTGCAACAAAGTATTTCTACTAACAATCTAAAATCATTAACGCAACT
Source organism: Cosmopolites sordidus (assembly GCA_031761425.1). NCBI lineage: Eukaryota > Metazoa > Arthropoda > Insecta > Coleoptera > Curculionidae > Cosmopolites > Cosmopolites sordidus. The sequence continues at coordinate 1,538,094 of JARFXV010000188.1, read as the reverse complement.
ATGAAAATGCCTGGAATGGAAAAGGAAGTTCCTCATTAAAATGTAGGAGGAAGTCTGACAACAGGGCATTCGCTTTCTTGATGGTTAATTTGTTTTCTTGGTAGAAAATTTAAAATAATTACAGTACAATCCACAATGGGTTAATTTTTAAACTGTTTCCGGAAAAAATACTGAATAACAGAAAAATTATACAAAAATTTGACCCTGCAATTATCTATATGGTAATTTTACGGTTTACGTGGTTTATTTTCATTTTTATGACGTCTGAAAAGGTCCAATTTCAATTAACATGTTTATTCTAATTTTTGCGTGCTCCATTTGCGCGCGCAATCGGTAAATATCCTTATAATTTGGACAATTTTTTTTACGTGTATAGAACGTGGCAACCAGGCAATGACAGCTGTTGTACGTAAAACCATACGAAAATTCCTTTAGGAAAAATCGAAATTGATAAAAAAAAATCGCTTACCTGAGTTAATTTAATACAATAAAATGCTGAATAAGTGAAATATCACTTGGCGCATGACCACTCGTTAACAACGTTAAACATGAATGTAGCAATATGCATTCTCCATTGTCTGCTCTCCATGGAATATCGACCAATCGTCAATCGTGTGTCTCCGTGAAACGCGAACACAGTCGACAGCTGACCTATCATACTATGGCAAAGCGCGTTTGCCAAATTGACTTGTTTTTAAATTTTTCTCAGAAAAAGTTCGCCGTGTGTTTCATTTTTACCGATATTCAATCCAATGATATATTTCGACAATTTAGTAATGAGGCTAAAGTAAATGGGAACAAACATACCTGACTTTGAACATGTATAAGTTGGTTGCAAGCGGAAACAAAGTTTTTTTGTTGTTTAGCACATTTACGACATTCTATGTTGTATATGTTAATTAACAGTTTCTTGTTCTTGATTTTTTTTTCTTGGTAAATTATCATTGTTCTTTTGACTTAGGTGGTTACTTTTGCCCAGAATTTGTTTAAAACGTAATTAAGTCTTTCTTATATTCTGTATTTGAAAATAACAAGAATGATATTGAATGCTATTTTAGTCTTCTTACGTAAAAAATATTTATCAAATGCAATTTAATACTATTACCTAGAGACCGAATGCGGTGTTTTTCGATCGTGTTATTACGTTTAGGTCATCTGCATATCCTACGGTTTGTTTTTCTTTATTTATCATTGTTTTAAAGTTTATGTCTGTTTCGCTGATAATTTTGTTCAATACCATGTTAAACAGAGTTGGGGCCAATCCATCCCTCTATCGCTCAAATTTTACCGTGGCGTGTTGTTGCTAGTACATGGTACTGCCTTACTATGTTTGATAGAACTTTATAACTTGTACAATGCAATGATATGCCACGATAGTTCTCGCATTTCAGTTTATCTTCTTTCTGATGAATGCACAAACACCTAAATTGTCATAAATAGTGTGTTTAATAGATATAAATAATAAATTTGCCACACTTGCGTCACTACATTTTATTGCAGGGAAACATTTTTGAAATAAAAAAAAAGTATTTTTAAAAATTTTATTTCATTATTCATTAGTTTTGAACATTATTATATAACATATACATAACGAAACATTAGGTACGGTAAGGTTACAGTAATTGGAATATAAGTATAGTTATATGAACAACAATAAGTATTTGTATATGTAGTTAAAACAGAAATACAAGAACACGTGTTCGGTTCTTTTTTCATACACATAAACAGTAACTTGTGAAAAATATCGTTTTGTAGTATACATGGTCCTGTATATGCTTTTAAAATCCTTATTACGATTTATTAAAAAAAAAACTCATAGAAAATATAAAAAAATTGTTTTATCATTTATAAATATGGCCACAAAATACGTTAATTTTGAAAAATTATCTCTTACTTAACTAATGTCAAATTACAATGCGCAGCTCAAGATTGTTGTTTTTGAGTAAAACACTTCTGTGTGTAGTAAAAACTTAACAACAATTATTCTTTATTGCTTTTAAATTATAATCAAGTTTGTACAAATATAAATATATAAAAAAAAAAACTATTAACAATCGCAGCAACGTATGTATAAAAATTAAAACGTGTCACATCACAAAAAATATACAAAAAGCTTAATGGAAGAACATGTTTTTTTTTTCTTCGTTTCTTTCATTCTTTAATAATGACGTTCTATATGAAAGAATTTTTTTTTTTCGTATATCTACATTATATTTTGTATTTCTAGTTTCACTCTTTTTGGTATAAATTTTATAATTCGTCTAACATTCTGTAAGACCCCAAAAATTACGGAGAATATATATTATATATATATATATATATATATATATATATATATATATATATATATATATATATATATATATATATATATATATATATATATATATATATATATCCGTATATATTGCAAAAGTTAAACAATTAAAAAAATATATCTTTGGACGACTATATAACCAAAGAGACGTTTTACCGCATACCTAAATATATTTTATAGTAGTCAAAATATACTTCTTGAGGAGGGCTGTTTCAACAGTATATTTTTGGACACTTTTTTTATTTAAATGGGCACTTAAAACTAGAAATAGATTATAAAATTATTTAAATTTGTTTTCGTCTCTAATTTAATCCTTAAATAAATGCATAGATTTCGTAGAAAGCTAAGACGGACGGCGATCAAGCAAGTATCTTATGAAAAGGTTAAACCAACAAACCATATAAATTCGCCGGGTAAGATAATACCCGCTCATCCACTTTGGTTTTGACCGTCCCTTCAGATGCTTGCTTGTCCGACGTCCAGCTTGAGCACTGATGAAGGTTATAAAATCGGAAACCGGTCTTAGGAGTTATTTACTTGCGGCTGAAGGAAAACTCAGAAAACTTACGTGAGATCACTACAGTCGGGCTCAAGCTAGACGGATGTCGATCAAGGCAGCGTCTGAGGGAAAGGTCAAACCCACAAACCATATAAATTGGCCATGTAAGATTACACCCGCCATCCGATATGTCTCTGACCTTTCCTTCAAACACTTGCTTGACCGACGTCCTGTTTGAGCTCCACTGATGAAAGTATAAGACCAGAAACCCATCTCGGAAGTTTGCTCTCGTTATTTGATGAGGACTTTATGGTAGCGGCTGAAGGAATGGGGAGAATATGTGTATATACATATTCTCCTATAATTTGTTTTTGACACATCTTTAACTAAAATTAAATCTAAATAAAGATCGTCTTGGTTTAACTATATATATATTTTGATCAAACCAAACATTTAGTTATTATATTGTGACAATATTTATCTATATTTATAACTGTGAATTTATATTCCCCTTTACAGCTAATATTTTTTTGTATACATCCCTATATTTATGGCACACATTGAGATTTTTTAATGTTCTTCCCCCCATGTTTTATTGTGGGTTTTTTTTGTAGCGTTTGTTACATTTTATTGCTATATAAAATATTTTATTGCATATAAAATATTTTAGGAATATAAGGAATACCATACGCAATGAGCTCTTTTATGATTTGAAGAAAGAACAAATCTTTGAAACATATTTTAACTCACTTTATAAAATATACGTTTCAATCAGAAGATGGTTTATAACGGCGTTCATGCTTATTATTATTATTATTATTATATGCAATAAATTATTGCAACAAAGTTGTTAATGGTCAACCACTGGAGGAAGTAGCATGTTTTCGGTATTTAGGAAGTCAAATTTCCTGCTCAGCTGACATGAAATAAGAAGCTATACATAGCATAAAATCTGCTGGTGTTCATTTTGGACGTTTGATGACAAGGGTTTTTAGTAAACGAGACTTAGAAATCACACAAATCAGTGCGTACAATGCCATTATAATTTCCACTCTTTTATATGAGGCTAAATCATGGGTGCTGTATCGGAAGCAAATAAAACAACTTCAAAGATTTCATCAAGGTTGAGTACAAAGTGGAGGTACTTGACAGAACGAACAGTGCGCATGGAATCTCAGTTATTGCTAAATAATGAAGAACACTAGGATGCCGAAGCATATCCTCTATGGCGAATTAAAGAACAAGAAACGAACCCTTGGAGGTCCAAATAGGAGATTGAAGAACTCAAGAGGGGTGTCTGAATGGGAAATGTCTTGGATCGTGCACCAATTCTGTATCCTCCTGACCTCAACCATGTAGTTCTAAGCTGGGTTAATTGAGTCACCATAAAACCCATAATTCTCTAACAAAATGAATAGCCATGTCTGAGCTCGTACTCGTATAGATTTGACAGCCATCATATGTAATAAATATTTTACGAACTGAAAGTTTAGAAAAAAAAACCTCCGAAGAAACTATTCATATTTAAACTAACCTTGTATATATTTGCCTTATTCTTTATTCGGAGATCAAAAGGCTTCGAAATAGAGTTTAATAATAAAATATTTACGTAGAAAATATAAAGGCGTGTGTACGTATGTGTGCGAAAGACATATTAAAATGATATTGAGCTTACACCGTTTTGAATATTTAGCACGTTACCGCGTTATCTATTTTGAAAAGATTTTTCCACAACACATTAAAAAAATCTATGCATTTATTTTCATGTCACAAATCGGAAAAAAAATGACGCACAAGGATATAGAGTGGCCGTAAAATATATAGACAGTTTAGTTGCTTTCAATGTTCTTTATTTCTTTTAATTACAAGAAATTAATGTAAATAAAACGAACACTTTTTTTTTCGAAAAATAATATATTTTCAGATAAGAATAGCTAAGAGGAAGGTGGTCAAGATAGAAGAAGTGGAGTCGTACATACATAGGCCACCGAATTTAGTAGGCAACCGAATATCCAAGGTGAAATAAAGATATACTAGCGAACATAAAAAGACAAACCTTTAGACGGTTAGACATAGGAAGAAAGATTTAAAAAGCAGAATAAGAACTGGAAGGAAAAAGTGAGGCATTGGCAAAAGAGGTGAAAAATGATCATCCAAACCTAGACCCAGCCCCGGATAGGGAAATATTGAAACAGAATGTTCACCCGTACTCCACGTGTGCTGAGTCTCCACCTTCGCGTCAACACATGGCCGCTTTATATTGTTTGTGGTTCTGACTTCAGATACTTATCAACGTCCAACTTGCGTCCAACTGATGACTGCTACAAGACTAGAACCGGGAAATTGTTGGCGTTATTGTGGCGTCTGGGGGAAAGTATGGGTGAAAATTTTCTATTAATACTTTCCTTGCCTTGAGCTCAAGCCCGATAAGTGACGGCAGTAAAGGAGTTCCACTATGAATTGTTGAAGCATCCACCATATTCACCAAATCTGGCCTCCTCTGATTTTCATCTGTTCCCAAACCTCAAAAAATTCCTACGAAGCAAGTGTTTTTCATGAAATGAAGAAGTTATTTTGAAGGGCTTCCAGAAAATCAGTTCAGAAATGAAATAAATGAATTGGAGAATAAATTTATTTTATCATTTCTGCTTCGAATTTTTTAGTCAGTCTAGTATATATATATATATATATATATATATATATATATATATATATATATATATATATATATATATATATATATATATATATATATACGTATATATATTGACTGGGCCAAAAAAATCCGAAACTCCTAAACCATCAATTTTTAAAATTTAGGCAATACAGATTCTTAAAGGGAATTGAATTCTCTATAAAAGGGTCTCATTATAAATTTACGTCAAACAAGCCGTTTCTACGTAATCGTGCCTTAAACATTGATCTATTTATACAATTTTACTTTTCAAAGTTTAAATTTTGTAACTAATGAACGAATGAATATTTGAAAAAACACAATACACACCCTTAAAGGAAATTGAATACGGTATAAAAAAGGTATCTTAATATTTTTCGTTAAATTCACTCCTCCCAAAGTTATTCAAGGTTAAAGTTGAATTTAAAAGTAATATATCACTTTTCTTGCGTTCAACTTTAACCTTGAATAACTTTGGAAGGAGTGAATTTAACAAAAAATATTAAGATATTATTGTGTTTTTTTAAGTAATGATTCGTTAAATTAGTTACAAAATTTCAAATTTGAAGAGTAAAATTGTAAAAAACAGATCAATGGTCAAGGCACGATTACATGGAAACTGATTGTTTGACGTAATTTTATAATGAGACCATTTTTGTAGAGAAATTCAATTCCCGTTGAAAATATGTATTGGTTATATTTTTCAAATTGATGGTTTAGGAGTTTTGGATGAAAGATGCGATTGCTATTATAAAACCGAAAGTCGCTTTGATACACTTCTTAATATAAGTATTAAGGGCTCTAACTTTCAACTTTCATAGCAATTTTTTTGTTGACAACAAGAAGAAAAAAGTCCCTTGCAATAGATATCCAAAACCTAAGAGTTTCTGCAAAAAAAATGCAAAATTATTAAATTGCCAATCGAAAAGCTATGATAAAAATTATCATTTCAAGCAAGCAATGTTGTGTAAAGGCATATGCGAAAACTAATAAATGGTTATTAATTACCGAATAATCAAATAAACAAATAAATGAATGAAGATTGTTAAAACAATTTATTTAAAGTTAAGAATCAGCAATACATCAGCCAAAAAAAGGAAAATGGCAACGTCATATTGACTAATTGATACGATCCCTACATGTTAATGTCAAAAATTCTTTTAGAGTGTGTATTGAAATTCTGTTTAAAACCAAAATTATATTCTGTACGTGAATATCACGATATACTTCTTTTTTACGGATAAGTAGCAACCATATTAGAGACACCAGGGGTTCTCCAACGTGTTCGGAAAAATAGATTAGAACGGTGCCAGGCTCCAATACATATAGATTGTATAGACACCAATGTTGGACATTTTAAACATTTAATTCAATGAAACAATTAATCGTTTGTTTTTTAATGTGGCGTTAATCGTTTAAATCGTGTTGTGAAAAATTAGTGCTCGTATTTGTTTTTTTTTGTCAAGAAACAAACCAAATATTACATTCTGTTTGTAAATAACACCCAAAGATGTCAGTGAAACAAAAAACTTTCATCAGAATTAGCGACATTGCTAATTGTTAGGAAAGTAAAATAATAAAATAATGTTTTCCGCGGAAATCGTTATGTTTCTGTGAAATGAATGAATGTCAGAAATGGAATGATACATTTAATTTTTTTTTATATTCAGAATGTTTCCGTACTATTTTTCGCCCACTGTATCTCGTTTGAAACGTTCTCTTCTTCTTTTTTCCTCCCTAAGTAGAATATGTCAAAATAAGATAAATGTGTTACAGAAAATTAGGTCTCAAGATAAATACAGAAAGATTGCTGTCTTGCTGGAATTGGGGTGAATTAATAAGGAATATACCTAGATCAGGCAAAAACTCTTAATTTAACACCAAGAAGAAAAAAAAATTATGATAACGAACGCAAAATTAGAATATTTCTTTGGTATTTTTTTTTTTATTGCTTTTTATATATTGTAATTAATTTGGCATCAGATATATTGTGTTTTTTTTCGCAAAAAAAATGGAATGCCCATTAATTTTAAAGATATACAAAAAATTAAACATAAACAATATGGGGTCTATCGCGATGATCATTTAGTTGCTCATAGATATTCCCACCCCCGTTGCACTGTTGGTCGTATGGGTCCCACATGGGTAAAGACCGATTTTGCAACATTATAGGAGGCATTATATACCTGTCTATATGACCACCATCATTATTCGGTAGAGATTTCCTAGGTGGTGGAAGTGGTGGAGTATTATAACTCGTCTTAATAATTTTAGGGATATCTTTCTCAATGCTCTTCTTTGGCTTTTTCTTTGGCATGAAAAAGAAAACCCCCGCTATTATGCCTAATATGAAAACAACCGTTAAACACACCGATACAATAGCTAACCAGCTCATAGAACAGTCCATTTGACGTTGAGTGGCGCGAAACAACTTTTTATTATGCAGTTCCTCCGGTGTTTCACATGTAACATCGCTCACATCTAATTTTAAGTCATTTGATTTTTTAACAAGAACGGGTTTTGAATTTGTAGTTTCATGGACGTAACTGTTATTATCCTTCGTTTGGGCCATACTTTCATGGAGAAGTTTCCATAACCAACCCATGGAGCAGTTACAGTCCAGTGGGTTTCCTCCTAATCTGAGCTCGGAGAGTTGGTCTAAAGGAAAGTGCGTTGCCACTAAAGATTTTACAGAATTATATCGAACAGACACATATCTCAATTTCGGATTTCCGTGAAAAAGTCTCGTAGGCAAACTCTTGGTGTTGTAGTTGTAATCCAAACTAATCTTTTCCAAGTTGATATTATCAACAAACGCTCTGGCATCAATGGATTTTAAGTACTCCAAACGATTTAGCATCAAATATTTCAGATGAAACAAACCTCTAAATGCTACTGGTGGAATCGAGCTGAAAGCATTTCCATTAAGCTTTAAATTAGTTAACCTCGATAACTTTGCTAGCTGAGCTGTAGGCAGAACGGTTAAATTGTTATCACTCAAATCCAAATGGTCCAACTTCGGGAAGTTGGCAAACCCTGTAGGTTGAATCTCGAAAATAAGATTCTGAACTAATATAAGCGTATGTAAATCGTGAAGGTTTGGCATCTTGTCATCCTCAATAATTTCTATTAAATTTCTTGCCAGAGACAGTACCTTCAAATGAACTAGATCCGAGAAACTACTTGGAATTTCGATGAAAGAGTTATCATCTATATACAAAGTCTCCAGATTAGGTGTCGATTTGAACGTACCTTCCTCAAAATAATCCAGTTGATTACCGTTTAATCTGAGTACCGTCAAGTTATGTAAGTCTTTAAAAGCATTTTGGTTTATTGATTCCAGTTGATTGTTACTGAGATCGAGCTGCAATAATTCTTTTAATCCTTCGAATGTGTCTTTTGTTAACGAATCTATATAGTTGCTACTCAAATTTAAAGATTTCAACACTTTTTGTGTCTTGAAATTTCCACTGCCTACATTTTTAATACGATTTTTCGACACGTCTAGGGTGAGAAGTTTCTCGTAGAAGGTAAAAGTGTAATGTAATTGAGTTATTTTATTTCGCGATAGATCCATGACGTGTAAGTCGGGGTTAAGCTGGATTGGTACCACTTCGATTCCAGCACCAGAACAATTAGCTCTGAGTACCTCATTTTCACATTTGCAACCGTTTGGACATAGTACTGCTTTCACTGACGTTATGAACGATAACAAGCATATTGTTGAAATGAAAATTATCCACATTTGTTGGGTTTTTTCATCGCCCATGGCAAAGGAACAGCATGGTCATGGAACCTCTGAAACAAAACAAAATCATTTAGTATTTTAGTTACAAATGTTAGTAACTAAGTAACAAACAAAATCATTATTTAGTTTTTATTGGATCATTACTTTATCTATTCAATCTCTCAATTGCAACTGGCACCTTTCTTGGTGCTTGAAAGTTGGCCAGAATTTGTCCCGACTTTAAATCTGATAACGTAGGATTGTAGAATTGGATACCAGGTTTTTATATATAAAACATTGTCATTCGATCATATTCAACAGGTTGTGAGTTCAACGCTGAGGCCCTTTGTATCTACGATACACCAGGGTGTAGGTAATTTTCCCAGAAATAAAATCCGCGCTTTTAAATACCTGTGATAAGATATATTTATAGCAATTGTTATATTTAACTTACTTGGCTGCATAGGAAAATAAACGTGACAAAAAAAGCGAAAAACATTTCTTATAGAGTCCCAACTAAAATTTTGGATGTTTCCCCAAAAGTTATTAAAAATATAATTAATAATCTTACATAACTCACAAAAAACCTGAAGAAAAACATTACCAGTGGAAATATAATGATTTGGATTTGGATTTTGGTTAAAAACAAATGAGGGTGAGTAAATTCACTATGCAACGAATAAAGGTAAGAGACAACTTTGTTTTTCTATGAACTGAATATATCTTCGCAGTTCGCAGTTCTACTGCAAATTTTTGTTAGTAGAGCGCGCTACGCGATAGGACTCATCACTCCTCTCCCTATACGACAAATAAACCTTAACTTCTCGTTGATAGTTTCAATTGGTCATGGATATCAACACAATTTATGACGGTGATAAGGGTAGAAATCGATCTCAGGCGATGAGGTATATGTAGGTAAGCTGCACTTCCAGCAGAAGCATCAACGGGCGATGAACCTCGTTCAGGAAGATTTTCTACGTGAACCAGTGAGAAAACATTACCTAAATTAAGAATCTTATACTGAGTAACGACGATTAAGTGTTAGAGTCCATCACGATCACTCACCATCGCATACACTAATAGTTATCCGGCAATTTTTGGTTGAAAATCAAACAAACACCATTCCACAAACACCATATTCACCAGATATAGCACGGTGTGATTTTTTCCGTTTCCATCGTTTGAAGAAACCACCTGTTGGTAAAATTTTGTCTTAAAACAAATTGTTTTTTCTTTGACTTGAGTATATCATCATCAAAATTTTATCCACAATATAATATTCATTATCTACTGTCGTAAACATCCAAGCTTATAAACCGAACGCCAAAAATTTAATGACTACTTCATACTATACTTTCTCTTTACGGAAAATAAATATCTAGACGTGACTATAGTGGACCCTATGGACTTTCCACTGGATATGGAACATAAAATGATAAATGTTTAGTTTGCCATTTTCACGTTTCTCTAGAGAATTAATGTATGTCTATATACAATACGTTTAGAGTTACTTGCACATTTCAATGTTTCGAAATTAAAAAAGAAAGTTCACAAAGAAAATAAAATAGCTGTTAGTCAATTCGTTGATGTTTTATAACGGTTTTTAAAATATTTTTACAGGCAATTTTTCAAAATAGGCTCTAAAATACCTATATAAATTTATAAAGCGCCCAATTTGCTCGCTTTTGTCTTCGATAAAAAGACTTTTACAGCCGTTTCGTATTCTATTTATTTATTTAGAAGAATAATTATTAATCGATATAGCGCATACCCCTTTTGTGCTTGGTTTTCTATTTCAAACAATAATTGAAAAGTTTTTATTTTGATTTTTTTCCTATACATTATTTAAGCTGTCAATTGCAAACCCATCAAATGTGATGTATTAAATTTAGTTTGCGTGCAAAAACTCATCGGCGTAATCATTAGAGTTCTACTTCTCGTTCCCATTTGCTCTTCCCTAAATACTATCATTAGGAAGGAAGCATCAGCTTTTAAACATTTTATCTGTTGATTTATTTCCGTCTTGAAAACATCTCAAGTAAGGCATAAGATGTAATTTATTTAATGTTTGGGTTTATCAGATAAAACTATGCGACTACCACTACTTTTTAAATATCCTTGATCCATATTTATGAAAACAGTAATACAAAAGTAACCTTCCTCACTTTCTATTTATTCGCCACCTTTTAGGTAAATATTGATTTTCGACTTCCTTCTAAGGGGCCAAGTCTGGAAAATACACAAACACTGGATGAAAAACAAAACTGAAACAATTTGACTTCACTCCATAAGGCTTTTTTTTTCATCCAGAATGGGGGGCGGGGGGGGGGGGGGGGTTGTATAAGGCCCTTGATGGGTAGTCAAGCCATAGAGAAGTTTAAGTTTACCCTATCATTCAAGGGTTTGTTGTTTTAGAGCAATTGTTTTATACATATTTATTATTTATAAAATAATACAAAAAAACTATTGATCATTTTTTGACATAAACATAAAACTAACAAAGAAACTACTAATACAAAAAAAACGTGAAATATTTCAAATAGTTGTTATTTTACCTTAATTAGAAGATTAGACATATAATTTAGGTAAAATATTTTATGTTTTTGCTTTTATAGTGTGCCAATTTTACTTGTTGTATTTACTTTTTCTTTAGTAACAAACCAGTCCATTGTTTAATGATATATTGATTTTGAGAACATTTCAAAACAGGGTTTCGTATTAGAACTACATTTTCATGTCGATCAGCGTATATGCTTTTATCATTCGAAGAGAAAACAAATGGTTTATTTTTCTGTATGTTGAAATGCGAGCAAAGCTTGATTTTATTCCTTTTTAAACAGGAAAAAAAGTATTGAGTGGATGTTGATATAAATAAATGTTACGTTTTCCAGAAGGAATGCTTTATTTTAAACTTTTATATGGGGGTAAATTTTTTACATTGTTACAATTTATTAAATTGACGATTTATTTCAGTGAAATATTGAGAAAACATTTTAGAACTTAACGGTTTACAAGGGTAAAGTGAAAATTCAGATACTTTGCAATTAAAATGTTTAATTTCTTTTAAAGTTATTTCTCCAAATATTGACAATTTTTTATTTGATATAAAATAACAGTTAGTCGAAATTCTACAAGAATGTTTTGCCATTTCATCGTCATTTTCTAGGAAATTATTCTTCTGGCACAGTTTTAACATTTTCGGCGGTATTAGGATAATGCTTCTCAGGGAAACATAAATCTCCACAAATGGGTTTAATGTCACCAAGGAATTTCAATCTTTTCATATTGACCCTACTTTTTTTTATATATTAAAAGATTTATTTTTTAGGATCCTCCCGAAATACGAGTTCTATTTTCTATTTGAATTATTATTACCATTGTTTTTAATACATTTTAGTTTTGGATTTTCAGAGCAAACAAACTTAATTTTTGATGTAATTTCTCTTATTTTATATACACATCGCCGCCTTTCAAGCAACTGTTGAGCCTCAGGTTGAAAAAAACTTGGTGGTTTTTATGTGATAAAGTCACTAGGGCTTTTTTCAACTTCTGCAAGATACGTGAAGTGGCTGTCAATCAAGTGGTGTGGCAGAGATCGGAAGAGATAAAAATCTGAAGGGGTCAAGTCTGGGGAATACACCGGCCGTGCCTCAAATATTGCCTTTCGAACGATATCGGGTCTACAATTGATTCTGAAAGATGGGGTTTTAAAATAACTGCATTGCAGGGATATATTCTCGTGCAGATATTCTTAACGAGCCTATTTATAACTGAATTTAGCACCTAACAAATAAATTATATTTAGTAAACACATATAATAAAAAAAACCTTTAATCATATAGGGTGAAAGATAATAAAAGTTGCGGTAAAATAAAACTGGAGAAAAAGCAATCGTACGATAAACAGAGAAAACAAGTTGGAGATAATTTTCCGATACATTAATCTATATATGAATTATCTCAGTCAATTTGACGTGAAAATAAAAACAAAAATGATATGGATACAAAGATGCTAGAAACGAAATGAATCGCAAAAGAATATATAAACGGTTAGAAATGAAAAATCGAGATGATTTTTCATCGTAGGAAATAAAGTACGTGTAAATCATAACTCATAATTTTAGGGAGGAAGGTGGCTTATCTGCCGAGTGGCTGAATGAAATGTAACGAATGGATGAGGAAGATAAACCTCGATTAATACCACTATATTCTACTTAAAGAAAATGTTACTGAAGGAGATTCTTATACACTGTTCGACAAAAATAAAGAAACACCATATATTTTGTGCTTTTCAATTTATAAAATGTATTAACTACGTGGTTGTTCAGAATGTTCGTACGGGGTTTTCTAAGAGAAAGAGAAACGCAAATAGTTTATAGAAGATTCTCCGGAGATTTTAATATACGTTGGAAAAGTGATGTCAGAATACATGAAAATTAGAGGCAATAAACGATAATTCTGGATACAGACAAGTGATAGAAAGCTACACGCGTGTATCGCTCGATACTCATTCACTCATTGATCTGGTATTTACTAATGATTACTAGTTTATTTTAATGATACTAGTTTGACCGAAGCCGGCAGGAACTTTTCGCAACTTTCTGATCATAAAACCATTGGGTTTATCCTTAAATACGAAACAAATCTGAAAAGGTGTAAGAATAAACTGATAAGAATCAGTAAATCAATAAACTGATCGAATTAGAATAGAATTAATTGGAAGAAACTGGAACTATACAACAACAAATGTTGACCACCTCTATGAACATTTTATGAACAACATCCACGAGACAGCTAATGCCGTGGCACCCTTAAAAACGATTAATATTGACGCAACATCGTTGATTACAAAGGACATGGCCTACAAGAAGTTTAAATTAACCAGAAACGATACTGACCGGAACGATTATAAGCGGAAACGCAATAGAGTTGTAATGGTGATTAGAAAATAGCATTTTATGAATAGAATATTGATCGATGGCGAATGTTGAAGGAATTGATGGGGAGTGGTAGAAAGTCCGACGTGTTTGAAGATATTGTTTGCCGAAGGAGTGTTGGAATGTTAGAAGAGAATTTTAACAATTTCTATGCTGCATTGATGGCAGCGCTACATAACATAAGAGCCGCGAAAGTGAAATCGTTACTTGAGTGGCATGTAAGGCAAATCAGGGGTGAGGAAAATCATTTTCACATTGCAGGAAAATGATTTTCACAGATTAAAAGATGTTCACTGTTGTTCAAGAGAATTTCAACCGGCGAAAAGACGCTCATAGATCTCAGGAAACTGCTGAAATAATGGGAAAGTCGAAAAAGATCATCATCTGATTTTAGTGATAGCGTTTTTGGATCTTCCAGCAAGATTCAGCGTCAGTCCACACAGATGTTGATCTTAGTTACTCGCTACTAAAGATTAGCCCTAAGGAAGTCCGGACCTCAATACGCTGGACTATCTCCCGGTCTATAGCTCAACGCTGAAGACCGATTTGGTGAAAAGCAGGTTCAATATCCTTGAAAGTGGTGCGTGCGCCAATAGACAAGTGGAACGACCTCTTCAAGAAGTGTGTGCAAGCAAAGGGTATAATGGGCAAAACTCTATAATGGCAGGAAAGATTACAAAGCTTGTCTTATCACCACGCAACAGACTAAAAGACTAGCTAGAGAAAAATCAGAACTAAAAGTAAGAAACTGGAAAGGCAGGGAAAGGGAAGACTGATCTGGGGTTATTCAGTAAATAATAATTTATATTTTTGAATCTTTTTGTTTGTTTTCCTATAAAATACACACTTATGTACAAGGAACAAAACGCATGACAGAGCTACGTAAATTTTGGTAAAATAGTGTATAGCAACTGAAAATTTATGAATTAAACTTCTTTTAATCCCAATTACATAAAAAATATTAATAATTTGCCGGATAAATAAACAGTTTAATATAATTTTCTCCCTTCCATCAAGTAAATAATATTTATAAACTTTCTAAAAGGCAGCTAATAATTTAATGTAACCGGTTAGGATTAAATTTTTTTATTTCGAACTTTTTAACGTAATTTGGTTTTTTAATTTTGGTGACAATCTTGAACTAGAAGTTAATTGATGTCAAGCTTTAAGAATATTTTGCGATAATTACTAAAAAGTAGGTCGTCGTTACTTCAAAACTTATTACAGGTTCTACCGTCGGTATCTTTTAGATTATTTTCTTAACAGCATTGTTGATCGATGTTATACATTTTAAAAATGAAATTCTATATTATATAGTAATGTTATTAAATTTGTAAAAGGATTTTTTATCGTGTCGGATTCTGTATGGCGCTATTACGATTAGGAATGTACGGAAAATTGTTGTATTGTGATACGGTATAATATTACACGAAACCACTGCTTGTTGGGAATTTATTAGATTTAATTTAAATGTTTATTTTGACCACATACAAAAGAAGACCTTTCGAGAAACATTTTAATGGGATCAATTTAACAAAAGAACGGTAAAATCATGGAATAAATGAAATTGTTTTGTGGAAAATACAGATTAATTGTTCAGATTATTTTATACGCATTTGTACTTTGGTATTATATATAGAAATTCGTAAAAAATATCTCATTGTTTGTGTCAAATAGACATTTTATATATCATTCGAATTATATCGACTAAAAGACAATTAAAAAAAACAATCTCTTCACAATATATATTTTATTAATATATAAAAAAAAACTTATTTTTCCAATTTTTTTTTTCTTCAAAATACATCTCTTCCGCATCCATACACCGTTGGGCACATTCAACTAATGCTAGCATAGATATTTGTATCATTTTTCGGAATCGCCTCAATTATCCTCGTCACGACACTCACAAAACGTTCCTTTCATGGTCGGTTTGAGTTTCGGGAACACAGGACAGCCACACGGAGATAAATCAGGCGAATACGGAGAGAACATTTAGTTTTCAACTACACATCTCGAAAACTAAAGTCATAATATTAGACAGGTCAAACAACTATAGTCCCAATATCCGTCGGGCTTTGAAGTGATGGTCTATTTGAATAGAATAAAATAGAACACTCACAATCTAATCTACTCCATTTTCCTGATAGCAATGTATGCGGCAGAAACGTGGATCGCGAAGTAAACAGACAGAAAATGATTCGGATGATGATGACAGAATATTTCGGATAGAACAGATTTTAGTTTCACTAAGCATCAGCCAAAAATATCTGAAATACTTTGGCCACTTAGCAAGACAAACAGATGGTGTTGAGGTACTTATAATACAGGGAAAGATCAATCAAATGCATTGATACAAGATAATTAAGAGTGCAACTATCGACAACATAATGTCACTATACTCTTATATGGGTTAAGAACTGATAAGAATAGTATTCTCCAGACTTAACCCCTTGGGATTTTTTATCTCTTCCGATCCGTGGAACATCACTTGAGTGATAACCGCTTCATATTCTTGGAGGAAGTCGAAAAAAGCCTTAGATATTATCAGTTTGTATTACCTTTTTCATAAATAAATGCTAATGGTAGTCAAAAAAAGGTCGAGAATATATTTATAGGTAAAGATGCTGTTATTGTTAAAAATAATATTTAAAAGCATGCTATATTTTTCTTTTATTTCTGGCCTCTTTAACGCAATTAATTTTTTTAAATTTTGTGGTAATCTTGAGTTGGAAGTTAATTGATGTCAAGCTTTAAAAATATTTTGCGATAATTACTAAAAAGTGGGTCGCATCAGATAAAACTTTAATCAGATTTAACTTATTACAGGTTTTGCCCTCGGTTATTTCAGAGTATCTTTTAGATTATTTTTTAACAGCATTGTTAATCGATCTTCCAGACTGGAATATTAAAAATACAATTCGCTTATTTACGAATTTTATAGACATATAATTTTATAATTGTGTTGGATTTTGTAGGGCTGCGTTACGATTAGTAATTTACAAAATACCATATTTTCGTTCAGTTTCTTTCATTTCTTATTTCTTTCCTTCCACTCATTTTCCTGGTTCACCAGGAAAAGGACCACCAAATGGAGGAAGGAGAAAGCAAAAAAAAATCTTCAGCAGCACTAGTTTCTTCTACGCCCTCCCACTTTAAAAACCCATTTGTTAGTATCGTCTATGTATCATAAAGACACAATTCATGAGAAGCCAGACATCTTACATTTCGCAAAAGTGGGATAGACTCACTAGACCAAAAATGCACATGCTATAACAGATTTTGTATATTGCTGACGTAAACGCTAACGTAATGGTATACTGCGAATTAAAGCGCTGGAAAGGATTGTTTTCTTGACGACTCTAGGCCAAGAACGACATCCATTGAACTACATCTACAACGCAGAGCGCAAGAAAACTTCGGAGAATTATTTTCCCAATTATTGGCCTTCTAAAACCAGAACCTATTCCAGATCAGATCAGACGGTGTCAAATTAGGCCCTATTCCAAAAATCAACAAAAGAAAGCATACAGTGTGACAAATCCAAACAAAATATTTGCAAAATTAAAAAAAAATCTGAAAAAAATGAAATCTGAACAGAAAAAACCTGTGGGCCCACCAATGCTCTATGGAGGCTGATGGTGGATGGACATATATATATATATATATATATATATATATATATATATATATATATATATATATATATATATATATATATATATACGCAAATTATCACAAACATTTGGTAAACAGAAAAATTACCAGATGAATGGAAATGTGCTCTTATCCACCCGCTGCACAAGAACGGAGACAGAACAGATGTGAACAACTACAGAGGAATCTCCTTACTACAAGTAACTTGCAAAATCCTTTCAGCATGCCTTCTCCAGAGAACACAAGGACAATAGGAATTCGCCATGGTCGTTCATGCACTGAACAAATATTTAACTTAAAAACAATACTGAAATACAAAGCTATCAGGAAAGTCCCAATCATCTGCACGCTCGTGGACTTCAAGAAAGCATACGACTGCATCAGCCGAAAATCTCTGTTTAACATCCTAGAAGAACAAGGACTCGACCTCAAAACACTACGATTGATCAAGCAGACACTGACTGACACAACCTCTAAAGTGAAATTTATGGAAGAAATTGCTGAACCCATCCTGATTAAAATTAGAGTACGCCAAGGAGATGGGTTATTCCCACTCCTCTTCCACCTGGTTCTGGACAAAATCATAAGAGAATGGGAAAAAGAACTGAAAAACCAAGGACGCTGGAAACCAATCGGACTCGGACGATCCAAAAACAACATAGAAATATCATGCCTGGCCTTCACAGACGACCTAGCCATTCTCGCAGACAATGAAAAAAGGGCAACCAAACAGATCGAAGACCTCAAGGAATGTGCAGAGAAAGTCGCCCTACGAATCTCCTTTCAAAAAACCGAATTCTTCTTCTCAAAATTTGATGTCCAAAATTTGAACACCAAATACGGCAATATAAATAGGGTCACTCACTTCAAATACCTGGGCGAGATCCCACAGGAGGAGAGAAGATCGCACAGAAGACTCGATTACAGAAGATAGCACAGAAGACTCAACTACAGAAGATGAAGAGGGCATACGGCAAGACTCACAATATCTACAATAAGGAATGGCTATCCACTCACGCAAAAATAAGACACTACAACACAGTAATCAAACCAGAGGTACTATACGCTAGCGAGACACTTACACTTCATACAAAAAGCGGCATAGAAAACATACTAAAAGAAGGACGCAAAATTATGAGGAAAATTCTCGGCCCAAAACTGTCAGAGGAACGATACAGACTACATTCCAGAAGGACCACAGAGAGAATGTCCAACGTAGCGGCGGACATAAGAAAAAGAAGGTTGAAATTCTATGGACATATCAGTAGACTCCCACCGACAAGGCTCACCAACAGAATTCTTACATACATACAAGGAGTCAAGTCGACAGTACCATGGATCACATTAGTCAGAGCTGATCTGGGAAAGGCACAAATGGGTCCGACAGAGATTGAGAATAGAAGAACGTACAGAAACAAAATACATATGTGGAACGTTGCATCAGAGAGCGAAGTTTTGAGGAGATTGGGGACAAGGTGGATGGAGGAGAGAAAGAGAATCCACGGTGAAACGATGAGAGGTGTGGAGGATCAGAAAGTACCCTCGAATGAGTGTTCTTTTTGATCCTCCATGAGAAATGAGTCAGAATGCTTTGCGTGATCCAACCGGGCCTATACGCACCTAATAGTATATATATATATATATATATATATATATATATATATATATATATATATATATATATATATATATATATATATATATATATATATATATATATATTCAAAAAATATCGGGTCAGATTTGACCCTGGCATGGTTACAATTTTTAGCAATGGCAATTAAGGGGTAGATAAAACAAAAAGTAGCTATTTTATTCATCTAAATTTATTTCGTTTCATTAAAAGTAATCCCCTCTCACTACAACACATTTATTGCAGCACTTACGCTTTTTCCAGTATTTGAAATAGTTTTTATATTCGACTTTTATTATTTCCTTCAAAGCGCTCAGTAAGCCCTATTGAATAGCTTTTATGGATATAAAGCGGTGTCCACGAAGTGGTTTCTTCAACTAAGGGAATAGAAAAATGTGACAGGGTGCTATATCAGGTAAATATGGTGCTTGTGGAATAGTATTTATTTGAATTTTAACGCAAAAATGGCAAATAATTATTGCGGTGTACCATGGTGGGTTATGTTGTTCTTTGAATTGATATAAGTGATATTCCAGTAATATTTACAATGCTTCTAAGAGTTATTCGGCGATTATTCAGTTCAAGGTCTTCCAGAACGAGTTTCATCTCCAACTGCTTGTCTACCGTCACTAAAGACCTTGTACTATTTCTAAACATTTTTTTTTACATAGCTTCATCGTCGTAACGTTTTTTAGACAAAACTTAATGTAATTTTTTTGCTCAATAAACTTACCCATTTTAAAAAATGTTTAGTTTCTAAATTAACAAACGAAATGACATAAAACTTCCGTCAGGTGTCAAGGACAGTCATACCAACTAAAAAACAAAATTTTGATCATAGTAGTATATCCTGTAGACAGGTCGTTGAAAGGAAAATCTGTCCATTGATCGTGTCCAAAGTTCTCTCTACGAAATTTTGCAAACCACTTAAAAATTTATTACATTAATAGTTATTTAAAACTTTTTAAAGCAATTTGGCCTTTTTTTTAATTTTGTGGCAATCTTGAGCTAGAAGTTAATTGATGTGAAGCTTCAAGAAGATTTTGCGCTAATTATTAAAAAATGGGTCACACCAGATAAAAACTAATTTAAAACTTATTACAGTTTCCCTGTTCGCTAACTTCCCGTATCTTTTAGATTATTTTCTTAATAGCACTGTTGATTCATGTTTCACAGTAAAAAAATGATATCTTATAAGTTTTATGTGGGGTTTTATATACAACGCCATTATTATTTGGAATTTACAGGAAAGGCCATGCGAAACCACTGCTTGTTTAGAATTAATTAGATTTAATTTAAATGCTTATTTTGACCACATAGAAAATAAGGTCTTTCCAGAAATATTTTAATCAAATCAATTTAACAAAAGAACGGTAAAATACTGGAATAAATGAAATTCTTTTGCGGAAAATATAGATTAATTATTCGGACTTATTTTATTCTATTTATACGTCGGTATTAAGGTTAAGCATTCGTAAGAATACCTCGAAAATACCTTTTTTATATATGATTAGGAATATATATGTCTAAAATCGGACTATTATGTAATCAATGTTAAATATTATATAAAAGATCTTTCAATTTGAACTGGTTTTTTCATTCTTGAATAAAACACAGATGGCGTTGTGAATTTGTCTAGGTCTAGTCTCATTTCAGAAGTATAAACTCATAATTCAACAATTTTAACGCATTGTTTTATTGTGTACAACTCCATTTTATTAATATCAAACAAAACACTTCTGAAATGAGACTAGACCTAGACAAATTCACAGCGTCATCTGTATTTTATTCAAGAATTTAACAAACCACTCAATTTGAAATACCCTTAATAAACAAAATATGGACAATATGGCGAATGCACTAATTTAATATAAAATTCTAAGAAAATATATTCCCTGGAGAAGTGGTTGATAACAAATGACTAATTAAAAGTGAGTTACTTTGTAAGTTAGAGTGTAATCTCTGAACTAAATCTCAAACGTATTAATTGAGGGCTGTTATTGTAGTCATCCTGTTTCGCTGTATATTTCAGTTTCGCCTAGAAAACTTTCAGCTTCGCATTAGTTATTCTCTCGAATGTTTTGTTCTAAATAATTTTGAAAAATTAATATACAGACATTAATTTCATGCTCACATATATAAATGAAGAAAACTCACTAATCTTAACCTTTATTAAAATTGAACTAAAGACATAAAAAATTCCAATCTGAATTAAATTATTGAAAAGATAGAAATATACAAAAAAAAATTTTTAATGGGTTAAAATTGAGAATTGTAATTCATTTTAACTGCATATGTAATTTTCTTCAGAAAGCACATAGAAATGTTTGAAAAATGCTGTAAATTACTATATTTCATGAATATCATCAGACACCCAATCGTTGGGTTCCACAATCTCATGTGGAACACACAACAACCAATATGAAAACAATCAACTTAATGAAATAGAAAAAGATTTCCAAAAAAATAACACCCGAAAGTTTTACAAAACATTTAAAACTAAATTAACAGGCTATCAACCGCAGAGCCTCTGCTTTCAAAAGGAAAACGGACAACTAGCTCTAAATAACTAAGACAATTGCAAAGAACTTGCAAAAAAAGAATATTTTGAACAAATACTAAACTGTCCTGAGCCCTTAAACAAATTACCAACACTAAACCCTAAACAAACAAACCCAGATTCATTACCACCGAATGAAGAGGAAATTCTTAGGCAAATCAAGCGGCTTAAAAATAACAAAGCTTCTGGTGAAGATGGAATCACTGCTGAACTTTTGAAATCCGCTGGTCCAGGTACAATCAAAGAAATAACCAAAATTCTACAAGAAGTTTGGCGAACCGAACGGATTCCGGAAGACTGGAAAGATGCTCTAATCCATCCACTACATAAGAAAGGAGATAGAACGGATGTAAACAACTATAGAGGAATATCTCTTCTCCCAGTTTGTTACAAGATTCTATCTCAATGTCTACTAGACAGAGCACAGGGGAAGTTAGAACCGAACATTGGTGAATATCAGGCAGGTTTTCGACCGGGCAGATCCTGCCCTGAACAGATCCTGAATCTAAAGTTGATTCTAAGACATCAAAAACTGTACAATAAAAATCTCGTCTGTACATTTGTGGATTTCAAAAAAGCATATGATTCTATTGACCGCGAATCTTTATTCTGAATTTTGAAAGAACAAGGACTAGATCTGAAAACGCTGGTAATTATTAAAGCAACGTGAACTAACACGAGGTCAAAAGTTAAATTCATGGGTGACATCTCAGAACCCTTCGAAATTAAAACTGGTGTGAGACAAGGGGATAGACTCTCGCCACTCTTATTTAACTGTGTTCTAGAAAAAGTAATACAGGAGTGGCGTGAAAAAAAGTCCGCCCTGAATATTGACCAGCCCATTAAACTGGGGAGAACCAACATCAAAATTGATTGTCTGGCATTTGCTGATGATCTAGCAATTTTAGCTCAAGATGTATTAACGGCTCAAAAACAGATTGAAATCCTAAAAGAAACAGCAGAAAAGGTAGGACTCCAAATATCCTTTGAAAAGACACAATACATGACCTGCAACAGACTAAGAACACCATTTCTAAAAACAAAATATGGTAACATCAGACGAGTCTCTCAATTCAAATATTTGGGTGAAATAATCATGGAAAATGGATTGGAAAAAGCGGCCAATAAGGGTAGATGTCAAAAAATGGAAACGGCATTGAGACTTACGCAAAATATTTACAACAAAAAATGCCTATCTAAAAACACAAAACTGAGACATTACAACACGGTTATTAAGCCAGAATGTATATATGCTGCAGAAACGCTCATTTTGAATAGAAAGAGGGACATCGAGGACATTGAAAAGAAGGAAAGAAAAATCATAAGAAAAATCCTAGGCCCCAAACAAATAAATAGCACAACATACCGACTTCGAGAAAACCAAGAAATCAAGTAGAGCTAAAGTAGAAATAATTAAATGGATTGCGGCAATTAAAGAGGACCTAAGATCAGCAAATATTACACAAAGTGAAATTCAGGATAGAGGTTGTTTCAGACACAAGGTTAACGTTTGGGGAAGGTTGGCCAGAGAGAAAAATGTAGGAAGACTGGAACAACTTGGTCTGACGAAAGGAAAAAAGCTCATAGCGAAAGAATGAAATTAGTATGGGCTCAAAGGAAGGCTAACAACAACAAACGCCTCTAATTGTATTTCGCGTGGTCTACCAGGGCCCATACGTGAATAATAAATAATATATATATATATATATATATATATATATATATATATATATATATATATATATATATATATATATATATAAGAAATACAGTGGGAAATAGACTAACTTTTGCTTTATCAACATAATAAACACATATATACAACATAAGATAAGCAGCAATAAAATACGCTTGTTATATGGTGAGCAAAATGTTTAAAGGTCAGTTCATAATAAATAAATTTAGAAAAAATAAATTATTTTTATTTTTTTACCACTTTTATTTTATTTGGCAAAATATATGTTTTTATTTTGATTTTCATATGGTTTATGCAAAAAAATAGAGAACACTGCATGCAGCGAGTAAGATTACTAATAATCGAGGAAAAATATTGGTATATTTTTAGAAAATATATAAAAAAATTTAAAACCCAATACCAATTTATCGGTCATAAGTGAAAACGAAATATTATTTGTAATTGCGAATTTTTTATACACAACGTTGGGGTTAAAATCAATAATTATTTAATGTATATTTCATTTTTTGCTCAATTAAATTGAAAATTCGTATCAGCCAAAAAGCCCAATGAAACAAAATTTTCGCGTTTAATTAAAAAACTTTTCCGAACTCTCTAAATCAGAATATTTTATAATAATCTATATGAAAGGTGGCGGTATGGATTTGGCAGTCCATAAACTTCCTCTTTTGGTAAATTCTACATAATAAAAGTTTTCAATGCAAGATTGTCGGGGTGCCTGTAGTAGAAACTTCAGAGATTTCGAACCGTCGCTGAGGTGGTATAATGAATGATGAAAAAACATTTCGGATTTTCTTTTTATTTTAATACATAATGCCATGCTTTTGTTGGAAGTTTTGTTGCTTATTTTTTTAACTTTTTTTTGAAGTCCTCTCAGTGGTTGAAATAACTTTTACATATATAATCAATGAGGGTGTTCGTGCGCCGCCCCTCCAGCATTTATTACAGTAAACTATTTTTCAGAGCAAAACACCAAATTTTATTTCCTTTAACTCATTTAAAGATTTTATTAAAAATCAAAATCTCCAAATATAGAAGAAGGTCTGTCGACCCATCACATCAAATAATGCGGATCAAAATTCCATCTTCTCGCCATATCTTTACATCGTTGGTCGGACGTTTACCTCTAGCGACCGTACGCCACGTCAACTTCTCTCGTCGTTGGCGTTACATGTTTTGTTGATTGCCAGAATTCGGGGGTTTAAAAACATGCGATGCCAAAACATGCGATTTGGGCGTAGATCCCCTGCGACCGAGCGTATCGTTAATTAGTTTTAATGGCTGATTTAACGGGTACGGAGCGTTGATATGTATCGCGTCGCCTATTTCGTTCGCCTCGCGAATACTTGTTTGACTTTTCGACTTTGAACTTGATTAAAAAACGGCGAGATGTTATTCACAGACAAAAATGTGTACAATAACCCTTTTTGTCATAAAACTTTGATATTTTTTTTAACTTTTCGAACTTCTTCTTTTTCGAATTTTCTCTGTTGATTTTCAGTTACAATAAACTGTTTGAATGGTTTACTCTTCGGGAAACGGTAAGTACCTATTTATTCATTCCTTTATCTGCGCAACAACCCATCCTCCAATGTCCTTGTAAGTAGTAACAATACAAAATTTCAATGTTTTCCTGGTTCAACTCCTTTATAGAGTTTCAATAGTACGAAAATTAAAAGGAGGAAGGGAAAAGCAAAAAAAAATCTTCAGCAGCACTATTTTCTTCTATGCTCTCCCACTTTAAAAACCCACGAGCCGCCACTGGGAAACATTGAGTTGGGAAAGGGTTTTTGATCGTTGAAAACATTAACCACTAGAGACCTATTCCTTAGAATAGGGTCTCTGCTCTTTAGATTCATTCAGGGAGTAAAAGAAGCTAAAATGAAAATTCTTTGTGGTCAAGTTGAAAACACTAAATTTTACTTTCATTTATATTTACAGTTTTCTTTTCTCTTTTCCTTTCTTTTCCCCTATTACGAAAACCAAAGTCTAGCATTACCTCTCAATTAACCTTTAACATGCTTTTGTTCTAAATTAATATAAATTGGATATTAATATGGATTTTTAAAAGGTTCTGAGAAGGAACATACCACCTTACTTGAAAAAAAGAGTATGTAATCTTAAAGGTTATTTCATAATTAAGATATACACTCTTTAGGTTTTTGGAGTAAATAATAATTTATAAGTTTCGACGTAATGTTTGTCGGTGGAATATTGTATAAACTGATTTATGAATTATGTTTATGTTAGAGTTTCAGACATTTCTTTAAAAAAATAGGAAGCGCGAACAAAATTTTTATAGCCGCAAATAACGAATTAATTATTTTTAAGGATTCTCTTGAGTTTCGGCATAGACAATATGTCGGAAAAACAACGGAGCTTTGAAAAAAAAAAAACAGTTATGTTGGCAAAATTATTTCTTTTCATTCAAAATACATCCCTTTCGCATCAATACACCACCTTGCACGTTCAGCCAATGCTAGCATGGATGTTTTATGTCGTTTTTCTTACACCTCATAAACCACTGTCATAAAACGTTCCTTTCATAGCCAGTTTGAGTTTCGGGAATACCGAATAGTCACACGGAGAGAAATCAGATAAATACGGAGGATGTTAAAGCACAATGACTTGAAGACACAGAAGAACATGGCTAACAATAACCGAATGAATAATTAAATAAATAATTTGTGATCATAGTAATCTTACAATAAATCGAGTTGGTTTTTTTTCTACTATTGAACAAAAGTTTCTAATATTCTTGCTTGTCGTAGGAAAATACAAACGGTGATAATCAAAATACATATGTTAGAAAAATTGGAACCATTTCCTTTGCATCTAGCCATACATCAATTTGACGTCGATTCGAACCAGGAATATTTTTAAAATGAAAACGAATTTTACTAAAATATATCGGCAATATAGCTTGAAAAATGATAAGGAATATTTTACAGCAAACAAATACAACGCGATATAGGATAATTCATTGAAACACTTTTAGAAATATTAAATCCGATCCAGAATCGATCCGTTAATGTCAGTTTGAGAGATAACTAAATTAAATTATGTAAATTAATTTCGAAATAAATTTGATCTGTTAACAAAATTTGATACGCAAATAAATAATGTTTAATTTACCAAAGTTTACGTTTGATTTCTTACAATTTTCACTTAACGATTCGTCAGGATTGATATTTCAAAACAGGACGTTTTAAATCATCATGAATATTCAAAAGATACATCTCCGAGAAATTATACTGTTTGGCTGAGCTACAGAAACTTTTTTTGTATTAATATAATTATTGTTTTATTTTTGGTAACCTGTTCAAGTTATTTTTGCAAATTGTTCATAAAAAAATCTCAAAAATGTGTCTGTGTGGACCGTGATCAAATCAGATTTGAAACACTTCAGTAAATGTGAGTATGTATGAGATATAATCACATTTTTTTTCCCTAGAGTCAGAAAGTTGTTATTATTAGATGTTCTTTGCCTCTTATGACTCCCTTTGACATTGATTTATGAAATAAGTCAAACTGGCTTAATCCCTTCATTTTCTATACACTTTCGCCATCTTTCTGGCAACAATCGAATCCAAGACCACCAAAAAAATTGTCACAGAGGATTTCTTTTGCACCCAATCAGATGATGTTACAGGAATCGAAAAAACATGGATGATGTGGATCAATTTGATGGTGTGGTAAAGCGCCGTACTTCCATAAACTTTTTTTACTATTCGAATCAATACCGAACAGTCATAAACAAATTTCAATCATAGTGTAAACAAAAATGACAATATTAATCAAAAAAAATATATATTTTTTATATTGTTGCATTTTTGTTTAGTTTTTCAGTATATTTCACTAACAAATGTTTTGCGAGTGTATCGAACCTTTAGATAAAATATTCCTTTTTTTATAGAATACGTAGAATTAGCACACTGTTAATTTAAGCTTGATATGACTTTCTATTGTTTGTTTTAATCCGAAATGCTTTAGATAACATCTGATAAAGCAAATGTGCCTCATGGCTCTTCGCATACCTCTTTTTCCATACGTGTAGCCGTGAAAATTTGCACGTTTTGGCCATTTTCAGACCGCCGTTGAGATATTTTGCCGGAGGACACGTTTCAGTTTAAAACTTATTGATTTAGCATATAAATTAATGGCTTTCCAAATTCGGTGTCACATATTTAAATTGATACAGAGCAAAGTTTTTTTTTTTTTATTTCATTTATTTATACTAGTGTTTTGGAGTACGAAAATTATTGGAATAATGTTATTTTCAGACTTGAGTTGACACTGTACAGTGACATTTGACTTGATACTGTATTTAGGTAAACCCTTCATCATCATCAGGCTCTTTCAAGACTCAGGTAACTTTGTGACGCTGTTTGTAGTCCATAGACTACTTTAGTTCTTGTATGAGCTGGATTTTATTCGTATGTAGATGAAAATCTTAATGCAAAATTCGCTGGAAAGTGTCATCCGACAGGCTTCGGCAACACCTTTGCGTATAGCACTAATGTTTTCTCATGTACGTGATGGGCAAAGATGTAGAGGTCAAATACTAATCAGCTTACAAATTTTTGTAAGGTTAAATGTTCTTTTTTACATACCAATATTTCACTAAAAAACTAGTACAATCAATTTATTAATATTTTAGATATTACGCCCTTTTTTAAGAACACATAATTAATAATACTATTAATGTAAGCGTCAAATAGTTATTTCTTAGTTGTTCTCATCCAAAATCCTTTAGATTACATCTGATGGAACAAATCTACGACATGGCTCTTCCCTACCCCCTTTTTCCATACATATAACCGTGAGAATTTACATGTTTTGACCATTTTCAGACCGACGTTGAGATATTTTGCAAGAGGATACGCTTCAGTTTAGAAACGTATTGATTTCGTTTATACATTAGGGCTTATCCAAATTCAACATCACACCTCAATGTTAATATAGAACGAAAATAAATTAAAATAGTTTTTCCATTAGTTAATTAATTATACGTATAATGTTTAGTATCAAAAAGTAAGTATTAATTATTTATTAATTTAAATTTACTTAGCTGAACGATCCTCTGTATTAACGGGGTATATATACAATGTACTTTTTTAATATAATTTGACAAATTTTAAAATTCGAAATAAAAAACGTTGTTACATTTCTTTATTAGTAGTCTTTAGTAGGCGTCTTAGAACAATCATTAGCAACATATTTGGCGTAACGTGATTAATTTCTCGCCGCCGAATTGATTCTTTCAGTTCGTTAACAGAATTTAACTTCTTAATCTTAACTTATTTGGTTTTTAAGAAACGCCACTGGAAAAAGTCTAAAGGTGTGAGGTCAGGCCATTCAACTGAACCCTTTCTTCCTATCCATCTTCCTGGCAGCGGTTCATGAAGATAACAGTGGCGGCTCGTGTGGGAGGGCGTTGAAGCCCCGCCCCTTCAGCATTTATCACAGTAAACAATTTTTCAAAGCAAAACACCATATTTTCTTTCCGTTCAGTTTCTTTCCTTTAACTCATTTTCTTGGTTCACCTTCTGTATAAGGTTTCAATAGCACGAAAAGTAAAAAGGAGGAAGGGAAAAGCAAAAAAAAATCTTCAGCAGCACTATTTTATTTCACTACGCCCTTCTACTTTAAAAACCCACGAGCCGCCACTGGAAGATAATCTCGCACATTTCGCGTAAAGTGAGGTGATGCCCCCTTCTGTTGAAAGTAGAACAGTCTTCTTTCTTTTAACGGCAGTTTAATCAATAAACAACTCAATGTCGTTTCTGAATAACTCGAAATAACGTTCACCATTTCAATTTTGTTCTATGGAGATAGGAACGATTACTTTTTTATTGTAGATTCCACACCATACGTTAACTCTTGGATTATTTTGTCTTTTTATCTCTTCAGCTCAACAAGGATTACTGTCAGACCAATATCATGTTAGCATCATCAGGAGATGATTCAATCTTGTTAAATCTAAGAGAATATTTTTAGATTTAATCATCTCCTGACATGATCAGCGAAATGCGCGTCGAGAAGCTAAATAAATTGATTTGGAATAGAAAAAATTAGTAGTTCCAATAGAATAATTGATCGACTTTCTTCCTCTTGGAGATGATGAGGATGAATAACTTTCCTATGTACTTAGACGTCATTGCGTAAGATATTTTTGAATCTTTTAAATTGGAATACAATGTTATTTGTCAGGACGTTAATGATATAGGTGACATCTATTAATGCAGTTATATGCATCATATCTTATTTCAAAAGTAATTAATCAATTAATTATTGTCATCAATTTGCTCCAAATATTAAAATATTCAACCTAATTTTGTTGTCATAATATCCCATACAAATTCACCGGACTCTATTAATCATTTTCAAAAATCTCTTCATTATGTCATCGTGCATAACCAGCAGTATAAATGGATTCTACATTACTTTTCATTTTCTTTTTATTCGTCGAGTTCAACTACGTCGACAACCTATTGTGTAGATTAATAACCCCGAGCCGAACATGTAAATAATGGTACTTCCAACGGGGGAAAAAAATCCAAAGATGATCTAAGATTATTGATGATCCACCCCTATATGTAAATACATCATTCCGTTCTTTTTTTTGTACGTGACGAAAAGCAATATAACAAAATCGGTTCTAAATAAAGGAAAAACTTTTTTGCTACAATCATTAATTATATGTACATACAGCTAAATTTTGTTTCAGGTGTAAAACGGTTTCCTTTGGGACACCGATATGTTTATTAATAACTTTTTGACAAGATTTATAATACATTATGATAAATGTGGACTCATTACGGTTTAAATCCCAGCAATTTGAAATTCTAACTTTTGGGCAAAAAAGTTTTCAGACAGTTCTAAGGTGACAGTTTTTTAAATTTTTTAAAATTAAATTACGGCATTTAGAATGGTCAGAACTAATTTCAGTTCTTGGGATAACTGAGCTCTCTATTGTTTTAAGAAAATATTAGGCCTTCAATTTAATTCTTGGAATCTACGTTTCATCCACAACAGCGTCACATAAAGTGTCATCTTCGAGCTTAAAAACGAGGTATAATATAGGGTGATTTTTTTCGTGCGCCCCACCAAATATTTAACATAACCTCAACAAATAGTCTAAAGACCTTAAATCACATGACTTTGCTGGCCATTTAACAGGTTTTTCATTCCACATTTTCAACAATTTGCAAGCGTTGCTCTGATGTCAAACATTCCTGATGATTTGCCAGACTTTAACGAATAATTTTGACATTAGAGGAGCGCAAACTCACAGTTTGTTTTGACAGCGTTACCCGACCGAACCAAGAAAACACCATAAATTTGGGAAAAAATATCTTTATTTCTTTACATAGTCTCCTTTTAGCTCGATTCACTTTTCCCAGCGATGTTCTATAGCTTCGATTCCCTGTTTATAGTGAGAATCGTCGAGTTCCTCAAAACAGAATCAATCGCAGACTAATTTTTTCAAGTTTGGAAACAGAAAATAATCCGAGGAGGCTAAATCTGGCGAATAGGGTGCGTGAGGAACCAATTCAAACTGTAACTCATTGAATTTGACCATCGCGATAACAGATGTGTGAACTGGTTCATTGTTTTGATGAAACAAAACTTTCTTTTTTGTCATATGCTCGTGATTTCATCACTCAAACACTGCAATAAGGTCGCATTATACTCGCAGTTGACCATTTTTCCTTTCTGAAGATCATCAATGAAAATTAGAGAGCATCCGGCCTTATTCAGCCTCGAACTGGCGTAGCGAAGGAATTAAATACGACCAGAAGACATAGTTCACGAAATTTTGACCGAATGGCGAATTTTGATAATGCACCATCTCACAGGATCGTCGCTGTTCGAACAACAAGTTTTTGTGCTTCAACATCCTCCGTATTTGCCTGATTTATCTCCGTGTGTTATTTCCTGTTCCCGAAACTCAAACTGGCCATGAAAGGAACGTTTTATGACAGTGTTACACAAGTCCAAAAAACGGTGACGAAGGTAATTGAGATGATTCTGAAAAACGACTTAAAAAAAATTATGCTAGCATTGGTTAAACCTGCCCAGCAGTGCATTGATCCAGAAGGGATGTATTTTGAATAAAAAAAATTAAATAAGAAAAGATTAATATCTATAAATGTCCACTATATTTAAAATTGTATGTAGGGTAGAGCAGGGCTAGTTGAGCAACTTCGTTTTTCATTTATTTAAAAAGTTCCGTCAGTTTTCTGACACACTGTGTAGATGTATGATGAGCATTGTCCTAACTGATTAACACCATTGACAAACCACTCATATTTACTTTACGTTTACTTTACGTAGAGTAAAACTTTACTAATTTTGGTTTTTACACAAAAAAAAATCTACTTATAAAAAGTAATAGTGTCTTCCAGAAGTAGACAAAATAAATAGTCTCGGTGTATAATTTGAACGTACAAATTGAATAGAGCGATTTAATGAAAGAGAACGTTCAGGTGGGCTTCTGTAAACGAGGATGAAGACATTTTTTTTTCAGTGCACGTAACAGACAAAATAAATAGAAAGTGGTTTAGAGAAAGACACGTTGGCTCGATAGAACGGTGCGTGTAATTAATCTTGAAACAACCATAAGCCCAGATAACGAGTAGTAATGAATAGACACAACACTGATAGCGAATCGGGGAAGGGAGGACATTATTCGTTCTTACGTCAAGTGAAGGAAAAGGAAAGCATGAACTAATATAAATAGGTTTAAGAAATTTGAAAAATATATCAATATAATTAGGGTACAAATTGTTTGATTTGCCTTTTTCTTTTTATCAAATTGGGTATTAATTTTAGTAAAACTTTCAAAATCCCTGTCTCCGGCTCAATACGTAGCTTACACTGATAATTTGTTGTGGATAGATCTTTATTATGTCATCAGTCCATCGTTTATTTAGTCTTCTTCGTGAACGCTTATGATTACGCGATATCCGCTCCAGGATTTACTCTTCTAATAATACCGCATACTTTCGTTTGTTCTCTGATCTATGCACGCTTCTATCTACTCTCCTCTGTGCTATCCGAAAATTTTAATTAATACACCACATCTCGGTGTTGCTTTCGCTGTCTCAAGAAACATTCTTGGTTCTATAACAAATGTCCAGCCAGTAAATAATCGACTTATGACACTATCCCGCATACTTTCGTTTGTTCTCTGATCTATGCACGCTTCTATCTACTCTCCTCTGTGCTATCCGAAAATTTTAAACTGATTCTGAACATCCATACCTAGTGACGAAGAAACTAAACTGAAAACTCGATTATAACTTTCATCGAAAACCCATACAGACAAATCGTTATTTAAATGCGGTGTCATACCATCACCCATCACAAATACAAGCGGTACTAGATGTACAAGATCGCAAAAATGATGAGGGGAATGCTGAACAATCCCAAGGGTAAAATTCCCCCTGAGAACCGGAGTATATACAAAATAATATTCGGAAACTGCGAGAAATCCTATGTAGGACAAACCAATCGATAGGTATACAAAATAGTTACAACACAAGAATCATGCGAGAAATCAGGAAAGCTCAGAAAAAGGAACGACACATTAAACTGCAATAAAAACCGATAATGCTTTAACTGAAGAAGGACTAAGATCTACAGACAAGGTGATAGCCTAAGTCCAGCATTATTTAATATTTACAGATTGATTTGACGGATTTCTTATTGAAGAAAGATCTACCCGAGTCCTGGGCTACGCTGGTGATGCTAAATTAATATTAGCAAATGAACATGATCTCCAAGGCCTTTCTAATACATTCAAAACTACACTCATCGGCAAAAGTCTTGCACCCTCCTTTTTATTTTTGTTTTGATACAAAAATAAATTGGGTTATTTTAAGAAAACTTAAAGGATTAGTGGATGCGTGCAAGAGGAAAAAATGAGTTTTTGTTTTTGTTCTTGGTTTTTATTAATATTCAAAAAAGAGTATATCTAAAAATAAAATAAAACACATTCTCAAAAAAAGCTAAATTAATGTATATATAGTTCCAAATATGTTTGAAAGCCTTCTGGAAACCGTACGACTTGATATAGCACGACTGTACGTCCGTTGGAACTGAAATTATAACGTTCTAATAGATACTGAGCGGTTCCTTCGTGCATATTGTGTAAGATAACGATCTTGTCGTTCATTTGTAACCCTTCTTCGGCCAGCTCTGGGTAGTGAGGCAACATCACCAGTTTCTTCGAATGTTCGAGTTGTTCTGCTAACAGTACTCCGAACAATATTTAAACGAGTATCAATTTGATGTCCCGAGAAACCTTCTTGGTACAAGGTAATGATTCCTGCCCTATTAAATGCAGAAATTTCAGCCCCAGGCATTTGTATTGCTATACTGTACGATTAACACAAATAAACTGATGTAGTAAAACATTGTTTAAATACATTGCTTGTAAATGTTAATAAAAAATCCAAAGATATTTCTGGCACGTTTACGTTTATTAATTTTTCTGATAAATAAATTCCTTAGTTCTTATTGCGTATAGACGCCAATTGCTCCGTAGTCAGTTTAGTAATTTTCAGATGACTGTAACTGGTCTTCTAATTATGATAATCATGCGTTATTATAGAGTTTTGAAAAGCTCAAAGAGTCAGCTTTCTGAATATATAATCGTTATTTGCTAAACATTTAAATGATTTAGTGTAATTTCAATTTAAATGAAAAAACAAAAAAATCTATTTTAAATGAATAGGAAACTAAAATGAAAATAGCGACCTCTTACAAGTGAGCTACATCGCCCCTCTTTGGTGACGATTTTTTTCTCATCAAACACAAATAATTGGGAGGGTAAGTGTTGTGGTTAAAAAAAATTAACCACCCTAATATATACATATATATATATATATATATATATATATATATATATATATATATATATATATATATATATATATATATATATATATATATATATATATATATATATATAGTCCAGTATACCTCGCCTAAGGTACTGGACGGGTCACGGGTGGTGGATAGTGAAAGTTCCATTAGATATTAATGGACAGCTGCGAATATCCCAAAATAAGCAGCCCCGAACCAAGGCAAAAAGAAAGCTAAATCCACTTAGCGTCTGACTTGTATCAAGCGGCTGAGTGGTCAGCGTCTGTTCACCAGTGGTGCGGCTGATATTTAAATTCTGGAACTAACCCCTCCACTCTTAACCTCTGAACCGTCATGGTTCAAACCTTTAATTCAAAGTACAAGATGAAGCGTTCTAGTAATTACAAAATTACCCCAGGAGGTAGACAATCCTCTGCCAGCTTTGCTGGTACAACCGGACTTTCGGATTCTGGGGCGTCCGGGCTTAAACGCAAAATCTTTCAGAGGGAGTCGGAGACCTCTGGCCAACGTCTGAAACCGAAATTAAAAACTTTCTTTGGAACGGTAAAGATCAATTCTCTCCTGCGTCCAGGAAAACTACACGAATTGGGGCGAACATTAAATCAGCAAAAAATCCAAATTTTAGCTTTGCAAGAAACCAGATTGATAGATGATAACACCTTGGAATTCGGCAACTACAGACTTTTTAAAAGTAAAACGGACAAAAGAATACTCAAAAATACACCACATCTCGGTGTTGCTTTCGCTGTCTCAAGAAACATTCTTGGTTCTATAACAAATGTCCAGCCAGTAAATAATCGACTTATGACACTATCCCTCAAGTGTGCTAACAAAAACTATACATTAATCAATGCACACCTCCCAGTTAACGAAGAAAATAAATCTAATCCTGAAAAAGTAAATAAGTCCTGGGAGATTCTGGAAAAGACTATCTCTAAAATGCCTTCTAACCATGTAAAAATCCTATTGGGTGATTTCAACGCCCAACTAGGGAAAGAAAAAAAGTATCGGAAAACAGTCGGCAGTTTTCCCGCTCATAAATGGACTAACCATAATGCTAGAAGATTGGTTGAACTATGTTCGCAGTTTAATCTAAAAATAATGTCAACCCATTTTAAGAAGAAAATAACAAAACAAAAGACCTGGAGGTGCCCAAACACGTACATGGGTGAATTTCAAATTGACTATGTTGCCATTTCGTACCCCAATTATAAAGAGATTTTGAATGTTCAAGTCAGGAAAGGAGCAAATATAGACACGGATCACTACTTGACTAGAATCAAACTTAGCTTAAAACCTCGAAAACTTATTCAAAAGGGGCTGCTAATACCAAAGTTTGACCCAACGAAAATAAAACCAGCCCTAACAGAAGAGCTTGATAAACAACCTGCACAGAACTGGCAAGAATTAAAACAAAAAATTATTGAAACAGCCTTAAAGTTGGTCCCTTTACAAAAACGTAGAAAACATCCGTGGTGGGATGAAGTTTGCGAGCAAGCAGTATTAAGCCGAAGTAAAGCATTCAAAGATTGGAACAGTCAAAAAACAGCAATAAACTATAACATCTTTTTGGAAGAAAGAAAATAAACATCGAAGCTAATTAGACAAACTAAAAGAAAATATGAAAACAATCAACTTAATGAAATAGAAAAAGATTTCCAAAAAAATAACACCCGAAACTTTTACAAAACATTTAAAACTAAATTAACAGGCTATCAACCGCAGAGCCTATGCTTTCAAAAGGAAAACGGACAACTAGCTCTAAATAACCAAGACAATTGCAAAGAACTTGCGAAGTATTTTGAACAAATACTAAACTGTCCTGAGCCCTTAAACAAATTACCAACACTAAACCCTAAACAAACAAACCCAGATTCATTACCACCGAATGAAGAGGAAATACTTAGGCAAATCAAGCGGCTTAAAAATAACAAAGCTTCTGGTGAAGATGGAATCACTGCTGAACTTTTGAAATCCGCTGGTCCAGGTACAATCAAGGAAATAACCAAAATTCTACAAGAAGTTTGGCGAACCGAACGGATTCCGGAAGACTGGAAAGATGCTCTAATCCATCCACTACATAAGAAAGGAGATAGAACGGATGT
The DNA here is from genome assembly GCA_031761425.1 of Cosmopolites sordidus. Taxonomy (NCBI): domain Eukaryota; kingdom Metazoa; phylum Arthropoda; class Insecta; order Coleoptera; family Curculionidae; genus Cosmopolites; species Cosmopolites sordidus. The sequence continues at coordinate 1,501,394 of JARFXV010000188.1, read as the reverse complement.
AAACAACTATATAGGTATATCTCTTCTCCCAGTTTGTTACAAGATTCTATCTCAATGTCTACTAGACAGAGCACAGGGACAGTTAGAACGGAACATTGGTCCAGATCCTGCCCTGAACAGATCCTGAATCTAAAGTTGATTCTAAGACATCAAAAACTGTGCAATAAAAATCTCGTCTGTACATTTGTGGATTTCAAAAAAGCATATGATTCTATTGACCGCGAATCTTTATTCCGAATCTTGAAAGAGCAAGGACTAGATTTGAAAACGCTGGCAATTATTAAAGCAACGTTAACTAACACGAGGTCAAAAGTTAAATTCATGGGTGACATCTCAGAACCCTTCGAAATTAAAACTGGTGTGAGACAAGGGGATGGACTCTCGCCACTCTTATTTAACTGTGTTCTAGAAAAAGTAATACAGGAGTGGCGTGAAAAAAAGTCGGCACTGAATATTGACCAGCCCATTAAACTGGGGAGAACCAACATCAAAATTGATTGTCTGGCATTTGCTGATGATCTAGCAATTTTAGCTCAAGATGTATTAACGGCTCAAAAACAGATTGAAATCCTAAAAGAAACAGCAGAAAAGGTAGGACTCCAAATATCCTTTGAAAAGACACAATACATGACCTGCAACAGACTAAGAACACCATTTCTAAAAACAAAATATGGTAACATCAGACGAGTCCCTCAATTCAAATATTTAGGTGAAATAATCATGGAAAATGGGTTGGAAAAAGCGGCGAATAAGGGTAGAGTAAGGGTGAGACGGTAGGTACCGACTTCGAGAAAACCAAGAAATCAAACAATACATAGATATACATAGCAATATGAGAAAAAGAAGACTTAAGTTTTACGAACAAATAAAACGGATGCATGCGAGTAGTCTAACTAGACAAATAGTCGAATTTTATGAAAATAGGAGTAGAGGTAAAGTAGAAATAATTAAATGGATTGTTGCAATTAAAGAGAACCTAAGATCAGCAAATATTACACAAAGTGAAATTCAGAATAAAGGCTGTTTTAGACACAAGGTTATCGTTTGGAAGCTTAGCCAGAGAGAAAAATGTAGGAAGACTGGAACAATTGGAACAACAAACGCCTCTAACTGTACTTCGTGTGAGCCACCAGGGCCCATACGTGAATAATATATATATAAATTGTAAATATGAATTATTTTAAATAAAGTAAATATTAATATAAATATTAAAATTGGAAAATATGAAGTTTTCACGTCTATCGTGTGGTCATAAGCAGATACCCATTTATGTTTAATAAAAATGTTTTCCACATATAATAGATCCCGGGAAATTAAAAATGTAATATCATTTGTTAGTAAAACATAAAACTGATAATTTATATTTTAAATTACGAAAAATAATAAAATGGCAAACATTTCTCCAGATATATATTTATAGTGCAATTATTACCGGTCTAATGTGTTACTTTATCCCATTCCAAAAACATTTTATACAGAATTTTACGACTTTAATATCACCATATAAATTGAAATTCAAAGAAAATTTCTATAACATCAAAAATTATAGTCACTTTTATTTGACGAAATAAAAATTCTATAGACCATATTTCACGAGCTGCTGCTAAAATGATTACGAATGCGTCTAAAGCAAAAATCAGAAAATAAAGTGGTTTCTTTGTAGTGGTTTTTCCTTTTACTTATAACCGCATTTTTCTAATAGAACTAGATAAATTTATTGGATGGTCCTCGTACACGTTCCCTCTCGACCGAAGGAAGGGTGAAAGATAGTTGAGAACAATTCTGATGAGTTTTTGTGTGATTGAAATGAAAAAGACAATAGATTTTTTTCCGGAAAGGAAAGATATTAGTTTTTTAAGGAAACAGACTTTGCGCTGCAGCAAAACATTGACATTGCACAGAACAGAGAAAAAAACGAATTACTTTCTCATGTAAACATAAAATGGAAAATGGACGAATTTAATTAGAACTTTTTTTTGAAAAACATTTTTTTGCTAAAGACTTAACCCATAAATCAGTATTTTTGAATTAAGATTCGATAAGATTTCATAAGAACTAAGATATACACAGTATGTCGGAAAAATAACGGACCGTTTTAAATAAAAAAAAAATAGTTATTTTGCCAAAATTATTTCTTTTTATTCAAAATATTGTTCAATTTTCTTGGACTTGTATTACACTGTCATAAAAAGTTCCTTTCATGGCCAGTTTGAGCTTCGGGAACAGGAAATAGATCACACGAAGATAAATCAGGCGAATATGGAGGATTTTCAAGCACACAGACTTTATTTTATCGCCGAACATTAACGAACAGCACTCAGGTACTAATTGATAAATTTATTTATTTTTATTGTACTAATACATTCAAAATACACAAACCAATAAACAATGTTTTTGTCATACATAATATTAATATTAATAATTTAATCATAATTTAACAATATTTTATTTTTCTCAAAAAGAATACTTGTAGACAATAAGATGGAACAAGGACAAGGCGCCAAATGCCAAATGCCAAACAGACATCATATTTATAATAAATAACATCATAGAAAGAAGCATGGAAACTGGAGACGAAATGTTTATTATCTTCATCGATCTGAAAGCGGCATTTGATTTGGTAGGCAAACACAGCATATGGAAATGTCTAATAGATCTGGAAATACCACGAAACCTTATAGAATCGATCAAAAGTGCGTATTAGAGAGTGAGAGGTCAACATCAATTAAGAGAGTAAGAGTTTCAAATGGATCTAACCAAGCGATAGCCTCGGCCCTCTATTGTTTAATATAGTGACGAACAAAATACTGAAAAATACAAAAGAGAGAACAAAAAACCTAAAAACAATAATAGGCTATAGAAATATGTCAGAAGTTAGATTGAGGGGACTACTATACGCAGATGACATGGTAATCTTACTGGAGTAAAAGACAAATATGCAAAAACTATAGACATATGGATAGAGAAGATAGAAAAGATGAACATGATTATCAGTACTAATAAAACAAGTTATATAAATATTATTGGGGTAATGATATCAGATGATGGGCATACTAGAAAAATCCGTTTCACGAAAAAAATTGCTATGGACCAGCAAGTCACTCTAGAGTGTTCAAACTCATACTGAAGACGCATCAAAAGTTAGCCTGTCTCCTCTCCAAAAGAGAAGCCTTCAGTTGTGCCAGATAGAAAGCTACGTCACCGTTTATTCACCTAGTATTTTGAGATTTTGAAGTCTTTGTTGGCTCAATGAAAAGTAGCGAACGCTAGCAAAAATTAAGCGATGTAAAAAGGGAAATAACACAGTCCACCAATATAAATATAATTTTGTTATATTACCCGGGAAAATCTATTTCTAAACGGAAATTTATACACGAAAATAACCGGCGATAATTTTGTTTTATTTTTTAAGTACACTTTTATCGATTTTTAAACTATTTATGTAGTACATTCGCATATTTTTCGAACAAGGGCGTTAAAAACGCGGGATTATAAAACGTGATGTTGGACGTATTTTCTCTGTATGATTTGAACCGCATTTAATGAAACGCTACATAATTCCCAATTTTCTAAACCCTTGCTCTGCTGCAAATTTAACAATTTATATTTCGAATCAATGGATTATGTGCCTCCCTCATATTTCGTTCGATATACACGCAAATTCAAAAAGTTTGTTTTAGTTAATTATCTTTAAAAAATCTTGGAAACCACTCTTCAATATATTTATCAAAATTTATTTTGACTCTTTCAAACTAATCCGCTCTCAGTATACTTATTCCAACGTTTTTTCCAGTCTTGGTACTCGATGTTTGATATTTTCTTCAAAGCGATGAGCAAACTCTTTTGAATGGACTCAAAACGCGACTTAAACGAACCAAAACTTGCCCAACACTGTTTAGTTGATTTTTAGACAAAAACAGACCATAACTATTGCGCTGTGAAGGTGCGTTATCGAGATGTAAAAATCTGTAATTATTTTGCAATACATATGTGTATATATGCAGTGTTAGAATTCTTTGGACTGCGTCCAAGTTGAAGAATTCTAACACTGCATATATGCGCCATCCGACGGAAAGTCGGCGAAAAGTATGGGTTAACTGTGGATCGGTTCTTCCTATTCTTGACGGGAGAGCACATGTCGGTGCCCTGAAGAGTCTGAACATCAAAAGACGAAACATGTGCCCTCCAGTGGAAGGGATGGGTGGGGTCCGTCCCCAGTCAAACAATCAATAAAATGCTCGGTAAATAGACCCGGTTAGACCACGCAAAGCATTCTGACTCATTTTCGAGTGTTCTTCCTCACCTCTCTCATCCCTTCTCCGTGAATCCTTTTTCTCTCCTCCGTCCAATTTGTTTCCGATCTCCTCGAAACGTCGCTCTCTAATGCAACGTTCCACATATGTATTTTGTTTCTGTACGTTCTTCTATCCTCAATCTCTGTCGGGCCCATTTGTGCCTTTTCCAGATCAGCTCTGACTTGTGTGATCCATGGTACTGTTGACTTGACTCCTTCTATGTATGTAAGAATTCTGTTGGTGAGTCTTGTCGGTGGGAGTCTACTGATATGTCCATAGAATTTCAACCTTTCTTATGTCCGCCGCTACGTTGGAATTCTCTCTCTCTGAATTTTTCGCACATAACTGTGTTATGTATATACTACTAATGTATAAAAGCAATATATTTTGATTTGCGTTTAAAAATAACTGTGTCAATTTTTTCAAAAATACCATTTCTCTTTGCCGGACCCTGTATGTAAAATTATTTTTTATTTGTATTTTCTTCTCCTTCTGTCGCATAAGAGACCTTTAAAAACCTTCGTCCTTTCCGCCACAACACGTCATTCTTGGTGATTTTGATATCTTCCTCGACGTGATCACGCCGTTTCTTCCTAGATCTTCTTTTTGGTCATCTTCCCGGTGGTTTGCTGATGAACTGAAAGACTCTTTAAGTCCACGAGGGAGATACAAGATAGTCCGAGGTCGTCCAATGCCAGGAAAAATATTTTATTAGGTTCAGGAGTCTATAGTCTACCAGACCCCAGTTGTAAGCTATATATTGGTAACTACCAAATCATCCAATGGAAGACTGGATACTCTAATGCGGATCCTTGCATCGAAAAACACTGCAATAACAAGCTGTCCGAACAGCCCGACTGAAATATCCCAATGCGCACAAGCCCAGCCACCGGAAACAGAAGCTAGACAATGCGTATATCCTGCGCTGATGGCTCAACATCTATCAACTATTCGCGTAGGCGAAACGTCCAGAACGAATTCTAAATTATCGTACTGACCGTGCATCGAAGTGAAAATGGTGGCCTTGACGAACTTGACTTCAAACCTGACTCTCCTAAGATGCAATAGTAAGTTTTTCTCATTTATATTTAAGCATATCTCGTCTCAGAGTAATGTTATCAGTTTTAATTGAGATTGTTATTTAATTGTAATGTAGTTTCCAAAAGCATTCCAAGAATAAAACCAAAACTAAAGCCATTTTCATTCGATTAAATAGATTGGACGATCATTCAAACTCAAACGGTGATTCTTATTACGTTATGGGTCATGAAATAAATAAAATGGTGTTCCACTAGCTCTGTGCTCTCATTATATAACGTTCATTTCAATTGAAATTGCATTATTTGTTTTATACGAACAAGTATTTCGCGAAAATTAATATTTCAAGATTTCTCTTGTCTTTTTCTTCAATAATTAATAAACTTGCTCCAAACTAACAAAGTTAGAAACAAGCTTGGTAGTTTTAAAGCTAACCAATCACAAAGTTTATCTGATTTAAAGTAGGTAAGTTAATTATTAACCCGAGAAACTGCAATATATATAGTTAATTCAATTAAGGTAGGGCTTGCTCGCATCATTCGGATGCATCTTTTCGATTTTTATCCTTTAATATTTGCTAAACAACCTATTTTGTGAATTTTTTTGTGAATTTTTAATGGACGTTCTTAGTATTCAAAACTTTTCGAAGCTGTTAATCGAAAAAAGTACTTGCTTTAGTTGCCTAAACTTTTTCAATTATTGACTGATAAAAAGTCAACGTGAGAACCGACTGGATGGGGAAGATCTTTTTTTATTCTTTCCGATATGAAAGTTGATATTAGTCTTGATGCAGGAAGGGTCTAGGCTAAACGGATTTTAGATATTTTTTTTTCCTCGGAAAGATCATGATAATAGTTTTTTTGGGGCTTACTCATTTATAAATGAATATTATACGAATCTTACATTGAAAGTTCGTGATTAAATTAAAGAAATAGTTGGGAAAACTGACTTGAGGCATGATGACGGGGAAACATCCTCTTTATTCTCCAGATCTGTGCCCCCGCACTTATACTTATTTTTCATGGTAGTATATTGGTAGAATATATAGAAAGGTAGAACTGTAATAACTAACAGACTGAAAATGGTTGAAACTATTCGAGATTATCATTGTGTGTCTGCTAAACTGATTGAGGAACTCACTGAAATTTTTATATACACTATATGCTTTTTGTCTAGAAAATCTCTCTCCTCATTTGATATCGTGTGATATTTACTGAAATTTCTCCTAGATCTGTCATCGAGACTTATTCGTCGTGTTATTTCTGAGCAACAAAAAATATTTTGAACTCATTTCATTACTTAAAATAATTTTCGTTGTTTACACAATATTTTCCGTAAAAAATGCGCTAGGATATCTCTTCTTGGTTTTTTCTTTACATGGCATTTGGTGATGTGGAGTTATTTAAAAAGAAATATATAATATTTATGTTTGTCAAATGTTATGTTTATTTTTGTTATTGATGAAAAACTGAAAAAAAAACAATACACGTATGTCATAGTTTGAGAAAATGAATGATTTCGTGTTTTACCAAATTGAGGTGTTGGTTGCCCCCATTTATAGATTACATAGGTTTTGGCAATAAATGAAGGCTCTGTTGTTTGCTACTACGAATGTTATTGTATTGTTATCTTATTTTGAACACACTCTATAAGTCACTTAAAAAATCACTCGATTTAAAACTAACCAAAAATCTCAGACTAACAAATTGTTATTATACACAAGTGAGATAAGTGAGTCTATAGTTTGGAGATGATTAGTTTATAAAACACAGAGAAATCTAATTAAGAAAATGACATTCTTCATTGGTATAGTCCGTTTTAAGATAGTTCGTTGCCTATCGGCAAAATGTTAATTGCCCCAATAAATCTCAATAAGAAATATTCCTAGTTTTTTAAAAGGTATTTTTTATAGAGTTTAAGTAGTCAAACCCCCATCGTCGCAATCGTTGTGATTCCATTAATATTTGTCTTTTATTAATGGTCCGATATGCAAAACCCATTTTAGATACTATTCTACGGAGGCTAGTTCTGCTACAAGAATGTTGGTTTCATCTTTCCTTAGCCGTTGTTGCAATGAATGCAATGTAGGCACAGTTTGCTCTTCATAGAATACACAGAGCATACATTTTGCTTCGAATTAATTCTTTGTCGCTTTCGTGACACATTTGCGCTTACCAAAATCACAACGGACTTTTTTGGCTTCGTCACAATAGCTTTAACTGTAGACAACGGAGTTTTCATTAATGAAGACGTTTCTGTTGCGGCCGCATTTACATTAACACATTTTAAACAATTTGTTTAGCATCGGGCGATAAATGTTTTCTTTTAAAATTAACACTACCGTAGGCACAATGATAATTATCTTGCCAAGAACGCCACATTTTTAGCACGTTTGGAATAACAAAAAATAAGATCGAAATTATAAAACTGCACTGTTTAAGAAAAGAATGCAAACTAAACTAAAATATTTCGAAACTCTAAACGAGGTATAAAATTAATTTTATCTTTTTACCTGTTATTTTATCAGGCCCGGTCCTGTTTCCGTTTCTTGCAACCTTGCCTGGTTTCGTTACGACAGGGGTTGTTAAGAGTTTATCGCAACCAATCGGTCAACGATATATCTTAAACCGCACTATAATTGATTTTTTTTATTACAAAAGTTTATAATGTAAAAAGAAGTCTTTTATAATTTCCAAAATGTGCCCCTTTTTTATTTTAATAAACACTTCTGCAGGTTTTCGTTCTTTCCAATTTTTTAAATTGAATTGTTCCAAAAGTATGACAAGAAAAGCTCGCCAAGCACGAACAAGATAAGTTGGACTAAAAGTTGAAATAAATGTAAATCTGAGAAAAAGTTTTGGTGTAAAGAAATTGTATGTATATGGAGCAATTTTCTACAATACGTATATAGTTGTGTAAAAGCCAATACAGTTTTATTCGTAATTTTGTACTAACAGAATTCTAGATTCTTGCGCTCGGGGAATAATAGTGGAACTTCCTATGGCACAAACATTTCTTTACCCTAAGCGAATCTAAAGAGAAATTTGAACATTCCATACGTTAAATTTCTTATTCTGAATGGTTTTCCGGACAGAACCTTTATTAGTTTCGTATCGTATCATTGAATATATTTAAATTCAAACTTTACATATCTATTCCTTTCCATTGCCGTCTTTTAACTTTTAGAATTATTATGTTATAAATTTAATTTTATATTATAATATTAATATATATTTTTATTGTTTTCAATAACTTTTTTTTCTAAAAAGTATCTATCAACAAAAGAGTGATGCATCATAGGGAAAAGGTGATAATCTGATGACGCTAAGTTTGGAATATAGATGGCCTATAGAAGATTATTTTATTGTATCAACTCATTGATCAATTCAAGCACTATTATCTGCAAATGGAGGATGGGTATATATACTCCATATGTGACATCCCGCTGGACTGAAATTTAAGACCTGTCAAATTTTTGACATTTTTCCATGTATATACTCATGAAAATTTGAAGTTTTAGGCCATTGTTAGTGTTTTTCTTCTAGCTCTTTTTCAAGTAACCCTAATTTAATGTAAATACATACACTTGGGTCTTTTATCACATCCAATCTGCTAGTGTAAAACCCAATTTGATATCCCCAATTATTTTCCAGATATTGGCATTTGAATTATATACTGAACATGTATACGGTTTACTATTTGTCACTGCCATTTAAAAACAACAAAAGACTGGCAAAAACGAATGTTTTTTTCGTCATCAGCACCCTCTAGAACGCCTACCGTTGAAGTTTGAGGTAAATTTAAGACCTGTCAAATTTTTGACATTTTTCCATGTATATACTCATGAAAATTTGAAGTTTTAGGCCATTGTTAGTGTTTTTCTTCTAGCTCTTTTTCAAGTAACCCTAATTTAATGTAAATACATACACTTGGGTCTTTTATCACATCCAATCTGCTAGTGTAAAACCCAATTTGATATCCCCAATTATTTTCCAGATATTGGCATTTGAATTATATACTGAACATGTATACGGTTTACTATTTGTCACTGCCATCTAAAAACAACAAAAGACTGGCAAAAACGATGCTTTTTTCGTCATCAGCACCCTCTAGAACGCCTACCGTTGAAGTTTGAGGTAAATTTAAGACCTGTCAAATATTTGACATTTTTCCATGTATATACTCATGAAAATTTGAAGTTTTATGCCATTTTTAGTGTTTTTCTTCTAGCTCTTTTCCAAGTAACCCTAATTTAATGTAAATACATACACTTGGGTCTTTTATCACATCCAATCTGCTAGTGTAAAACCCAGTTTGATATCCCCAATTATTTTCCAGATATTGGTATTTGAATTATATACTGAAAATGTATACTGTTTACTATTTGTCACTGCCATTTAAAAACAACAAAAGACTGGCAAAAACGAATGCTTTTTTCGTCATCAGCACCCTCTAGAACGCTTACCGTTGAAGTTTGAGGTAAATTTAAGACCTGTCAAATATTTGACATTTTTCCATGTATATACTCATGAAAATTTGAAGTTTTAGGCCATTGTTAGTGTTTTTTTTCTAGCTCTTTTCCAAGTAACCCTAATTTAATGTAAATACATACACTTGGGTCTTTTATCACATCCAATCTGCTAGTGTAAAACCCAATTTGATATCCCCAATTATTTTCCAGATATTGGCATTTGAATTATATACTGAACATGTATACGGTTTACTATTTGCCACTGCCATTTAAAAACAACAAAAGACTGGCAAAAACGAATGCTTTTTTCGTCATCAGCACCCTCTAGAACGCTTACAGTTGAAGTTTGAGGTAAATTTAAGACCTGTCAAATTTTTGAAACTTTTCCATGTATATACTCGTGAAAATTTGAAGTTTTAGGCCATTTTTAGTGTTTTTCTTCTACCTCTTTTCCAAGTAACCCTAATTTAATGTAAATATATACACTTGGGTCTTTTATCACATCCAATCTGCTAGTGTAAAACCCAATTTGATATCTCCAATTATTTTCCAGATATTGTCATTTAAAATATATACTGAAAATATATTCGGTTTACTATTTTTCACTGCCATTTAAAAGCAACAAAAGACTGGCAAAAACAAATGCTTTTTTCGTCATCAGCACCCTCTAGAACGCTTACAGTTGAAGTTTGAGGTAAATTTAAGACCTGTCAAATTTTTGACATTTTTCCATGTATATACCCATGAAAATTTGAAGTTTTATGCCATTTTTAGTGTTTTCCTTCTAGCTCTTTTCCAAGTAACCCTAATTTAATGTAAATACATACACTTGGGTCTTTTATCACATCCAATCTGCTAGTGTAAAACCCAATTTGATATCCCCAATTATTTTCCAGGTATTGTCATTTGAAATATATACTGAAAATGTATACTGTTTACTATTTGTCACTGCCATTTAAAAACAACAAAAGACTGGCAAAAACGAATGCTTTTTTCGTCATCAGCACCCTCTAGAACGCTTACCGTTGAAGTTTGAGGTAATTTTAAGACCTGTCAAATATTTGACATTTTTCCATGTATATACTCATGAAAATTTGAAGTTTTAGGTAATTTTTAGTGTTTTTCTTCTAGCTCTTTTCCAAGTAACCCTAATTTAATGTAAATACATACACTTGTGTCTTTTATCCCATCCAATCTACTAGCGTAAAACCCAATTTGATATCTCCAATTATTTTCCAGATATTGTCATTTAAAATATATACTGAAAATGTATACTGTTTACTATTTGTCACTGCCATTTAAAAACAACAAAAGACTGGCAAAAACGAATGCTTTTTTCGTCATCAGCACCCTCTAGAACGCTTACAGTTGAAGTTTGAGGTAAATTTAAGACCTGTCAAATTTTTGACATTTTTCCATGTATATACCCATGAAAATTTGAAGTTTTATGCCATTTTTAGTGTTTTCCTTCTAGCTCTTTTCCATGTAACCCTAATTTAATGCAAATACATACACTTGGGTCTTTTATCACATCCAATCTGCTAGTGTAAAACCCAATTTGATATCCCCAATTATTTTCCAGATATTGTCATTTGAAATATATACTGAAAATGTATACTGTTTACTATTTGTCACTGCCATTTAAAAACAACAAAAGACTGGCAAAAACGAATGCTTTTTTCGTCATCAGCACCCTCTAGACCGCTTACCGTTGAAGTTTGAGGTAAATTTAAGACCTGTCAAATTTTTGAAACTTTTCCATGTATATACTCGTGAAAATTTGAAGTTTTAGGCCATTTTTAGTGTTTTTCTTCTACCTCTTTTCCAAGTAACCCTAATTTAATGTAAATATATACACTTGGGTCTTTTATCACATCCAATCTGCTAGTGTAAAACCCAATTTGATATCTCCAATTATTTTCCAGATATTGTCATTTAAAATATATACTGAAAATATATTCGGTTTACTATTTTTCACTGCCATTTAAAAGCAACAAAAGACTGGCAAAAACAAATGCTTTTTTCGTCATCAGCACCCTCTAGAACGCTTACTGTTGAAGTTTGAGGTAAATTTAAGACCTGTCAAATTTTTGACATTTTTCCATGTATATACCCATGAAAATTTGAAGTTTTAGGCCATTTTTAGTGTTTTTCTTCTACCTCTTTTCCAAGTAACCCTAATTTAATGTAAATATATACACTTGGGTCTTTTATCACATCCAATCTGCTAGTGTAAAACCCAATTTGATATCTCCAATTATTTTCCAGATATTGTCATTTAAAATATATACTGAAAATATATTCGGTTTACTATTTTTCACTGCCATTTAAAAGCAACAAAAGACTGGCAAAAACAAATGCTTTTTTCGTCATCAGCACCCTCTAGAACGCTTACAGTTGAAGTTTGAGGTAAATTTAAGACCTGTCAAATTTTTGACATTTTTCCATGTATATACCCATGAAAATTTGAAGTTTTATGCCATTTTTAGTGTTTTCCTTCTAGCTCTTTTCCAAGTAACCCTAATTTAATGTAAATACATACACTTGGGTCTTTTATCACATCCAATCTGCTAGTGTAAAACCCAATTTGATATCCCCAATTATTTTCCAGGTATTGTCATTTGAAATATATACTGAAAATGTATACTGTTTACTATTTGTCACTGCCATTTAAAAACAACAAAAGACTGGCAAAAACGAATGCTTTTTTCGTCATCAGCACCCTCTAGAACGCTTACCGTTGAAGTTTGAGGTAAATTTAAGACCTGTCAAATATTTGACATTTTTCCATGTATATACTCATGAAAATTTGAAGTTATAGGCCATTGTTAGTGTTTTTCTTCTAGCTCTCTGTCAAGTAACCCTAATTTAATATAAATACATACACTTGTGTCGTTTATCACATCCAATCTACTAGTGTAAAACCCAATTTGATATCTCCAATTATTTTCCAGATATTGTCATTTAAAATATATACTGAAAATGTATTCTGTTTACTATTTTTCACTGCCATTTAAAAGCAACAAAAGACTGGCAAAAACAAATGCTTTTTTCGTCATCAGAACCCTCTAGAACGCTTACAGTTGAAGTTTGAGGTAAATTTAAGACCTGTCAAATTTTTGACATTTTTCCATGTATATACTCATGAAAATTTGTAGTTTTATGCCATTTTTAGTGTTTTTCTTCTAGCTCTTTTCCAAGTAACCCTAATTTAATGTAAATACATACACTTGGGTCTTTTATCACATCCAATCTGCTAGTGTAAAACCCAATTTGATATCCCCAATTATTTTCCAGATATTGGCATTTGAAATATATACTGAAAATGTATACTGTTTACTATTTTTCACTGCCATTTAAAAGCAACAAAAGACTGGCAAAAACGAATGCTTTTTTCGTCATCAGCACCCTCTAGAACGCTTACCGTTGAAGTTTGAGGTAAATTTAAGACCTGTGAAATTTTTTACATTTTTCCATGTATACACTCGTGAAAATTTGAAGTTTTAGGCAATTTTTAGTGCTTTTCTTCTAGCTCTTTTTCAAGCAACCCTAATTTAATGTAAATACATACACTTGTGTCTTTTATCCCATCCAATCTACTAGTGTAAAACCCAATTTGATATCTGTAATTATTTTAAAGATATTGTCATTTAAAATGTATACTGAAAATATATTCTGTTTAGTATTTTGCACTGCCATTTAAAAGCAACAAAAGACTGGCAAAAACGAATGCTTTTTTCGTCATCAGCACCCTCTAGAACGCTTACAGTTGAAGTTTGAGGTAAATTTAAGACCTGTCAAATTTTTGAAACTTTTCCATGTATATACTCGTGAAAATTTGAAGTTTTAGGCCATTTTTAGTGTTTTTCTTCTACCTCTTTTCCAAGTAACCCTAATTTAATGTAAATACATACACTTGGGTCTTTTATCACATCCAATCTGCTAGTGTAAAACCCAATTTGATATCCCCAATTATTTTCCAGATATTGTCATTTGAAATATATACTGAAAATGTATACTGTTTACTATTTGTCACTGCCATTTAAAAACAACAAAAGACTGGCAAAAACGAATGCTTTTTTCGTCATCAGCACCCTCTAGAACGCTTACAGTTGAAGTTTGAGGTAAATTTAAGACCTGTCAAATTTTTGACATTTTTCCATGTATATACCCATGAAAATTTGAAGTTTTATGCCATTTTTAGTGTTTTCCTTCCAGCTCTTTTCCAAGTAACCCTAATTTAATGTAAATACATACACTTGGGTCTTTTATCACATCCAATCTGCTAGTGTAAAACCCAATTTGATATCCCCAATTATTTTCGAGATATTGTCATTTGAAATATATACTGAAAATGTATACTGTTTACTATTTGTCACTGCCATTTAAAAACAACAAAAGACTGGCAAAAACGAATGCTTTTTTCGTCATCAGCACCCTCTAGAACGCTTACCGTTGAAGTTTGAGGTAAATTTAAGACCTGCCAATTATTTGACATTTTTCCATGTATATACTCATGAAAATTTGAAGTTTTAGGCCATTGTTAGTGTTTTTCTTCTAGCTATTTGTCAAGTAACCCTAATTTAATATAAATACATACACTTGTGTCGTTTATCACATCCAATCTACTAGTGTAAAACCCAATTTGATATCTCCAATTATTTTCCAGATATTGTCATTTAAAATATATACTGAAAATGTATTCTGTTTACTATTTGTCACTGCCATTTAAAAACAACAAAAGACTGGCAAAAACGAATGCTTTTTTCGTCATCAGCACCCTCTAGACCGCTTACCGTTGAAGTTTGAGGTAAATTTAAGACCTGTCAAATTTTTGAAACTTTTTCATGTATATACTCGTGAAAATTTGAAGATTTGGGTAATTTTTAGTGTTTTTCTTCTAGCTCTTTTCCAAGTAACCCTAATTTAATGTAAATACATACACTTGTGTCTTTTATCACATCCAATCTGCTAGTGTAAAACCCAATTTGATATCCCCAATTATTTTCCAGATATTGGCATTTGAATTATATACTGAAAATGTATACTGTTTATTATTTTTCACTGCCATTTAAAGCAACAAAAGACTGGCAAAAACGAATGCTTTTTTCGTCATCAGCACCCTCTAGAACGCTTACAGTTGAAGTTTGAGGTAAATTTAAGACCTGTCAAATTTTTGACATTTTTCCATGTATATACCCATGAAAATTTGAAGTTTTATGCCATTTTTAGTGTTTTCCTTCCAGCTCTTTTCCAAGTAACCCTAATTTAATGTAAATACATACACTTGGGTCTTTTATCACATCCAATCTGCTAGTGTAAAACCCAATTTGATATCCCCAATTATTTTCGAGATATTGTCATTTGAAATATATACTGAAAATGTATACTGTTTACTATTTGTCACTGCCATTTAAAAACAACAAAATACTGGCAAAAACGAATGCTTTTTTCGTCATCAGCACCCTCTAGAACGCTTACCGTTGAAGTTTGAGGTAAATTTAAGACCTGCCAAATATTTGACATTTTTCCATGTATATACTCATGAAAATTTGAAGTTTTAGGCCATTGTTAGTGTTTTTCTTCTAGCTATTTGTCAAGTAACCCTAATTTAATATAAATACATACACTTGTGTCGTTTATCACATCCAATCTACTAGTGTAAAACCCAATTTGATATCTCCAATTATTTTTCAGATATTGTCATTTAAAATATATACTGAAAATGTATTCTGTTTACTATTTGTCACTGCCATTTAAAAACAACAAAAGACTGGCAAAAACGAATGCTTTTTTCGTCATCAGCACCCTCTAGACCGCTTACCGTTGAAGTTTGAGGTAAATTTAAGACCTGTCAAATTTTTGAAACTTTTTCATGTATATACTCGTGAAAATTTGAAGATTTAGGTAATTTTTAGTGTTTTTCTTCTAGCTCTTTTCCAAGTAACCCTAATTTAATGTAAATACATACACTTGTGTCTTTTATCACATCCAATCTGCTAGTGTAAAACCCAATTTGATATCCCCAATTATTTTCCAGATATTGGCATTTGAATTATATACTGAAAATGTATACTGTTTATTATTTTTCTCTGCCATTTAAAGCAACAAAAGACTGGCAAAAATGAATGCTTTTTTCGTCATCAGCACCGTCTAGAACGCTTACCGTTGAAGTTTGAGGTAAATTTAACACCTGTCAAATTTTTGACATTTTTCCATGTATATACTCATGAAAATTTGAAGTTTTATGCCATTTTTAGTGTTTTTCTTCTAGCTCTTTTTCAAGTAACCCTAATTTAATGTAAATACATACACTTGTGTCTTTTATCACATCCAATCTGCTAGTGTAAAACCCAATTTGATATCTCCAATTATTTTCCAGATATTGACATTTGAAATATATACTGAAAATGTATTCTGGTCGCTATTTAAACTATCAATTACACTAATTTGCTATTAAATGACTCAGTTTGTATCATTAATAACATTTTAAATATGGATGCCATGATATTTCAGCATGCTTGAAATTTGCTATTTGAAAATTGTTTAATTTAAAGTCACTTTATGTCATGAAGAATGAATAATTAAAATAAATGGAGAGATAAATAAGGTCGAATGTCGAGAAATCGAAATAAATATATAAATAAATGGTGGGTTCGACTCTACCCTGGAAAAGAAAAGGTAAAATTTACGATTGAACTTTGAGGTTGTGTGTATTGTTTTTAGAAGATCCCTATAAATCAAGTGGAATGGAGAGACTGTATTATAAAGAAAAACACCCCGTATTGGACGCATTTATATGCGAATTTAGGGGAAGTTCGGAGACGACGATGATGGTAACTTTTGGCCATTTAATTTTGGGCCCTATTTCCATAAAACAGAAAAGGTTTGGACGGCTATTCAATGTTGGACTGACACCTGAGGCCTAAAAGGAATTTCTCTTTATCTGAACAAAAATATACAGTAAACTTTGTGTTAACGTGGGGAGTAAGTGGCCCTGCAGGAAGTGCAGATTAAGATTTCTTTTTTTAGGAATACTTACCTAAAATGGTTGTTTTGAACCCTGTTACAGTCGCTACAGTGTCGCTGAATATTTATTTAAAACCAGTTCTTGTTTGTTCTTGCTTCTTTACCGACGACATTATTTTAGAGGATTTCTGAAACAAAAATAATTTTATAGATTGTATTGAATTTTCTTCAACTTACATTAACCAAAAAACTCCTTAAAAAAACCGATATCAGTATATCTATATTTATTATATCTTTAGTTTCATTCTCAGGTACCCAGGTCTCATCGATTACAGAACATAATATATATAGAGTATAATATATTAGACTTCTGTTTACTATTAGAAGATCTGTTGTAGATGCGATGTAATGCTTTTCTTTCGCTTTTCAACTGAAAAAAAAAAGGTAGTCATGGGGACTTCCGTCAGAAGTGAAAACATGAAACTTTGAAATAACTGTGTGTTTTTTTGAATTATTGAATGAATTATTTTTTAAATGTAATGTTAAATGTAATAAAATATAGAAAATGGACATTTAGAAAAACTAATTATATT
Source organism: Cosmopolites sordidus (assembly GCA_031761425.1). NCBI lineage: Eukaryota > Metazoa > Arthropoda > Insecta > Coleoptera > Curculionidae > Cosmopolites > Cosmopolites sordidus. Next base: position 1,484,028 of record JARFXV010000188.1, on the reverse strand, counting down.
ACAATACTTTTTTGTAAAGTTCTAATTGTGAAATTGAATCATATAAGTTATAAATAATCATTTTGCAAAAAATAACAAAACACGTATTTTATATTTGACAATTTAAACCAATAAACAATAATTTTGAGAAATTTAATTTATTATACATTTTTTTTAGAATTTTTAATTTTAAAATCCGCAACAAAAATACTATCGAACAACTAGAAATCTGTTTTACCATGCTACTAAGATAACTCCTAAGCCACTATGAAATATTCATTGCACAATATAGTGCAGAGATTAAATATTAGAAAAATAAATAATATCAAATAAATGTTTTATTTTTGTTATTCATTTTTCTACATAAAAATATTGGAATATTGAATACTCACTCTTGTACTACTTGTACAATAGTGATTATCTAAAACACAATTTAATTTAAAACACAATTGGCGTCGCCAGTCTGGCGCAACACTCACTAGCATGTCGGTGACGCGAACCTATAAGTTTTGCCCCTACCGAAAAACGCATCGAAAATGTTTCGTACAGTACTTGTAAGTAGTACAAGCGAACAACATTTTTTTTTTAACATTATTTATTCAGCGGTTTAAAAGTGAATTGTTACGGTCTAAAAACTATAGTTTCGTATCAATTGTGGGTCATTCCTATATATAACTAAAGCTGGTCATTATAAAGCAACTACAAATCGACTCCAAGGATGCGACGAATCGGTATAGAGGCATCAAATTTGATTCAGATAGACCCTTCATGGTTTTTATTTGGTCCATTGACCACGGGAAGTGAGGGCGCTCTAGCAAAAACAGACGCCACCATAAAATATATTATCAAAGGCAGGTAGAGGCTGTACGAAATATAAATTCCACCGGAATAAATTACAATTTTCATGACTTATTATAATACATCGCTAGCATTTTTTTATTGTTTTATTTATATTTATATTTATATTATATGAATACTTTTATAGGGAAAATCTACATAGAAAAAATATTCGTCTTTGCCAGTTTACTTCAATTTCTTTTAAATATCTTTAAACAAGTTCTTACTTTCTTTTTTCCAGGCAACCGTTTTCAATTTTTTCGTTCGGATCTTTTTAAAATCCTCCATATTTATGAAAGATCCACTTACTCTGTTGTATTTGGAGTTAGGCTACACACATCGCGGAATAGCTAGGCCGCATAGTAAAGAAAATGTTTTTTTTAGGTAATCTTTTTTATGATCGGAAAATCGTGTATTTGATTATATTTAGTAAAAAAAATGTTTTAATATATTGTTTTGCATTATATACCAGGTGTCCCATTAAGGATGGATCGTGGCCGTATCTTGAAAACTATTTGTGCCACAGCTTTGGGGAAAAAAAATTGTACTAAAAATGATCATGAGAAATTCACCAAAAATATTTTTAAGCCTCTAAAACGACCGCAAGAGGGCATGACGAGCTAAACATTTTTAAAAATAATTTTTTGTGTGTATTTTCAAGTGTTATCCGTGTAAGAAAAATTCTCAGTTATAATTAGCAAACTGTCTCCTACAACTTTGTTTTATGACATTTTGTCGTAATTTCACGAATAGAGGGGGGGCGGGAGTTTTACCTATTGAGATAAAAAGTCGTCTAATGTCCGTTTGCCTTAACCGATTTTCCTCAATTTGGATTCATTTAAAAGGCAATTGCTGTGACAATCAGATAATCTGGGAGATAAATTATTTAGTCTATAAATGAAATCGCGAGGTGGCGTTACATTCAACAATAGTTTTTTTGATGTTTTATTCAGTTTTTTCAAATGGAATGGTACAGCTTCTACTACATGGCAAGAAAGGTAATTTAAAGAGGAGTCGTCCAGTGAAAACCCGAAATCGATATTTCTGACATGTCAAGAGATATTTCGATTTTTCTGAAAAAAAATTAGTTAGTTTTAATTTTTACCGTAATATTAAGTTCAAAATTGGTCTTAATATTTAGGTCGCAATCGCAACCGCAACAATTTTATTTAAAAAATAAAATTATCTATTCAGTATCAATCATCATAAATGTTCTAATCCTGACCTTGATAATATTTTCTAATTTAATTACATAAGCGGAAAAAATGCCTTTCCCCAATTGTTGCATTTTCTCTTTTGTGATGCTTAAATACTACTTGACGAATATTGAAATCAGTCATTAATAAATATACCTACTCTTTCTTTTAAACTAAATGAATGGATGGATGAAGTTATGCGTTTTCGGGTCTCCAAATAAACGCATGCAATCCTTCGGTACATTACACAAAGAGTGTAAACAAAATAAAATCTACACAATATTTTTTTTTCAGTGCCGTAGAATTTATTGATAATGTAAGTAAATTTAATTTTACAACAAAGAAATTTCTGTAAGCATTAAACTGGTTCTCTATATACTTTTGTCCAATACTGTAGGTGGTGTGCAAATATGGTAATGGGACTAGTGGCGTAATTTTCGATCTGACAACACTGTTGGCTTCTCCTTTGGAAGGGAGACGGGCAAACATCTGATGCGTCTCCAGTACGAAACGTTCGAAAATTAAGTGGGAAAAATGTCGAGCTATTAGTCGTATTCAAAAATCCAAGACGCATCAACAGTCATTTTCATTATGCCCCAAAAGGCAGGATACCTTTCCCTCCTATTGTTTTTTTCATCCTGCGAAAGGTTTATCAAGCCCCCCCCCCCCCCTCAATGGCCAAAAAATATTGCTGGTACAATTTTTTAAATCTATTTCGGCTTCTATTATCCCATCTTCTGTTATTAATGTTTCAAATATCCATTGCGACCCATTTTGTCCTTTTTACTAAAAAAATAATAAAACCCTGACAAAAAATGACGGACATATTTTTTGTTACACAAATATTAAACTCACTGCTTACAATAATATATATTTTTTAAATGACCGCTGGAATATACGTTATTTATACATGCAGGAAGTTAAAAAGTTTGGTCACCAATAAGAAAAACGATTTTTTTTGTTAGTATAAAGTTGAAAATTGAAAGACAAATGTATGACGTGTGAAAAAAAACGGAGGCTTTTTCAAGAAATCTCCGAAAAAATCGCCTTAATTGCGGTTAAAGGAAGTTGCTTTAATTTATCAGCTATTTGGGTCTGTAGTGCTCTAAAATTAACAATGCCCTTTTTCCCAAAATTATCTCAATTTATGGGGCACATCCTTCAAATGGAATTAGTAAAAGCCCCGCTATAAAACAACGATTTATCTGAAGCTTTAGCCGACTTAGCTCGTCTGCAGAGCGGTCTTTATTCATCAGTGGAAATTTCTGGAAATTTTGGCTTTTGAACAAGCCTCATGTAATCTAACTTACAACTTTAATTAAAGAAGTATTTCTGCAATATAACAATTTTTTAAATAAAATTTAATACTACTAATTATTATTAAATACTATTATAGGATACATATCAATGACAAATTTATATTAATCCTTTTTCATCGGACATTCCAGTTTTAAGTGGGATGGAAATATTTTAATAACCCTATCTTCTCTTATCCTCCACGTTCACCAGATTTGATACTCATCGATTATCATATTTCCTGATTATTACAGATTCGCAAATGTTTATTACGATGATCAAAAAGCAAAGTGGGTTTTTTTTCAAATTCGTCCTTGTTATTGTTGAGGGAGAAATTCTAGCGACTTTGTAATCTTGTCTTTTTTAAAATTGATAAATATATTGAGCAAAGAATTTACACTAGATGGACGGACAACATAAAATTAATAGATGTTGGATTTTGGATGAGAGAAGCATAGGCCTAGAAGCAGAGCTGTGAATCGACATAGGCAGACCGTATATAACACTATATTCACCAGTTCTGGCATTGCGTGACTTTTTCCTGTTCTGGTGCAAAGTTGGGTGCTTTGAAGGAAATTTCACAGTTTCAGTGTAAAAACTTTATCGGAGAGTGAAAAAAAAACATTTTAGTAAGTGCATTGCTGTGAGGGAAGAATATTTTGAAGGTGGAAAAATCAGTTCAGATAAAAAGTCACCTACTTTTTTTGATCATCGTATAAAACTTGAATGATGTTTGTTGTAATTGTTAACAATATAAACCACATTCTAACAAATATATTGATTATAATTCTATTAGTAATTTTTTTTATAATTGATAACAATATAATTGATAACATTGATAATTTACATACATTAAACCAAGTGCTTTAAAATCTCCATTTTCGCAATATAAACTAAATGAATTTCGCTGTATAAAAGCCGCACAATCTAGGATTAAACAACATGGAAGGAAAAAATTATTTTTCAGTTTCAATTTTGCGGTTTGCCCCGTCCAGGCATAATCGGATCTACATATAGAAGTGGAATTTTATTATTTTCAAACAATATTATTGTTATAAATATACGTCCAAATAACGAATCTATAAAACATTTATTTTATGATTATTTCAGTTTTGTTTGGTTAACAATGAACATTATTATTTTCATGTATAAATAGTTTCAATTTTTATTTTAATCAAAACGACCCTAAAACCACACTACTTATTAAAACAAAATTATTTACTATATTGTGTTAATTTGTTTTTTTACTAATTATTTTTACCTACCTATAAGTATTTATAGGGTGTAGCGTATATAGGGTGTTAGGTAAACATGCGGCAAAACTGCAAGGGGTTATTCCTTGTCCTATTCTAAGAATATTTTGTCCTAAGATGATTTTTGAAAAACCCCTTTGTTTCGAAGATACAGGGCGAACAAAATTTGCGACAACCATATTCGATATTTGTTGAAATCATTAATGTAAATAAAAGTAGGGTGTACGTCAATGAGTTTATCAAGTACAAAACATTTTTTTTTCGATCTCGATAACTTGGGACGGCTGTTTTATCTAGTAAGTGGATTTCATCGGTCGCATTTGTTTACATAGATTGAGTGACGTTTGGCTGTTTGACGTGTCTTAAATAGTGAGTGAAGTCCTCCATCATAATGTATTCAAACAGTGAGATGACTGACATGCACTTCATGTATGGACTTGCTGATGGCAATGAATTACAAGCTAGGTGATTGTACAGTGAACGATTTCCAGCCCGTAATGTCCCCGACCGAAAAATCTTCGAAAACATTCATCCACGTCTTCGTGAAACAGACACATTGAAACGCACTGAAGGCTCAGGAAAATCACTGACAGTGATAACGGTACAATTGGAACAGAATGTGCTGGACATGATAGCGGAAGAGTCTGGTAGTTCTACTCGAAAAATTGCAAATATCGCTGGATTGGTCGAAGTGGGCCACACGCATGGCCTGCCCGATCCCCGGACTTAAACCCCCTGGATTATTTCTTCTGGGGATATCTGAAGTCATTCGTTTAAGTTACTCCATTGAAGAATTTGGATGATTTGCGAAATCGGATAATTGCTGGGTGTAACTCAATTAGAAACGACCCTGGTGTGTTTGAAAGAGTTCGGCAGTCAATGACGAGAAGATTAAATGCTTGTATCAAGGCTGGAGGGAGTCATTTCGAACCCTTATTGTAGATTGAGCAACTTTACATGTACTTTTTGATAATAAAATGTTGTTAATGTCGTAAATTTTGTTCACCCTGTATCTTCGAAACAAAGGGGTTTTTCAAAAATCATCATACAACAAAATATTCTTAGAATAAGTCAAGGAATAACCCCTTTAATTTTTGCCGCATGTTTACCTAACACCCTGTATATGAAATAACAGTTAATTTTATGTTCTCCTTTACGTGCTAGCAAGCTTTTTCCATAGCAGTAATTTTCCTCGAGAATATTTTCTAACTAATAATTAAAAAAATCAACACGTGAAATCTCGAAAAGGACGAAATAAATTACCACATTATATTACGTCGGGGGGAGCAGTGCATGTGCTTGCTTTTACATAATTTTCCACCATTAAAACTTTAGAGACAGTCAGAAATAAAGTTATATCTAGCTAATTCCTTATACAGTATTGATTAGGACGTGAACAGATTCCAAGAGAGTCTCTTTGTTTCGAAATATAGACAGACTCTAAAGTTTTACTTCACATTATTTAGACATGACATAAGGCAACGACAATTTCATCTCTTTAATCCATATTGATAAATATCTATTTTAATAATAGTTTTTGTCGCAAAAAACATTGATATTTTTAGTTTGAAATTACATTTTGAATATGAGTATTTATGAAACATTGGCTGGACCAGTTTATGGAAGAATAATGATCGTTATAGAATATCAAAAAAAAAAAATTAGTCCTTCGTTCCGGTGGAGACTTTAATAATCACTACGTTATATAAGATCGTTAAATAAATGCTGGAGGGGCGGCGCCTCAACACCCTCCCTCACGAGCCGCCACTGTCTCGTCCTCCTCAGCTAGGAAGGGTCATGCATGTTTGAAACAATTTTCACCTGGGTTTGTTAAATTTGCCAACAACTAAAAGTTTGCGTTTTTCAGTTCCGATCATGTTTGCACACACAAGAAAGATTATTCTTTCCTTTGATAGTTTTCACATCGCTACATCGCTACACCGATACAGCTTTCAAATTTAAAAACATCGCTGGCGTCATAGTTTCTAACATATGGAGCTAATCTTAATTTAACCTAATCCATCGCATTTTCCAGGTTTACACTCGCAGCTTCTCCATGAATTTTAGTAGAACTTATATTGCATCGCTTTTAGAATCTATTGATTTGATTTTTTTTCATCCATTGTCAAAACCTTTCGACCCATTTTAGTGGAAATAACTTCGGTGGAATCATCCATGCTTAAAACACAATTCGCTTATAAATCCGCTTAGAAACTAAAGTTGCTAAATACAATTATCGGGATCCAAAGGCCTGACTTTTGCTTTGATTTATTGCCGTTCTACGGAACAATACATGTTACCCAAATAATAATAAAATTAATTAAAAACAAATTGGTACTTTCTATCAGAAGTACTTAAAATGAACTATCTATTGAATGCGTCATAATAAATACCGGGACTTGATTATTCGGTACGTTATATCCGTAGATACGTAATAAGCGTACATGGAGTTAAATCTAACATGAAGTGGGGTAACAAAGCGCTTGCGCTGTAATAACGATACGCTCTGCAACGAAGATTTTCAACTTGCTCAAACTGATAAAAAGATCGAAAATGTTTTTATCTCACCATGAAACAATATAACGAAATCTCCTGTCGAAGACAGAACAAGAAATGGCCGACCCTCCGAGGTCATAGCTCTCAGGAAGAGGCTGAATAAATTGAGACAGTGGATCCGGCTTCAGTTCCTTTGCCAGAAAATCTAAAAATAAAGTGGCAAGACTATCAAAGTGGAGATACTTGAAATAAACAATAGTTTGAGTTTAAAATTTCCGATCGTGAAAGCTCACCTGTGATGGTAAGGTCATTCCCGAAGAATGCAGGACATGCCCCAATGGCGAATTAATGAACAAGACACGAAATTTGGGAGCTAAAAAAAGACGTCATGAAACACTCTCTATAGAACTTCATAACAAGCGTGTCTGGATGGGAAAGGACGGCGAACGACAGTATAAAGTTCTCGTTTGTGATAAACTCATTTTACACAGATCACACTAGATAGAAAAACAATAAAATTGTGAAGGAAACAAGATATACACCCTCGTATAAACAGACATACCAGCATAAATGTAAATGTTGAAAATTAACAAGGTAAAAATCCCTTCTAAACTGATAAACCATTATTATTCGTTATAGCATAGAATAAAGCAAAAATATGGCACCATCTTTGGAATGAATAATTAACGCTATACATTATCTAGAATGAGACTTCCAGTTAAAAGATGTAAGAGAAGTAGCGATATCATAAAACTGAGCACTCTAAACGTTTAAATATTAATATCTGTGTTTACCTTGTCGCTTTAAGGAAACAAAAACCAATTAGTAGCCTAGTTAAATTATTAAGCTAAAATTATAATCTGCATGGCGTGGGTAATTAAAATTTTACTAGAAAAATTGCAAGCCAGCCACTTTTGTAAAAGAAGAAGAGTTAATCACCGGCCAGGGTTGGCTCTGAAGGTAAAAAAAATCAAATTATTACAGCCATTTTTAATATTAACAGTCTTTTGTACTGTAAAATTACTGAATAAATTTGAAATTCTTAGAAGAAAAAACGACTTTCATAAACAACAGATCAAGTAAAATGTTATTTTGTGTAATATTCTTTACATAAAATAAAATTTTATAAAAATTTAAATAGTTGTTGGGTTATCTGTGAATTTACAGTAAAGGCTTTGATGTTGCGATATTTTTCTTCTTTATTTGGGTTTTTCGCCACGATCTAAAACTCAAAAAATATCAAAAATATCTGTTCTTATGTAAATAAAGAATCACTGGGTAAAAACAAAAAAACCAAACGGAGACAAATTTCTCAGTGATTCTTTTTTGTAATAAATTTGCCTAACGTACAAAATTTTAAAAATATAAAAAAATATATATGATTCTTTTTTATTGCAAAAAAGAATCACTGAGAAATTTGTCTCCTTTTGGTTTGTTGTTTTTACCCAGTGGTTCCTTATGTACATAAGAACAGATAGTTTTGATATTTTTTGAGTTTTAGATCGTGGCGAAAAACCCAAATAAAGAAAAAAATGTATGAACACGCCACAATCATTCAAACATTACTTATGTTGCGATATTGCTCCCCATATTCAAGACTTGCTGCATAAGATTGAGACCTGTAACGAAAAGTAGATCCTCTACGATAATCCAAAGGGGTGTGTTAATCCAGAGCCATACTCCAATACTCCAATCTGGTCAATTCGTCTGATTTGTCTTAGTGACACTTTGGAAGAAAAAAGAAAGGTTAACAAAGGACGAAGGAAAGTCATTTTGATTTAAGAATACGCACGGTCAGATACAGACGACCACCGGAGTATTCTCGAGACTCTTTTTTCTCGAGATTTTATCAAGCCAAAATTTTGCCGATCTGGGATTTCACAGTTGCCTGAAAGGTGACGAAAATGTATAGAAACCGATGGAGATTACTTTGAAGATAAAATTTGTATAACTTTTTTCATAAATAAATATCAAATATACTAAAAAAAAGCAGAGTATTGACTTAAGGACCAAATACATTTCTTCCGTCTTTTAATACTAATTCTACATACCTGTTTTGTATTTTACTAATAAGTAATGTCAAGAAAAACTACGAAAACTTATGTTTGTGTGACATCCAGTGAAAACCCTTTGACTAACATCAGTTTCTATATAAAGGGTAGTGCCGGCTGTGGGTTTTTAAAGTGGGAGGGTGTAGAACAAAATAGTGTTGCTGAAAAACTGTTTTACTTTCCCCTTCATCCTTTTTATTTTTCGTGCAATTGAAACCCTATACTGGAGGTAAACCTGTGGTATTTTGCTCTGAAAAATTGTTTACTATAATAAATGCTTGAGGGGCGACGCAAAAATCCCCTCCCTCACGAGACTCCACTGATAAAAGGAGACTTTCTAGTGTGTCCGAACTTCTGATAGATATTGTTCTGAAAAAAAGAATGAAATTATCCGGTTTTCACATTTGAGTATGTTTTATGTGGACGTCTTTAGCACAGATGGTGCAATGTCTAAGGCATATAGTCACCTTAAAATGCCCTAACTTAAGTGTTAACTTTTTTTTCAAACGACTGACTAAAAAAACCGATTAACTTGACCACTCTTAGATTTACTTTTTTCTAAATCGAAGTGGTGAAGAAAAACAATGATAAAAACTGCTATAACTTATGGAATCGATCAACTAGAAATAACAGAGACAAGACAGAATTCTCCGGAGACTCCAGAGGAACTTATTTCTATATATACGAGGAAATATCAATCCTTGTTGCCAACATTAACCTACAAACGATAAGGTATAAAAGTATTTATTCAAAATCGATAATATTTATATAAGATGTGTCATAACGTATCTTTAAAAAAATAGGCCTTGTGGTTCTTAATGAATCAAATATCTGACTCTTCTGTAGGTCTAAAATCGAAGAGATTTACCACTAAACACCAAATAACTTGATTTAACTTTTCGACGTGCAGTTCATTAATATATTACCACTAATTTGTTTTTATTTTGTTCCTTTTGTAAAGTCGAAGACTCAATAATTTCGTAAACTTGTTCACATGTTTCCTTGTTTTCTAATTAATCTGTCTACCGTGTTCTTATTACAACCATTTACTTCGACCACCTCCCTAATTAACTTTAACTCTTTGTTGCCTATGTTGGTTTAAAGGAAAATTAATTAATATATCTACCATAAAGTTTAAACTGGACCTTTTACTATGGAAGCTCTGATATATATACACACATATGTATATATATATATATATATATATATATATATATATATATATATATATATATATATATATATATATATATATATATATATACATTAAAGGGGTTATTCCTTGACTTATTCTAAGAATATTTTTTTTATGATTTTTGAAAAACCTCTTTGTTTCGAAGATACAGGGTGAACAAAATTTACGACATTAATAACAATTTATTATCAAAAAGTACATGTAAAGTTGCTCAATCTACAATAAATGTTCGAAATGACTTCCTCCAGCCTTAATACAAGCACTCAATCTTCTCGTCATTGACTGCCGAACTCTTTCAAACACACCAGGGTCGTTTCTAATTGAGTTACACCCAGCAATTATCCGATTTCGCACATCATCCAAATACTTCAATGGAGTAGCGTAAACTAATAACTTCAGATATCCCCAGAAGAAATAATCCAGGGGGTTTAAGTCCGGGGATCGAGCAGGTCATGCGTGTGGCCCACTTCGACCATCCGTATGTTGCTGTTAAAAACTCAGGAGCAACCAAACTGAAATGTGGTGGTGCACCATCGTGCATAAATTACATTTCATGCCTTGTTGCCAATGGTACATCTTCCAGAAACTCAGGCAGCGTTGTTTCCAAAAAGTTGCGATACACCTCGCCAGTAAGTCTTTGTGATAGAAATACCGGTCCAATTAGATAGTCACCTACAATTCTAACCCAAACATTCAACGAGAACTGATGTTGAAAACTATCTTCGCATACCTCATGCGGATTTTCATCTGCCCACACATGGTTATTATGAAAATTCCTTATTGCGTTTCTTGCGAAAGTGGCTTCATCGGTGAAAAGAATTTGTGTCAGGTATAGAGGGACGCGAAGTAAAGTTTACAATATCCATTGACATAATGCAATACGTGGAGGAAAATCAACAGGTAGTTGACTACAGGTACTGACTTCCTGACCCTTCAGTTCGTTTCAATGTACCTGTTTCACGAAGACGTCGATGAATGTTTTCGAAGATTTTTCGGTCAGGGACATTACGGGGTGGAAATCGTTCACTGTACAATACCCTAACTTGTAATGCATTGCCATCAGCAAGTCCATACATGAAGTGTATGTCAGTCATCTCGGCGTTTGTATACATTATGATAGAGGACTTCACTCACTATTTAAGACACGTCAAACAGCCAAACGTCACTCAATCTATGTAAACAAATGCGACCGATGAAATCCACTTACTAGATAAAACAGCCGTCCCAAGTTATCGAGATCGAAAAAAAAATGTTTTGTACTTGATAAACTCATTGACGTACACCCTACTTTTATTTACATTAATGATTTCAACAAATATCGAATATGGTTGTCGCAAATTTTGTTCGCCCTGTATCTTCGAAACAAAGGGGTTTTTCAAAAATCATCTTAGGACAAAATATTCTTAGATTAGGACAATGAATAACCCCTTGCATTTTTGCCGCATGTTTACCTAACACCCTGTATATACAGGGTGCCCGGAAATAACGTCGAAATATTTTGGGAGGTGACTCTAGGGATTAAAATATAAAAAAAAGTTCCTATAAACATACCCCATGTTTCTTAAGGGGGCTAGAGCCCCTTAAAGCGGGAACTATTTTCAAAAAGGTTTATGCTAAAGTCGTGAAACTCGGTATACTTCAATAAGTTGGAATGGAAAAACGTTTTTTGTGTTAATAATTTAATATTTTAGGCAGGAGCGTCACATAGGGGCGTCTCCTTGGTCAATGTTGCCATAATTTTTTTGTTTGTAATATTTTTTAAATTTCTTAAATCAAATTATTGAATCGCAAAAATTTTTAGGTAAAAAAGTACTGTAATCTCGTTGGGATAGACCGTTTTCCAGAAAACTGATTTGTTCTAAATCGATGGCCGATTACATGGATATCGAAATGCATCTTAATAGTTAAGTAGGCACCCTTGTACGAACATATTTATTTAGTAGCCAACAATAACAAGACTAATTACTATTAAGGATTTAGTATTTATTCACAACAGATGTTCAAAATGTCCTCAATTTATCTCAATCTTCCCCGCCGAAAATACAGCACATACACATTAAATACACTTTGCTGCAATACAGTGCCAATCCAATGCCTTCAAGTATCTCTACAGAAAGTAATCGAGAGAATTTAAATCTAGGCACGTGATGGTCAATGGATATAACCGATCTAAATGCGCTCTTACATTTACGAAGAAATGAGGCGAAGCCAGATATGGCATGCACAAAAAACATGCCATATCTGAACTGATATGGTACATCTTCCATTAGGCCCAGCAAATAGTTTTCCAAGAAGTTCAATTATTGTTGTCCATTTAAACGGCTGGGAAGCACAAATTGTCCAAAAATTTTTCGAAAAATTCATGTGGATTTTCTTCCGCCCACGCTTGAGTATTGTAAAAATTAAAAATTCCATTGCGTGTGAACATAGCTTCGTCTGTAAGGAGAATGTTCTGTACAACATTTTATTTAACTATTGGTTGGTTAACCAACCTCCCTTAACCATAGGCAAAACTGAATTATTTGTGTTAGATCATCAGGCTTTTAGGTTTGAACTTTCTGTAAATGATATGGGTAGAGCAGTCGCTCTCTAATAATATCCCACACGGTACTTTTAGGAATGCGTTCTTGTACTACAGTTGGTCTGATACTTGTTCCTGGATTTTCTGCTACAATTTCTAAAATTTGTTCTTCATTTTCTACAGTTCTGGCGCTTTGGCGTTTGCCACAGCCATGTTTGTTTCTATTGTTTGTTTGTATTTATGCACAGCCATGTTGCTTTTGTATATTTTTATATATTTATTCATGTATGTAGTGTTAAAAACATTTTACATGATCAATATTATTCAATATGTTCATCTTAAAATAGTTTGTGTGGTGGTGTTTCGAAAGTAAAGAGGACGATCGAAATGCTATTTGAATATAAATTCACACACGTGAAGTGCAAATATTAAGTTAGGTTTTCTTTTTTTATTATTCACGTATGGGCCCTGGTGGACCACGCGAAGTACAATTAGAGGCGTTTGTTGTTGTTAGCCTTCCTTTGTGCCCATACTGATTTCATTCTTTCGCTGTGAGCTTGTTTCCTTTCGTCAGACCAAGTTGTTCCAGTCTTCCTACATTTTTCTCTCTGGCCAACCTTCCAAACGTTAACCTTGTGTCTTAAACAGCCTCTATCCTGAATTTCACTTTGTGTAATATTTGCTGATCTTGGGTCCTCTTTAATTGCAGCAATCTATTTAATTATTTCTACTTTAGCTTTACTCCTATTTTCATAAAATTCGACTATTTGTCTAGTTAACCTACTCGGATTCATCCGTTTTATGTGTCCGTAAAACTTAAGTCTTCTTTTTCTTATATCGCTATGTATATCTGTGTATTGTTTGATTTCTTGGTTTTCTCGAAGTCGGTATGTTGTGCTATTTATTTGTTTGGGCCCTAGGATTTTTCTTATGATTTTTCTTTCCTTCTTTTCAATGTCCTCGATGTCCCTCTCTCTATTCAAAATGAGCGTTTCCGCAGCATATAGACATTCTGGCTTAATAACTGTGTTGTAATGTCTCAGTTTTGTGTTTTTAGATAGGCATTTTTTATTGTAAATGTTTTGTGTAAGTCTCAATGCCGTTTCCATTTTTTGACATCTACCCTTATTGGCCGCTTTTTCCTACCCATTTTCCATGATTATTTCACCCAAATATTTGAATTGAGAGACTCGTCTGATGTTACCATATTTTGTTTTTAGAAATGGCGTTCTTAGTCTGTTGCAGGTCATGTATTGTGTCTTTTCAAAGGAAATTTGGAGTCCTACATTTTCTGCTGTTTCTTTTAGGATTTCAATCTGTTTCTGTGCCGTTAATACATCTTGAGCTAAAATTGCTAGATCATCAGCAAATGCCAGACAATCAATTTTGATGTTGGTGCTCCCCAGTTTAATGGGCTGGTCAATATTCAGGGCCGACTTTTTTTCACACCACTCCTGTATTACTTTTTCTAGAACACAGTTAAATAAAAGTGGCGAGAGTCCATCCCCTTGTCTCACTCCAGTTTTAATTTCGAAGGGCTCCGAGATCTCACCCATGAATTTAACTTTTGACCTTGTGTTAGTTAACATTGCTTTAATAATTGCCAGCGTTTTCAGATCTAGTCCTTGTTCTTTCAAGATTCGGAATAAAGATTCGCGGTCAATAGAATCATATGCTTTTTTGAAATCCACAAATGTACAGACGAGATTTTTATTGTACAGTTTTTGATGTCTTAGAATCAACTTCAGATTCAGGAACTGTTCAGGGCAGGATGTGCCCGGTCGAAAACCTGCTTGATATTCACCAATGTTAGGTTCTAACTGTCCCTGTGCTCTGTCTAGTAGACATTGAGATAGAATCTTTTTAACTTCTTTTTAACATTTTCTTTTTAACATATTTTATTTATAATAATTTGTGCATTGACAAAATTTATATGACTCATTCGAGGGACTTTCGAAAAATAATATGACAAAGAAAACACAAGATTTTTGAGAACATATTGTTTATATTTGAGGGTAGTCAATTTGCAATTCAATACATTTAGATCAACGACGTTCCAACTTTTTAATACCCTCAGTTTAATGCGATCTAACAGATTGCATCATCTCCTGATGATGCTAACGTGGTTAGCGAAACATTGTGTGTTGCATCAAATAGTGTTGCATCAAATGCCACCCCACCAGCTTCATTACTTAATCTACATTTTTTTTATCGTATTTCCGTATATATTTCGAAAGTGATTTTTTTTACAGATATCATAATAATTTTCATTGTTAAATATTTAATAGTGTTTTTTTGAATTGGAGTTTCAAAAGCCTCATTGAAAGTTGGTGAACGTAAAACGACATTTAAAAATTAATTTCAATTGATTCAATCGAGTTCGGAAATCTTATAAATAAATAATTTACTACTCGATATATTTTGTTTTGAATAGAAATCTAAATTTTACTGTGAGAACAGGAAAAAAATTAAATGTTGATTGTGTGATAAATTATTACAATTATTGTTGAAGTTAAAAAGAGCCCACAAAAGCCTGGTAATGGAACAAAAATAATAGGGTGGTATCTGAATAGAGAATGATTAAACTAACCACACCCCTTAGAAAATCAAATTTTCACTGTATATAAAGTATTTGTGGGGAAATTGCAAAATGCTTTGTTATTTCAAATGAATTTATGGACAGTCTCCTTGTATACTTGTCACCCCAAATAAAAGGGCGGGCCTTTCTGTCACATGCACAGTTACCCCTGTCTCAAACTACTCTCCCAGAGGTTTTCTCTTACTATTTCCTTTCCGCTTATAGAAAATTTGATACATCTTACAATAAAACTTTTTTCTACTTATTCAGTCAGAATACAAGCGGAGTTTTGAGAAACCTAGGAACCTGTCGAGGAAGATATGGGGTTTCCGGAACTCAAGTGAAAATTTTTAAAAAAATTAATGTCCGAACCAAAGAGAATTCTTCGAAGAAGAACATACACTTCTTATTTTGATAGACAGTGATCGAAGAGGTTTACCACTAAACACTAAATAACTTATTTAAATTTCTCGACGCCCGTTTCGCTAATCATATTAACATCATCAGGAGATGATTCAATCTGTACTTTCTCCTTTGTACTGGAAACAAACTTAATTGCTAATCCAAAGTGTCCACATTTCTGTCAAGCAGTATATCTATTCTTCCGTGCATTAAATATGTACGAGATCCGCGGGTTTTAAATTGAAGTATATCACAGTTCAGTTTTGATCGTTTTTTACTCTGGCGGTCTATTCGACGTGAAAATTTAAATCCCGGCGCCTTTATGATGCACCAACGTGGTATTTTCCGTCTTCCTTCTCACATACAACTACGAAATCGTTTAGTTCTTTTAACGTAGTGTAAATTTCATTTAAAGAGTCTGCGCCACTCTGAAATATTTCTATACAAGACAAATTATCGCCATTTGCGTGTTCAAATTCTCGATTTGCTTCTATTTATTATTCACGTGATTGCTTTGTCAGTTGCTCTGCTTAATTTATGAAGATAAATAAATTACATTTAATGGAGTACCTGTAGAAAATTAAAAGACACGATCTACTTTTACATTTCTGCTAATTTGTCGTGCGATAAGAACTGTATCTTTTTTTTGAAACCTTGATTGGATTTTATAAATTCTGTTAATAAATTCACAACCGAATCTGATTGAATTCAAAGCGACACTCACTAAATATTTATACAGTATACAAAATTGTTTATTTCAAACTCAGGAGTTTGATAATTATCCTGGATTCTGAAAGTTTAAACACACATCTGTATATTATACTCCGGTAAATCTATTTCAGTTTAATTTGTTTGGAAACTATTTTTTAAATAAGTATAAAAAATATATGAAAACTTTGTAATGAGAGAACTAGAACAGAAATAGGAAGACAAACTGTTTCACTTTTTGTGCTAATTTTTTATCCATATCCTTTTTCTGTGGCTTAAATATGTATAGGAATTAGGATTTTAAATCTAAATATATCACGGTTAAGTTTTGGTCGTTTTTTCTTCTGGCGGTTTATTCGACGTGCGAATTTAGAGAAATTTTAAAAACCCATCGCTTTTATGATGTAGCAACGTGCTATTTTCCGTCTTCCTTCTCACATGCAACTACGAAGTTATTTAGTTCTTTTCGTTCGTTTAGTGAATTTCATTTAAAAACTCTACGCCGAGCTGAAATATTTTTATTAAAGACATGCTCCAGTTATTTGCGTGTTCAAATTCTCAATTTGCTTCAATGTATTATTCACGTGATTGCTTTGTTAGTTGCCTTGGTTACTTTATTATTACTGAATTAACTGGATAGATCGAGGCGAGGTAGAAAAATAAAACCCAACATCTAATTTTATATCAACAGTTTGTTAATTTTTGAGGTGGTTGGATGTGAAGTGCCTCTCAACCAAGTGATGTAGGGACTGGAAGGAATTAAAATCTGAAAGGGATAAGTCTGGAGAATACGCTGGGTGCGATAAAATCCTCCAGCTTAACGCGTTTTTTTTTCTAATTGTATGTAGCCATGCGTTTTCCTGAACCAAAATAACTTTCTGTCTTGCTTTGTCAGTATAGGGCCTTTTTTCTCCAGAACGTCATTAGAAGAATTGTCAGTGCTTCGGTTTAGTCTTATAGATCAGTTATACGTTATCCGAAGCTGCTTTTTACATTGTAGTGTAGGATTGGCATGTTGAGTTTAACTTGACTCTGATGAATTTTTTCTGTTTCTACTACTGTCCCTGGCTTATATTAATTTTTTTATAGTTATTAATGATATCTTCCTGTATTCTAAAGCTGTCATATGATTAGTTTCGACACTATGACACAAATCCACTAGATTATTATCAGGGATTCTGAAAGTTTAAAACACACATCGGAGAATTATACGTCGAGAACTTTATTTGAGTTTAATTTGTTCGGAAATTACTTTTGAAATGGGACTAGAAAAATAAATCAAAACTTTCTGATGAACCAACCAAATACGAATACAAACTGTTTGAGTTATTATTAGATTTGTCTTTTATTTGTTAAAAATAAGGATGTGTTATAGATGGATACACCAGTATGTTATCTTTTTAAATAAGGGTATTGGTCCGTTTCGAAAAATCGTCAATCATCATCAGTATTAGCCCAATAACCTTAGATGGACCTTGGCATGTTCAGGGAGTCGACGTCATTAGTTCTTGTACTCTCGGTGTCTCAAGTTTAGTTCTCTTAGGTTTGTCTCTACCTGGTCTTTTAGTTTGCTAAGTGGTCTTGCTCTATGTCTGTTGCTCACCGGTTGTTTCATAATAGATATATTTTTTAGGCTTTAGGTTTTCTCCCCTTTTCTCTCTATAAGCCCTATCCATCTCAACCTGTTGATTTTTATAATTTTTGCATTATTACGCTTTTTAGTAAGTTATACAGTTCAAAATTGTAGCATTTGCGCAAAACTCTTGTTTATGATCGTGCCTTATATGTTAATGTCAGAATCTGTTACTACTTTTTCAAGAACTAATTAAATAGAAAGCTTGATGGACCATCATCTTCGCGCAAGCTAGAATGGATTAGAAATGGTTATTATTTTCTTTTTTGTTTAATCGTTCTCATCAATGAGAGGGAAACCTATTTTATTTATAGCCAGAAACTTTTATTGAAAGATAGGACTGTTTATATTCGAATATAATGAGTGACAAATATAAATGACATTTGTTTTAGATCTCCGTAAAGTTTAAACTTAGTTAGCTTAAATTAGAGAATACTTTGCGAGATAATAAGACAAAGCTGAGAGAGATTTTTAAATAAAGAATCGCCTTCGAATTGTATAATTTAATAATTTTATGCTCTACACTGTGCTTGGCCAAGTTGAAGAGTTTGTTTGAAATTTCCAACGAAGAAACGGGAAATAAGTCTCGGAAAAGTGCTGCTAAGAATAAGGGGAGTGGAAAAAAAAGCGGGGGATGTTAAAAATGTCACTGGGATGAGCTATGGCATAGGCAAAAACCAAAGCGTGACTATAAAACGAATTTAGACGCTACTTGCAAACCGATATAAATCAAGGAAAATACCACGCCTGTACAATATTAATTTTAAACAAAAAGTTGTATTTCTTGCCCTTTTCATTTTTTAACAACGATGAATTGTCTGGTTTAGACATTCTGAAAATGCTTTTTAACCTGATTTAGAATGGTTTGTTTGTCTATTCGCTTTCTTTTATACAAGGTGGTCCACGAAAAAACATTTTTTAAACAAGCTTGACTCCATCCATTAATTTGCCATTCAATGCAGAAAATATCCTCTCACCGACACTTTTCAATATGTATTCAGAACTCATCATTTCGAGGAAAAACATCCTCTGAATGTTCTTTTTGCGTTCCTGACTTTTGACTGGACAATGTAGGAATTACCACAAGACCGTAGAGGGGGTATTTTCACAGTATTCTGCGAACCTTTAAGGGTAGTTTTATTGTTTTTTATAGTTTAGTTTGTCTATGTCTGGTTTACAGTACAATCAAGTGTTTATGTCAATTTTATATAAAATGGCAATTTCTAGTAGTCGATTTTGTAAAAATCCAGCGTGTAAGTTTTGTTATATATGCGGACTATTTATTTTAAAGTCACAAGCTCGATCTATATCCGAGAAAGTCCCTGTCCCTAAAATGAAGTCTCTGTAGTTTATGACGATGAAATAAATCCATTGATTTTAACGATTTCTTTTTATCGGCTCCACATCAAAGCAATGGACGGTATTTTTCGTGTAAAATTTTGGCAATAAATAGAAATGCCTGGTAGAAAGTTGACCGAGAGTTAAAGTTGCCACGTTGGCAAATTAGGGGATACGTGACCGGACTGAAACGTTTTGGGGTGATAAAAAGGAGTTTCGAGATATAAAAGTACGACTATCGTAACACGCAGATAATGCCCGGTTGCCTCGTCCTCATGCCCGTATTCAAACTGACCGATGAGATAAGCTCCAAAGGACTATCTCGCAAATATCTTAATACTGGATTGGGTAAAAAAAATATTGTCACATTTCATGAATAAATAACGCCATTGTTCAACAATGCATCGCGTGTTTGCTCGTGTATTATATAAGGAAATATTAAATATTGTTAATAAAAATGAATAAAACAATCACTTTTATAAAATATAAAAGTGATAAATAATAAAAGAGATAGATAACAAATTAAAAAATTGTTTTATTCTTTTTTAAAAACTATCACAAAGTAACGGACAAATCAATCAATAATTTAAATATTGTTTTTTCACTTCTGTTGGTGTCACTGAGATCGTTCCTTTTTATTTTGTGAAACGAGGGTCGTTCGAAAAGTCCTCGGCCTGTACAGAAGTTATTTTAAGCGCACTTACCCAGGACAACGTTCTAACCTTTTAAAACATACAGTACAATGCGTTTTATTCCACTCTACAAAAGTCTGTGATTGCTTCTGCCTTAACATAATCATTTGAAGTGATTCTTCATACAGCAAGATATTTCTACAGGTTTGGTTTGGTTTGGAAAAACATTGAATCATATGTCATGGAGTTTTTGTTGTGTGTAGGCGCACTTTTTGGATAGATCCGGACGTTTAAATTGAATAGCACTTTTTAATTGGTTTAGTAGAAAAGCGTAGTAATAAAATCCCAGAAAACCGTAGCTTTGGTTTTTCCTGCTGTCGCCTCTGGCGTGTGGTGAATCCATGTTTCGTCAACCCCTTCTATTTCCTGTGGTGCTACAGCCCGTTTGTGAGCCCTGACCTGGATCGATATATTGACTCTATCCAATTTGAAGGAAAAAAAACTTGGGATGGAAAGTTTTTATAATTTTAAACTTGCACCAATACATATTATTATAACTAACTCAAACAAGGTCTGGTCTATGGGTTGAATCGATAAGTATAAGTTTAATTGTATTTTGTTCGTGCATTTTTTTGATAAACATTTGTTTTTCTGATTAGAAAGGAACGTCTGTCAATACAGATTTATATACAAGAAATTAGACGGAAATTAGTAAATTTCGTAAAAAGAATCGACATGTAAAAAAAACATTAAATTGAAATATCATCCATCTTATAGTCCTGATTTATCACCTCGTGATATTTCTTGTTTCCGAATAGAAAAAATATATTATGTGGTCGTCATTTTCAATGCGGTGGTCAATATCTTTATTTTATCAGCATTAAATTGGATGATCCCGCCTGAACGTGATTTACCTTTGACATTAAAACACCTATAGTAGAATTTAGGTAGTGGCCTAATTTTAAGATATCTCTCCACACGCGCGTAATAATTGGCGAAAAATAACCGAATATTTGTTATGGTTTTCGATAGTTCATTCAATATAAATTTTCATCTCCAGATCAAACTGTCAATTTTGGATTATATTATTGAGTTTTGAAATAACTGGTGATCCACAAGATATTCATTGTTTTTATTAGTTATACAATCATTGTAAAACGTATATTAAGGAGAGAGAAAATATTTCTACAAATTATTATATATAGGGTGGTCCAAACAGTCAGGCTAAATTTCCCTGAGCCGAGCTATCGTTTAAGACTGACCCCATCAACTCTTTAGATCACCCTGTACTAGAATTATATTATGCATATTGTATATTAATAATATAAAAAAAAATATTAGTTAGAAATTACAAGGATTTGATATCGACATGTAAAGCGCACGAATTTTTAAAACAGGTCACGTTACTTTTTAATCATACTGTCATATTGTTTGTGTAATCCATAACGTATATAAAACGAAGTACTTTTTATGAATTTCATTGTAAACAATGCTCATTTATTTCCGTGTTGTAAAAATAGATTGCCAGGTCTGATTGGATTGATTATATATTCCCCCCTAATTAAGCAAATGTCAACAATTAAAAATTTGAAATTTTCCATCCCCCAAGCATTTCCATGTCATTGCACTCGGGTTTGGAATTCTTTCCCGGAAAATTTTAAGTAAGCAAGGGTATAATATCTGAACTAAAAATGCCATGTTATTTTAGAGGGAGGAAATTGGCAGCTGTCATAAACAGACCGTTATTTTTACTAAGCTGTTTTTTTTGAATAATTTTTAAGTACTAAAGTTTTGCCTACTTTTTATTTATTGCTCCTTGTAATTCCCATTCCATTTGGAACCTTTTATTACCTATAACCTCAGTTGTTTAACATTTATGGCGAATATATTATGAGATAGGTCCTAAATAATTGAGAAGGGGATTTTAGTTGGGGAAAATAAAATCAGTAACCTTCGTTTTGCAAACTACACCATACTAATGGCAGGTGTACAAAAGATTATCGAAATAACAAAAAGTCTGTGGGATAAGGGTCAAAAACTGGGTCTGGAAATTAATTAGGAAAATATATAATCAATAAAGGCCATCAATAGAGATCAATAGAATTGAACCAGTTTTGCGCACCTGGTTTCAAATAGTGAATGAGATGCGCTTCTAAGGAGAAACTGTGGAAAACATGGACTGATCGTGTTATAACTTTCAACACAAAAACAGAGACTGGTACATTCACTTGTGTTCTCGATTTTTCTTCACGGCGGTAAAACTAATGACAGAAAGGGTATCAAAGTGTGGTGTTGAAGGAGGATGCTGAAAATCCCATGGACTGCCATACGAACAAATAAATCTGTCATCAAAGATAGTTAATTACACGTCCAAATAGCCTTGTGGATGGAAGAATCTTGCAATTCTTTTGCTATATCACAAGGAGGAATGATAACAATTTGAAAAAGTTTATATAATGGCAACAGACCTCGAAGACGAATAGCAATAGAAATTCTTATATGGAACCCTTTGTTTACGCCATATAATGTTCTGTTTTTTTTGTCTCCATTCGCTTATTAATATTTCAGTGGTGATTTCAGTGTGAAAAATGATCTGGAAAATTGAACTATTTTCAGGATACAGAACTCCAAAGTTTATTATTATTTATTCATTTTAATAAACACACCAAAAATTAGTATTTAAACTTAAATGGGCATTTTCTTCTCTCCAACCTATTCTCCAAACATGGCCCTGT
Source organism: Cosmopolites sordidus (assembly GCA_031761425.1). Taxonomy (NCBI): domain Eukaryota; kingdom Metazoa; phylum Arthropoda; class Insecta; order Coleoptera; family Curculionidae; genus Cosmopolites; species Cosmopolites sordidus. Next base: position 1,461,178 of record JARFXV010000188.1, on the reverse strand, counting down.
CGGATTCCTACTATCACGTATCGATGCAATGGATTAATGGATTGCTGCTAAAAATATTTTTCTTTTGTTATATATATATATATATATATATATATATATATATATATATATATATATATATATATATATATATGTATATATATATATATATATATATATATATATATATATATATATATATATATATATATATATATGAACATTTTTGTTGGTTGCTTGATCGGGAAGGAGCCCCACCTATCCCTTCAACTGGATGACATATGTTTCGTCTCGCAAGGTTCAGACTCATCAGGGCGCCAACATGTAGTGTTAGATTTTCTCTTCCATCCAACGGGAAGTCGGCGAAAATATTGGTTGTTGGCTGTGGATAGGGTCTCCCTATTCTTGATGGTAGGGTATATGTCGGCGACCTTGAGAGACGAAACATATGTCATCCAGTTGAAGGTATAGGTGGGGCTCCTTCCCGGTCAAGCAACTAACAAAAATGTTCATTTAGGCGGAGACGTAGGTTGTTGTGTGTTCCACATGAGATTGTGGAACCCAACGGTTGGGTGTGTGATGACGCTTAGCTACTGCTCTCTCATTGGACGCAGTCCAAGAAAATCGAACACTATATATATATATATATATATATATATATATATATATATATATATATATATATATATATATATATATATATATATATATACGCTGGATAAGTTTAACGTTTGATAAAATAACAGACATAAAGACTGGAACTAAAAATATATTATAGACTTTAGATTGTTTCTTTCGTTCTATTTTATTTTTCTTGAAAATTACGACAGAAAGGTCTTGGCGAAAGTTCAAGTGGATATAAAATAAATTAAAGATAGGACTGTTAATATTTATACGTATTTATTGTTTTATACCAATCTTTCGGTCGTTGAGACATTGCCAAAAGATGTGATTAATGATCGACATAAATTTAAAATTCGTGATTATTGATATAGCTAAATATACAGGGTTCGATGATTTTTAATATGTAACTTACCGCGCGTCGTATATATCTTTATTATAAATATTTATATCTTCATAGTATTAGTTAGCAACCATAAATGAGTGGTAGCTAAAAATAATGATTGTTTTGTGACAGACAACGAAGAAATGGGTCCATTGTGCCCTGTCTGTTAGGAAATTTATTATTTAAATATTCGTGAACTTCTGGTCTAAAATGTTTCCGAGCTCATTCATGTAGAAATCACATCTTGTAATAATTATGGCAGATTGTTTTGAAGAAAGTTTAAATAATTTTCACCTGTTAGATGACTTGGAAGAAAGAAAGGCCCAATAAGCATGCCATTTACTACGCCAGCCCAATAATTTACTGAAAAAACATGGTACAAACATGGTAGTTGTGGAAATTATTTACTCCATTCCTGTTGTACTAATGTAAAAGCCACTGACAATATTCAACTCTTCTAGGATCATCTTCGGGTTGTAACACTTGTACCCCTTGATAATGATAGGGATAAAAAGGTTCATCTCGTATAGTCTTCCACACTTCACTATGACTAACTTCAACTTGACCTTTTATAGACCTAGTGCACGTTGTTGGCTGGTTTTCGACAATTTCTAAAATTTCTTCCTCAATTTCTTCCACGTGGAGGAGGTATTCCAGCGTGATTTCCTCATTATGCATTTTAAGTACCCTGTGTCGCGAAGTCTTGTAACTAAATTTACAAACATCCGCGAAGCTGGATGATTTCTGAAAGGAAACCTTTCCGCGTACAAACGACATGCTGCAGCTGCATTTTGTTAATACTCCCCGTAGGTTCATATTATGTCCACTAGTTTATTGTTTTCAAAAACGTGTGGTATTTTAATCGCAAAAAGTATCCAGGAATTAAACACGCAGTATTAAGGAAATATCGTACAAGAATACAAAAAAAAACCAGTCATACCCAGTATCAGCAGTAAACAAATACTTTATGTGTTTACAACGTAGTGATCGAGAATATAAAAAAGTCAGGCCTGTTTCAAATTGTGTAGCTTTCTTTATTTTACAACTTTTATATAATGATTTTTGGTAAAAATAAACATTTTTACGAGTTCTATAGTTTGTTAAAATCAATGACTCAACTTTGAAAACCCCCTGTATAGTTAAAAAGTGTGAAGAGATTGGTTCTCCACATAAAAAGAATCATCCAGATGGAGAGAGAACTGTACTGATCTTCTAGACGCGTAAGGTCTGTTGTAATTGTAACACCCATATTAATGAGACTCACCTAGCTAGGATATTAATTAATTATGTTAAATTGTTGTTTCCCAGTCATGTCATTTACAGATATGGGGACATTTCTTGGCCAGAAAGATCACGAGATTTAACGTCATGTGATTTTATCTGGTGAGTTATAGTTTTGTAATCGCTTCGACTTGCTTCGACTTTTCAAAAATCCCCTTGTTTTTAATGTTTTTTTTTCGCTTGTTTATGTGTAAAAATATATTTTTGGCATTGGGTCAATTCACAGTAATCAACATTTATCATTGGTGGGAGTTTTTCATTAGAAGCCGCATCAGCTTTTTTTACAATTAAACGAATTGCACAATCAAATCTGGCTGATCAATTATTCCCTTCTAATTAGTCAAATGTCAAAATTAAAATTCGAAAATTAAAAAGTTTCAATTTTCCAGCGCCCTAAGCATTTCCGCACCATTGCCCGGAGGGGGGTGGGTCTGGGGTGCGTTTCTATAATATTCCAAGTAAGCCGGGCTTTAATTTGTGAACACTACAATTGTCATATTACATTGAGGACGACGGAAATTCGTCATTTGCTACATCTGGAGTGTTATTGATTCAAAATTTACTTAGCAATATATTTTAATGGATTTTTGCTTTTAAAACTAGTAACCGTCAGGCTTCAATTCGAAGCCTTAACATATAAAAAACACATAAGCCTACGTGACATGATGAATTAGATCAAATTTTTTAAATTTTTATTATACCATAAAGGCCCTACTTCAAAAACTTCTACTGAACCCTTTAGGGCGACACAGTAAACCCTAAGAGATTTACCACTAAACACCAAGTCACTTGTTTTTAATTTCACGGCGCGCGTTTCACTAACCATGTTAACATCATCAGGAGATGATGTTAACATGATGTAACATCATCAGGTAACAATGATGTTAACATCATCAGGAGTAAATTTTTCAGGTTTCAAAAAATAATGCCTTTCCTGTATGTAAGGAGGATGAGTATATATATATATATATATATATATATATATATATATATATATATATATATATATATATATATATATATATATATATATATATATATATATACATGAAGAAATCGCCATTAATGTGCTTCAATTCATCAGCAATTCAGTTTCAATAGCATCAGAAGATAAATGTTTCAAAGAGTCAAAAATTTCCAATGAGACCATTAATTTAATGAAAAAATGTCGGACAATGAAGAATGCAGACAATCGTTTTGGCAGGGACGAGTACGTTGAGCTAGTGCAAAAAACTCTGGAAGAAAACAGGGGAATTAACAAAGCTAAGCAGAAGGTTAGAAAGAAAAAGACACAAATGTTTTCCTTAATGCGTGAGATGCGTGATTGTTTGAAAAGAAAAGTCTTTGATCAGTGTGTCCTGTCCGTTATGACATACGTAACTGAGGCCTGGACACTCACATCACAGTCATCACTGGAAAACACGATGGACTGATGATATTATTAAGTATATTGGACCTGAATGGCAGAGGAAAACTCAGGACCGCGAGAGTTGGAAGCATGCTGAAGAGGCCCTCATCCTGCAGTGGATTGATACGGGTTGATGATAAATAAAATATTAATTATAATAAAATATATAATATATAATATATAAAAATATATATTATAATAAAAATATTTTTCTTTTGTTATATATATATATATATATATATATATATATATATATATATATATATATATATATATATATATATATATATATATATATATATATATATATATATATATATATAGTTCAATACATTTTAGGTCATCTTTAAATGTGAATAATTAACTTACCTTTTGTTAAACTGTGATTAAAAACTGAAATAATGTTAAAATATAATTTCTCTAGCAATTTGAGAGGTAAATTTATCGGTAGCAACGTCTAGAGGGTCATATTTTTTCGTGCAACATTGTATTTTTTTTAGTGCAATTAAAACAGCACAAGTAACAAGCATGTCGGGCTATTTTTACCCATCGAGGGTAATTTGTAGCCCCATTTAACTGTTTCGTTTATTTATGCATCAATCTAGGTCAACACGAACTAAACTAAGATATTTATGTTGCTACTAAACTTGATCTACTGTACAGTCATTATAAAAAAATAAACAAACTTTAGGGAAATAAACAAAATGGTTTTGTTAAAGGTAAATTAATTTTTATTAATTGGCAAATGTTGCTTGAACGAAATAAATGAATAGATGCATTAATTTCTTAAATGTGTTGAGAAAATATTGTTTTCTTTTATCTCTCGGTCTTCTAACGTACCATTACGCTCAGAAATTGAATCTGTTACAATTTGTCTTTAAACAGGAAAAGTGTGGTTAATTTAACTGGAATTATCTTAATGGAAAATCGAAGGGATATTGATACACAATTTGCATACTGTTGTGTCTGCTTAGAGTTTCGCGTAACCGTCAGTGCCATCTTTGAATGAATACATGCATTATATAAATGCATATTTAAGCCCGCACCATCAGAAATTTTAAGACGCTCAGTTAGTCTGGGGTTTTTCAAATCGAGATGGAGGTCACATCGGTAGCAGTGACCATTTAGCAACCATATTTTATTGTGGAAGTGTTTAAGGAGGAGATGTAAGCTAGTGTTGGGGGATGTTGCTTATGCTTGTGAAATGGAGTAGACTGAAAGGAGGAACCAAGACTGAAAGCAAGGAGAAGAGAGAGAGAGAGAATGATGTTATTGTTAGAAAGAGATGGGCTATATTAAGTCGATGATGGATATATCTCTCAAGTATGAGAGAAGAATTGAGGTTGTCTAACCGAAAGAGTTATTGCAATTCATTTGAGAGGTTGTAACGTGTCCTGATGTTAGTGGAGGCACGATATTCTGTGAGGACGTGTCGAACAGATAGGGGGTCACCGCATTGAGAGCAGATGGGAGGAGGTTCAGACCTCAAAAGATATTGATGAATAATAGCACTGTGTTCCGATCTTAATCTGAACCAAATTGTGGATATTCTTCTGGAAGGGAATAACGGAAAATTGTTGGTGTAAAAGTCCTTTTTAATTTCTTTTAATTTATTACGTCTATCCAAGGAGTTCCAACTATTTTGTATCGCTTTTCTAACAAGATATTTGGTGAATAAGTTCAGATCAGAAGATACTACAGTGGGACAAGGGGATCCTGTAGGGACCCATATTAATCGGAGAGAGGAGCCCTTTTTCTAGTGATCTTAGTGAGTTAGCAAAGTCCGAGCAAACTACCCACTTGGATGGAGGTTGAGTATATATGAATGAAAGGGATTTTTCCATGGCTAGGTTTTCTGCAGTCAGGATACTGGATTGGGAGCTTAGTCGATAGTGGGAGTAAAGGAGCCGTGTGAGTAATATACGAATGCGGATCCCACTCCGGAGTTTGATTTAGAGCCATTTGTAAAGATAATGTTAGTCGGGAGAAGTATATTCAGGATAGAATGGAATAATAGATGGTTGGATGGAATGAAAGGACCATGGAGGGTGTTTTGAAGAAGTAATTGGGTAACAGTCTAGAGGAGGGAGGTTAAATTTGTCCTTGAGTGATGTAAATGAGTGAAGCAAGCTTGGCGAGGATGAAGTCCTGGAGTGAAGTGAAGGGTTGGTGGTAGTCAAGGGATTAAGGAGAGTATTGCCTTGGGGAAGAAATGGCCTGGAGGCCACACTGTAGCATACGGCAAGGGTTCTATGTTTGCTTTGCAGTGAAGGCTGATGACAGGGGTAGTGTGGAAAAGTCCCAGAGACATTCTGACAGCAGAATTTTGAATCGGATCAATCAGTTTAAGATAAGCTGGAGCAGTGGTATACAGTACAGCCATAATCTGTCTTCGGCCTGATTGCTGTTAAGTAAATTTTCCTAAGCGACGATAGTCAGCGCCTTATGTAGAGTGCGCAAGATATTTTATGAGTCTGAGTGACCTTGTGCGGCGGGATCTAAGTTCTGTTAGTTGTGGTTTCCATGAAAGACGTTGATCAAATTTGAGACCCAGGAATTTTCCGATAGTCTGAGAAAGAATATTTCGGCCCAAGAATGTGAACGAGTGAAGTCTAGGGCATAGATTATTTCTGCAAAAGTGCACAATTGAGGATTTTTCAGGTGAAAAATTGAAGCTCGAATGGTTGGTCCAAGCTGTGAGTTCTCCGAGGACATTCTGTTTGATGACATGCAATTCTTTATTATAATTATCTATTGACATTGGGGTATTTATTAATCTGTGTATGAATGAATTAAATGCTGCCATTTTTTGAGAATAAGGATGACAGGATTTATTGTGTATAATTGTTATAAAATATTGCAAAATCATGTCTATTGTCTTTTCTAGTAATAGTTAAGTCTAAAAAGTTAATACTATTATGTTGTTTATCTTCAATTGTGACTTTAATGTTTTATGTAAAGAATTTATGTGTCTATCAGATTTGTCTTGTCTATCAGAACCTGTAAAACAAATTAGAATGTCATCCACATATCTGTACCAGTAAACTGATGATTTAAATAACTGATGTTAATTTCTTTAATTTTCTAAGTTGTCATATATGTGTGTGTGTATATATATATATATATATATATATATATATATATATATATATATATATATATATATATATATATATATATACGATTCAACATCCTAGAAGAACAAGGACTGGACCCCAAAACACTACGATTGATCAAGCAGACACTGACTAACACAACCTCTAAAGTGAAATGTATGGGAGAAATTTCCGAACCCGTCCTGATTAAAACTGGAGTACGCCAAGGAGATTGGTTATCCCTACTCCTCTTCAATCAAGTCCTGGACAAAGTCATAAGGGAATGGGAAAAAGAACTGAAAAATCAAGGACACTGGAAACCAATACGACTGCGACCTACGACGAACTAAAAACAACATAGAATTATCATGCTTGGCCTTCGCAGACGACTTAGCCATACTCGCAGACAATGAAAAAAGGGCAACCAAACAGATCGAAGTCCTCAAGGAATGTGCAGAGAAAGTCGGCCTACAAATCCCCTTTCAAAAAATCGAATTCTTCTGCTCAAAATTAGATATCCAAAATATGAACACCAAATACGGCAACATAAATAGGATCACTCACTTCAAATACCTGGGCGAGATCCTCGAACCCACAGGAGGAGAGAAGATAACACAGAAGACTCGATTACAGAAGATGAAGAGGGCATACGGCAAGATACACAATATCTACAATAAGAAATGCCTATCCACACACGCAAAAATAAGACACTACAACATAGTAATCAAACCAGAAGTACTATACGCAAGCGAGACACTTACACTTCATACAAAAAGCGGCATGGAAAACATTCTAAAAGAAAAACGCAAAATTATGTGGAAAATTCTCGGCCCAAAACTGACAGAGGAAGGATACAGACTACATTCTCGAAAGACCACAGAGAGAATGTCCAACGTAGCGGCGGACATAAGAAAAAGAAGGTTGAAATTCTATGGACATATGAGTAGACTCCCATCGGCAAGACTTCTACAGTACCATGGACCACACAAGTCAGAGCTGATCTGGGAAAGGCACACATGGGTCTGACAGAGATTGAGGATAGGAGAACGTACAGACACAAAATACATATGTGGAACGTTGTATCAGAGAGAGAACTTTCGAGGAGATCGGGAACAAAGTGGATTGAGGAGAGAAAGAGAATCCACGGAGAAAGGATGAGAGAGGTGTGGAGGATCAGAAAAAACACTCGAAAATGAGTCAGAATGCTTTGCGTGATCCAACTGTTTCTACACGCACCATATATATATATATATATATATATATATATATATATATATATATATATATATATATATATATATATATATATATATATATATATATATATATATACTGGGTTTACTCATTAGGATATTTGTTAAATGACTCATTCTAGTAGTAAACTGGCCATTAAATAAATTTTTAAATAAATAATGATTCTCACTGCAATAAAGGAAGTTTTACAGGCTGAAAACGCCATTAAATTTTTTTCAGTCTGACATTTAGTATTTACATAACAGGCGGGTATTTTTTTTATCCCCCATATAATTATTTGTCTGAGTTGCAGTAAAATTTATGTGTTACAAGTCACACCCAGATGTCGTATCGGTCTCCACAACTTTGCATTAATGGATAATAGAAAGCAGTTTTCTGGAGGGTTGTTTGGAGGATTAACGACGTTCCCTCTTAATCTTGACTAAACCGGATGTGGATTTGCCGAAGCTGAAGTAGAATTCCGTTTGTAAAGCTTTCGTAGTTGTCGGACTGTAGCAAATAGATCGGGCGATCGGTTGTGAACAGAAACTAATTTTATGACTGTTTTGTCTAGGGGCGTCACTTTAAACAGCTCAGATATCCCCTAAAAAGAATATTTTTCCATTACCATTTAGATGCGTTCAATAATATATTTGAAAATACTGGAGCAATTACACGTCTGTGTGTTAATATTATTAATGTTGCGTTTGCGTTGCGTATTATTAATGTTAAAGTTTGTGGGCTTTTCATGCAAAATTCTTATATTCATATTTTACAATAACTATAAAAAAATCTCAAAATTAAAACTATTTCATTTATGGTTCGGGGTTCGCTATACAAATTAACCAATGAAAAAGTTACTGAATATTCTTGTAGTTAGCAAAATTAACAACTGAACAAATAAAATTCGCGTTCAATCAATTTGTTTTTAATGAAAGGAGTATCATTGTGTTTGGGTATTCCCCATATAGGGTCGCGTATGTTCGATGCAGATGATGATCAACTGAGTTTAGTTGTTGATTTAATTGAACTTTATAAGCCTTACAACGAAGATCATGCAAATTTCTCCACGAAGTTGTCTAAAGGTATGTCTCAACTTTTGGTTTTCAAGACGCATGCATCTGCTGAAAAGTTACACAAATGCGTTGCTGAACGAAAGGCATGCAAGGACGCACGCGTAAAGTCTTGACGCACGAAGGGACGCAGAGGTAGCGTACCGACTCCCACCCATGCAGGTTATCTTGTTCTTTTGCTTTCAATTTCTTGATTTAATCTGCAAGTTTTTGTAATAGTTTACGAATTCAATTTAAAATAAAGCAGCTTCATTTTATTAAATTAAATAAATATATTAAATTATATATTTAAGAACAAAAAATATATATATAATTTTGAAAATAATATAATTATAAATTGGGTGTTTAAGGAATATTTTTTTAGTAAATATATATATTAAAAAAACTGCCTAAATAAATGTCAAAAAAATATTCCTAGTTTCTTCAAAGGCGCCAGAGTCGGAATGGTTTAACTTCTGAGTAATTTTGGAAAAAAAATATTGTTACATTATTATTATTATTATGTATGACTAAAACTTTGTTTATTAGTTTGTGTAATATATCGTTTTTTAACATATAGTTCTAAATTCCCAATTTAATTTTATTTGTATATATTTACGAACTCTATTTTTTGGCAGTTATTATAACTAGTATTATCCATTACAATTACGCTTTCCTTAGGCACATTGGGCAAAAGGCTATGTATAAACCAATCTTCAAAAAGTTCTCTTGTGGTATCGTCATGGTAGTCCAAAGATGAATGTTTAATAATTTTGGTGGGCAACCCTAAACAATTTGGAACCCATCCATCCTCGGAACCAGTATGTAAAATTGTAATTATTTTTCCCTTGTTCGCTGGGGCTTTGGTTTGGCATTTTCATGATGTATCTACCCATCCTTTTGTTGGTGTCTCATGTGTATTGAATCATGTTTCATCAAGGTAGATAATGGGATGATTTTCTAATTTGTATTGTTTTTTATAGAGTTTAAGTAGTCAAACCGCCATTGTTGCAATCGTTGTGATTCTATTAATAGTTGTCTTTTATTAATGGCCCGATATGTAAAACCCATTAGAGATAAAATTAATATAGAGCCTTAAGCCCCCTATTCAATAACGAAACATATACATTTTAAACAATTTGCTTAGCATCGGGCGATAAATGTTTTCTTTTAAAATTAGCACTACGGGAGGCACAATGATCATTATCTAGCCAAGAACGCCACATTTCTACCACATTTGGAGTAATAAAAATACGATCGAAATTGTAGAACTGCACTGTTTAAGAAAAGAATGCGAACTCCCAATAAAATATTTCGAAACTCCGAAACCAGATATAAAATTAATTTTATTTTTTTACCTGTTATTTTATTAGGCCCGGCCCTGTTTACGTTTCTTGTAACTTTTCCGGGTTTTATTGCGGCAGGGGTTGTTAAGAGCCAATCGGTCAACGATATATCTTGAACCGCACTATATATATATATATATATATATATATATATATATATATATATATATATATATATATATATATATGACACTGAAATTACACAGTTAACAGTAGGTACTTACAAAATAAAATGTTTTTAACGTTTTTAATAAAATTGTCTTTACTGAACTCGCCAGAAATGTCGAATGAAACTGACGCAAACATGTTTACAAGAAGGAGGCATGCCTCTTACTCGGCGCTAACGCAAGCAGAGTGGCGAATTGAAAGGCAAGTCGAAACGTATATTGAACGGAAACGTTGAAGTGTGGACATACCATAAGAAAGGTTATGTTCCTGAAAAGGACGTGGAAGAGGTAAATACGGATATTCTCGTACACTCCGTCTTATTACAGCCATGTTCTCCATCATGTATATTTCCATAATGAATTGACATGGACAGCGTTGCCGCTATTGCGTTTTCAAGTTCTGACATTCTTATTGAAAAATTCTTTATTAAAAACAGTATGACAACTAAGTTTAAGAATTTATCGATGTTCTAAAATAATACGGGGATATTTACTAATGTTAGTTGATGATTTATAAATGATTTTTGATGTTGAGAAAAATAAAATCATTGCAAAGGAGAAAATTGAATGAAAATGATATAAATCAATTCTTGAACGGACTCCAAAATAAAATTAAAGTCTTTTATATCCATTCGGATATTTTTAACAGCCATGGTTTTCCTCTAACGCGACTGATTTGGGAGCTATAGATTTTTATGAGCTATTTGTCTGTTAGTATCTCCAAGTTGCCAGCATAAAGCTAATAAAAAAGCTATTTTCCACTAAGCCCCAGTTCCTTACACCTCATAAACTAATGTCGGTCTTTTTAATAGACTTTTGCCATAGAAGGAATCTTTCTACCAACTGGACCGGTGAGAAATTTAAATTTACGTAATTGACGGGTGATTTCTGAAGAAGTTTTTAAGTAAATATCCGAAAAATGTTTTTTACATAATAAAAATGTTATTTCAACGGCGCAATTCCAATGCGAAATAAATGATCAAAACCTGCATCTTATAAATTGCTTTTTACAAGTCAGCAAGATGCACTAGTATGCACGTTATCGGCGAATTGGATGCAATCCTATTTTCTATTTCTCCGTAAAGCAATTTCCAAAAAATTCAATATAATTTCTCATATTTCTACTTTTTTGCTTATGCTGCTTCCGAATAAATATCTTTCGGACATATGAATCTGTGTTAATTAGAGAGTTCCAGGATAAACATAAAAATATTATTTAATTTTATTCATACATCTTTTCTAACGATTTATTTTGTTGTTATAAAGGACAGGGGCACTGTCACACTACTATTTTGTTTTGTCGCCATTTTGTTTTTGTACCATTTGTGACAATGTGGGTTTGCCTGTATAGTGCAGACGTGCAAAACGTATTTATGAATAAATACATACTAAACGAACGTACTGAAACTGTTCAATAATAAATAATTTGCATTTAAAATTATTTCAAGTTTTTGTTGTCTTCTATTTAATAGACGATCTCTTCAGTTGATGTGCATGTTTTTCCAGCCAGCGATTTATTCATGTTTGGAAAGAAAAAAAAGTCGGAGGATCAATTCACTCGGCTCTATTTTTGTATCCAACGCGCTGATTTTTCATTAAGTCACAGTCTTTATACAGTGGTGGCCAATAAAATAAGAGTGGCAGAGTGATAAAAACTTTTAAAAACCAAGTTAACCATAATAAATAGTATCATATACTAATATTAACTGGCCGTTTAACATTTTGTTTACAATAGAAAATGTGGCTATTAAATTACGAGACTGACGCTGCTACAGTAAAATTTGGAATAAAGCAATTTATATTCATACTAATATAATAATCGTCTTTATTTGGAAATGCATCAATACATAGAATAAGTGCATTGCATAGATAGCATAAGGTGGCGAAGTTTAGCAACCGTCGAACGTTTTACATTATAAAGGTCTTAGAGTAGGAAAAACAAACAAAACAACGATCTAACCAAGTTACAATTCTAACAGAAAAAAAAAACAATTTCTAAAGCGAAAGAAACGATAACAAAAAAAGTGTTCATTGCTGCAAAAATATTCCCTTCAACTGAAGCCCGAAGGAGGTGACACTCAAAGATTTTAATTTATTATTAACACTGTTGTATAATTTAGGACTACAATAAGAAAAACTACGCTGGAAAAGCGAAGTCTTATGCCGGGGAACCGATAAAACTGAGACCTACCTGATGCTAACAGTGTGAACTTCACCACAGAAAACTAATTTGTCCCTCAAGTATGCCGGCTCAGAACATATTACTAGTTTATGCAGGAAAACTAGATAGTAGTATTTCATAAATAATTCAATATTTAGCCAAGCTAATTTATACTTATGTGAGACAGGATCAAACTTCCTAATTCCACAAATAAATCTGACTAGATTATTTTGTGCTATCTGTAACTTATGCTTAGTAAAACAATCTAAACAAGGATAATATACCATACTACAATAGCTGAAGATTGGCAAAATTTACACTTCGCAAAGTTTTTTTCTCAATTTAAAGTTAATTAGATACCGATTAGTATACAATGTTCTGATTTTAAGATAGACTTTCAATAACATATTCTTTACCTGGCTGGTAAACCTCAACCTTTCATCAATTGTAAGTCCAAATATCTTTGCTTCTGAAGAGAACTGCAAATCATGAGAACCGATGTTAATCTTTAGTATATTTCTGATACGATTTCTAACATTATTGGAACAAAATTGATCACATTGATCACAAAAAGTTGTGATCGGCAGAATATGCACAAAGACTGCGAATATCGGCATTCAATGCCGCAGCCGCCAGATCAGGTCTAAGCGGAGAAAAAGAATCAACAGGTTGGGTATCATCAGCAAAGGATTGAATAACTGAATGATTGATACAGGAAGGGAGATCTGCCGTGTATATTAGAAATAACAATGGTCCTAAGACAGACCCCTGCGGTATGCCGGACTGAATCAGCTGAAATTCAGAACGGTGCCCCTCCAACTCCGTACATTGACTCCTACCATGCAAGTATGATTGAAAGAAATGCTGAACATTAGTGGAAAAACCAAAATAATTCAATTTCGCATACAAAAGTGCATGATTTATCTCATCAAAAGCTTTTGAGTAATCTATAGAAACCAAAGCTACTGCCATTCCCCTCTCCAAACTGTCCATCAAAGTGTCAGTCAAATTTAATAAAGCTGTGTTTGTACTATGTGAGGCTCGAAACCCTGACTGTCCAGCGGGGAGTATTCTAGCGTTATTCAGAAAACTGGTCATTTGACATTTTACAAGTCGCTCTAGTATTTTTGACATTATAGGCAATAGGCTTATTGGTCTTAAGTCTGAAGGGGCAAGTGAAGAATGTAATTACTTTCCAACCGTCTATTCACTATATGTACTATATGTAGTAGGACAACCGGCAAACATATTTTTATCATAGACAATGTAATACCGTCAACCCCAGAAGCGTTTGCTTTAATACCTTTTATTATATCTGAAATGGTGGCAGGTCCAACAAGTGTAAAATCAAAGGTAGGCTTATCTGCATCCAACCTATTACTGTAATAGAAGTTTAAAATATCTTGGTTGACATTTGCAGTATGAACAACAGACAAAAAGTAGTCGTTAATCAAAGATGGATTGCGAATGCCTGATGGAAGTTCAGACGTAGTCGACTTCTTAATATTCAGTGTTACAATCTCGGACCAAAGTTTTCTTGAATCTTTATTTTGTTCAAGATAAGCCAGATAAGCTTTTTTTCTCTTCGAATCGAAGAGAGAGTCAAAATACGAATATCCTGATAGTACCTATATTTCCCCGATGACGGACTTAGCGTGTAATTAGTATATGTCCTCCTTCTTTCCTTAATCGTCTCTTTAATAGGATAAGTCAGCCAAAGCACCCTGGGCTTACTTACACGTACTGACCTAAAAGGAGCATGAATATTGAACAACGAAACTATTTTATTTGAAAGATATTCCACTTTATCGTCTATAGAATTAATATTTTATATCTGATCAAAATTACTTGATAATAACTCCGACAGGAACAGATCTACATCAAAATCGGCAAAATTTCGAAAAGTCATTACTTTCTGCTTGAATATCCAATTTAGAATCTCCAATTTACAAGTGATCGTTTTATGATCAGTAATATTTGGAGCATCCAACACAAGTATTTCACTGAACTTTGATATCACCTATGTCTTTTAAATGCTCGATAAATTCATTCTGGAAATTTAACATTGTCCTGGAAACAACATAAAAATTAGTTTAAATAATATATAAGGCTTCGCCACTCTTATTTTATAGACCATCACTGTATGTTACATTATTATGATACATTACATATATTGTTTAATTCTCCGAGAAAAATTATTTCGAGTTTTTGTATTTATTTTTGTTTATGTTCTTTTCAGTTTGATATTTCGCGTTAATTAGAAACAAACAATACCATGAAACGGTTGCTTTCCAATCTTGCTCGACATTATTTATCAACATATCAACAAAACAACAATATAATTAGCCATTGTCTGTTTTAGCCAGATAAAATGTTCTAATCGAAATACATGACATAATGAAAAGGCACAATACAATTTTGATACGTAGGCAGTTTAAATATAAAAGAATCCTAATAGGTTTGGTTGCCAGCCCATATTTAAATAATATCCTAGAATTAATTCGGGTATATATTGAGTCATTAGGAAAGTAATTTTGTTTTTTTTCCTTACGCGAGGGGCTTTTTTTACCATCTTTCAGGTAATTTATTGATTCGACCCTCATAAAAAATGAATATTCTGTCTGCCTTCTGGTATAGTAAAAATTAATGGTGCTTTTTTTTCGTACAAACTTGAAATAATGTATAAAACTTTAACCTCAATTAATTTCCATTCTTTTCTATTACATCTGCCTATTCGTTCTACTCTTCCTTATAATTCATTTACCACCACCAGAATAAAACATTAAGTCATCAACTAAATTGTTGGCCTTTTCTCACTACCTTTGACATTTATTTGTGATAAAAGTAATACAAATTTAGTCTCCTTTAAATTTTCTATACACTCTCACCACCTTTCAGGCAAATGTCGAGTCCCAGTTCTAAAAAAAACTGATGGTTTTGATGTGATAAAATTATTGAGGGCTTTTTTCGACGACCTCCTTACGAGAAGTGAAGCAGTAATCAATCATGTGATGTTGCAGGAATTGGGGGAGATGAAAATTCGAACGGATCAAATCTGGAGAATATAAAGGGTATTTTTTTTAAATTCTTGTATAAAACACAGAATTTGTAAAACCCGTTACGACAAAAACAAATTCTGATTAGGGTAGGTTCTGCAGTGGATGAAACGTAGGGATCAAACCTTTGACTTGATAGAATCTTTGGCTTTAATTTTTCATACTATATTCTGATGCATCCAGATATTTTCGGAAACTACATTTCAAAATGACATATGAAAAAGGAAATTATACCATTATTCCATGGTTTACAATGAAATTAGATCTATTTGTAAAAAAGTACGTATTTCTCATAGTTAATTTGTTTCCTCTATTTTAAATAAATCCCCATGTGGGTTAGGGATAGAACGTTGGGCGCTTCGCTAGAAAAAGAAATATTGTTTTTTTTCGAGCATATAATTGCTAGATTTTTCCTGAAAGTAAAAAAGGGGCACTTTGCTAGATTACTTTTTGGGGAAAAAAAAAGAAAAGGAGAGAGCAATGTAAGTCAAAATCATACGATTTTTTACTGCGGATATCTGCAGATGTGAGGAGGGGTTCCAGATTTTATCGGTTGTCATGAGATGTGACGCGAGAAACAAAATGGGAAAATCCCATGAATATGGGCTTTAGAACCGCTTTAGGAAACTGCGACTGGAAGCAGTAGGAATTTAAGGGGTGAGCAAAATATACATTCATATTTTTATATGGAATCCTGAAATAAGGAAAAATACTACCCTTATTATTGCGTTCGATTTACTGTGTCGGCAACCCTAGAGAGGGAATATATGCTGTAAACTTACAAAGCGTGGTTTCAAAGAATCGCTACTAAATCAAAACCGTCATATGTCTCGTCCTTTGATTTTTATTTATAGAAAATTGTTATTTTAATTATTTTATATTCTATGGAGTTTAATTTTATTTACATACACAGTATGTCGGAAAAATAACGGAACTTTTGATATTTAAAGAAAACTATTACCGCCATCTATTAAAACAATAAATAATCTGATTAACGGATTGTCAAGTTATAGCTTTTAAGTGATAAAGAACAAAGAGCGAATATATCAGCGATTATAAACAATTTATAAAGATTCCAAGACGGTCATGATACTTTGAAAAACGACACAAAGCCAGGCCAACAAGTCTATTTGCTTCAACATCCCTCGTATTCACCTGATTTAACTCCGCGTGATTATTTCCTGTACCCGAAACTCAAACTGGCCATGAAAAGAAAATTTTATGTGTATATATAGTCCATGAAGCCGTATCGAGGACCTTTGAGGCGAATCCTTGCACAGTGCGTCCATTAAGTATCAGTACAGGTCCGGGAAAATGTGAATGTGAATTAAAACGAAATACCTGCCATTTTTTTATGAATTATTATTCGAAATATTCTTCTCTCCGTGCTCCAGCTCATTTTGTGGAAGTTCAACTTTGGGAACAAAGAGAATTCACATGGGACTAAATCTGGTGAATAATGAATCTGGTTATTTGTTACAAAACGGCGAACTTTTTCGATGATTTCGGGAGTGCGAGTTGAAGTTGGTCTCCGGTCACGTTTGCCATCCTCTAGCGACACTCTGCCATCCATTTGTTCTGCTTAAACAAGCGAGTTTTACGTAAAATTTTTACAGCTCTTTCTTCCATGATTTTATTAGCACATTAAACTTTTTTGACTTGTAAACAAGACGTCATAACATCAACAAATATCAATCGATCGTGGTAAAGTGGGTTTTGTTAGGTCCAGGAATGTTCAAGCTTTGAAACGACATCGCTAGTTAACAGATGGTGTAACTGGCTGCTGAGATATATCTTAAGTACTGATACTTAATTGATGCACTGTACAATCTGATATATTTATAGGAGCAATCGAGCTGTATCGAGCAATCTGATATATTTATTGGATTTTGATTTTCAGTAAAGAAATTATATTAAAAGAATATTACACAAAAAAAATCTGATAGGACAGATATCTTCAACGTATTTTTAACACATTTTTTTTTATATTATTTGATATTATTTTTTAATTTTAATATCGGAACTTTATATATGTATATTTTTGAGTATTTTGAGTATTGTATTGTCTTCTATTGGGACCTTTGGTGTGAAACCCTAAACTCGGACACCAAATCAGTTTAAATCAAGATTAAATCATCTCTTGATGAGGCTAACATGGTTAGCGAAACGCGCGTCGACAAGTTTGAAAAAGTGATTTGGTGTTTAGTGGTAAATCTCTTCGAGTTTATCGTCATAGATGTTCTGGATGAGCAAAAAGAACCATAAATTAACGAAATCTTGAGGATTCGGTGTGGTACCTCAGACTCAGTGAAAAATGTGTTTTTGACAAAGATTGGCCAGACAATACCAGTGTGTTCTATATATCTTCTTACTTTAGCACAATTTCAGATCACAAATAGCAATTTTTGAGTATTGTGTGCCGAATACTGGAACGATCTATCGTTTTAATATAACCAGTATACCTCCCGTATAAAAGTAATTTTATACAACAAAACATGTGTTGTTTTTCTAAAAGCTAATATAGAAAACACCCACGCTTCTAATAGTATTCTATCTATATACTCTATCGGTAGTAAAGATATTAATTAAAAATATATTTATAAACGTAATTTACGGGGAAGCTTTTAAGAGACGGACACAATATTGCAGCATTTAAAAGAGCGTGACTGTGACGGTCTTAATCCTCCCTTAAAATATCCTGTTTAGCAAATTAAAGACACAATTAGTTGCGAAGGGAGCCTTGACTGATAACGAACCGTAGACCTTGCTATAAATGGGCATTAATTAATGAACCTGAGTATTTATTTGATTGTGAATTTAAGCGAAAACGATTAGTTTGAATGATAATTTGTTTTGTCCGTCTTTCTCATCTCGCCCTTCTCTATTTTGAATATATGAAATATATATATATATATATATATATATATATATATATATATATATATATATATATATATATATATATATATATATATATATATATATATATACATATATATATATATATATATATATATATATATATATATATATATATATATATATATATATATATATATATATATATAGAACTTCCATAAAAAATATTCCGAAGCCCTCAAGTCAGTAGATCTAGGTAGTCACATTAAATCTACATTTCCAGAAATTATACAATACGGGAAATGTTTTTCAAAATTTTGATTGTGAACAAAAAGTTTTGTCGGTGATTTTCAATAAATTTTGACGGTGGGGGAGCTAAAACAACCAATAGATCTTCAATATTCACACATGATGCACAGATCTACCTGACGCCCGCCTCTAATCTGCAACTTGAAATTTGGTTTTATCTAAAGTTTGCGGGCATTTACAATAAAAACAGTTAGTTTTTTTATTTTGTTTTTGTTTCGGTTATTTTTATTTAACCATCTTCAGGATAACTATAATTTTATATTATATTATTTGTATACATTGTATTAATTTTTATTTAAGTCAGTGACGGTTCGTAGGTTTTTTAAACTATCAGGGCGTAGAAGAAAATACTGCTGCGAAAAAATTTTCTTTGTTTTCCCATTCCTCCTTTTTACTTTTCGTGTTATTGAAATCCTATACAGGAGCTAAACGGAAATAAAATATGGTGTTTTGCTCTGAAAAATTGTTTAATGTGATAAAAGCTGGAGGGGCGGCGCCGCAACGCCCTCCCTCACGAGCCGCCACTGATCTGCCGTCTCTCCATTCCCAATTTACATCTAATTCTTTCTGTCGTGTCACATACCTTGTTCCAGTCTTCATGACAGATGATGGATTCTGTCCAACTCCTCCTTGGTCTTCCCTTCTTTCCTGAATTCATTTGAGTAATAGTTTGAGTCAGATAACCCAGAACTGATTAACCTTAACGACCCACAAGATTATGTCATCTATTCTTTTAATGTCCTGGAAACCATATTAATAGTTTTTTCTCTATATATTCTATAATTGTTTGTGTTCACATTCATATTTTCTCTTATTGTATTAGTTCTTTTTCTTTCAAAGCTAGATCTTCTACAACTACTTCGCAGGATGTCCATTTTTGAGATGACACTAATAATTTGTTTAAATAGTTTCAACAAGATAGTCAACTTCATTAAAGACCAAGTCTTCTATTGGGACCTTTGGTGTGAAACCCTAAACTCGGACATTAAATCACTTTAAATCAAGATTAAATCATCTCTTGATGATGCTAACATGGTTAGCGAAACACGCGTCGACAAGCTTGAAAAAGTGATTTGGTGTTTAGTGGTAAATCTCTTCGAGTTTATCGTTATAGATGTTCTGGATGAGCAAAAAGAACCATAGATTGACGAAATTTTGGGGATTCGGTGTGGTACCTCACACTCAGTGAAAAATGTGTTTTTGACAAAGATTGGCCAGACAATACCAGTGGGTTCTATATATCTTCTTACTTTAGCACAATTTCAGATCACAAATAGCAGGAATTTATAATTAATTTAGTGCTATTATTAATCTATGTCAATTAAAAAAAATATTGTTGTTCGATATGTTACACTATACAATCTTTGATTGTATGTAAATTTTTATTTGACTTACTCATAAATAAATTGGTTTCAGGTTGTAAAGAAAATTTATGGAAACTGTCGTATGCCTATAAATTGATATTTTTTTGTAGGTTTTTTTTTTCAAGCGTTATGTTTTAGTGTATCGATAAAAGAGAAAAATATATTTTCGCCCTCGTCTTTCATTACTTGACAGATTTTTTCTTTTCGTCCATTTTCTTGTGTATAAAACGAAATCCATTAATAAAATTAGATTATTTTCTTTCGATTCAAAAATCCCTAATCCCTACCCAAAATCTTTTATTGTGGTAATTGGAAATACTAATGTAAACTGAAATGAAAAATCATTGAATCTGTCATATGCATACTGTTATTTACTTGTATATAACCGACGAACTTATTTTGAATAAATTAAATGACAAACTTTTTAATTTTAAATATTTATTTATAGTTGTATCACGTCACGCATTACTTAAAAGTACTCGGTTTTTGTTTTTGGTTTTTGTACTTCTCCATTATTTTGAAAAAGGGCATTTTCTTCATGATTGTCTTTTGAAGAAGCGTAAATTTTCAAATTTTGAAAATATTCCCATTTACTGACAACTATTCAACTTATGTTAATATAACAAATTCCCTCTCATTGCAATACTCTGATTCTAACGTTTTTTTCCAATCTTTGAAAAAGTTTTTATATTCGAGTTCTGTTTTGTTTTGCCATAAATCTGTCACAATATCTGTAATACTTAATCGGCGTTATATATACTCAGTACAAGATTCTTGATATTGGTAATGTCTTCTTCATTGGTTGACGTGGAAGGTCTTCTAGAATAAAATCTTCAACTGCTTTTCTACCATCACTAAATACCACTTGTATTTTTTTTTACATGTCTCAGCACGAGTAGTCAAAATTTATTGAAAATCAACGTTAAAAAATCACCGACAAAATTTTTTTAAATTACAAAAGGCTGTAATTTCTAACTTAACGGACGAAATGTTATAAAGTTTGTTAGATGTCAAGGATAGTAGTGTCAACTTAAAAAAAAAAACAACTGGCTGTATCGATCGTAAAGCGCGTGAACTTTTAAAATAAAAGTCACTTTACTTTCTGATCATAGTAGTATATAGCGTTCGCCTCGCGAATACAACAACCCATCCTCCAAAGTGCTTGAAAGTAGTAACAATACAAAATTTTAATATTTTCCTGGTTCATCTCCTGTATAGGGTTTGAATAGCACGAAAAGTAAAAAGGACGAAGGGGAAAGCAAAAAAAATTCTTCAGCAGCACTATTTTCTTCTACGACCTCCCACTTTAAAAACCCACGAGCCGCCACTGATATTCGGTCTAATTTATTTAATAGGATGTGATAAAAACTATGGATATGTCGTAGAGGAATTAGGAACAAAACCAGAAATATTATTTGTGTGCGTATATAAGGGGGAGATGACGAAGATACATTATCGTTCTTGTATAGGGATGTGTAATACCCCAGGGAACAGTTAATCAATTTATAAGCCGTATTTATATGACACTTGTCCACCCTTCTAATATCAGAGATAGCGACTACATGCATAACCATACAGAGTGTTTGTGGATTATGCGCAAACATAGCTTCGTCATGTAAATGGAATGTGTCAAATATTAGTTCCCCGTCCTCCCTATTTATAAATCTTACACGTTCTGGCATTAAATGTCCTCCTATGAATTAATGTGAGTGCGTCTCGGTCCTAGAGTGTGTGTACCGAATCTGAAGACGTTGAGACAAAAACCTTTTAAATTTATTTGACGCGATTATGGGCACTGCACAATTTTGTATACCTATCTTACCCTCCGACAGATTTATAAGGTTAAGGATATCTTTTTTTTTTCACGTACGCTGAACAGATAAGAAAAGCTCCTTTGTAATTTTCTTACGGGTTTTGATAAAAACAATATTATCCCCTTTTCTTTCACGTTCAAATTAATTGCTTAATCTTATAATACGATTATTAAACAGATATATTTCGAATCGAATAAGTGAATGAATAAATACTTCGTTAGCATTTACACACTGCGCTCAATCAATTCTTTTATTGGTACATTTGATGGGAAACGTTAAACTCAAATAGATTTATCACTAAACACCAAATCACTCATTCATTCATTCTAACTTAGATTGAATGATCTCCTGACGATGCTTAGCGAAACGCGGTCGAGAAATTAAAAAAATAGTGATATAAAGCACCAAAAAGGTGAGAGTTCATGCTATTGTTACATTGAGGAATAGGGTCATGAACGGTATAGAACAAAACTTAAAATAGTCCTGTCATGTTTTATATCAGTGCTAAGAAAGAAACATATTTTCCCTTTTAATTGATTTTCTGAAATATTATATGCTTGACGAAAACCGTACAGTTGGAATTGTTGAAAATATGCCTGGAATACAAAGAAACTTCAAGAAATATAACAAGAACGTCTAAATCGTAAGTATATCTGTTGCGTGAATTACTAGAAAAGATTTACGCGTCAATAAACTCGCAGAAGTAAATAAAGAAGTTTTATCAAGCACACACTATGATTTT
Organism: Cosmopolites sordidus; assembly: GCA_031761425.1. Classification (NCBI taxonomy): domain Eukaryota; kingdom Metazoa; phylum Arthropoda; class Insecta; order Coleoptera; family Curculionidae; genus Cosmopolites; species Cosmopolites sordidus. Next base: position 1,438,306 of record JARFXV010000188.1, on the reverse strand, counting down.
AATATGAAAAAAAAACCTGTCTAGACTAAGACAGTTCATTTAGGAAGAAAAGGAAGTGAGATATACTTTTCTTTTAAAATACATATACAGTAGTGTTCAATAGTAGAAAAAAAACTTGTTAAAAGTTTTCTTTTCTAATTTATTTACCATAATAATTTAATATGATAATATTTAAAGTCCCTTAAACATATTGTTTACAATATAACCAGCCCATTTTATTGCTGTTTATAGGGTTAAAGGGTATAAAGGAATAGGATAAATTTAAAAACTGGTTGCTTTTTTACGTCTAATGAAACTAGAAATACCGATCACTTTCGGATGTGACAAATCCTATAAAGTATTTTAGCATAGAGCTAAAATAAATTAGGACAATTTAACAATTTACCAGTCTCATTTACAATTAAACAGCGCTAGGTTTACTAGCTGCAAAACTAATTTTATAAACAAATATATTAATAATTAACAATGACAATTCCCTTGATTAGAGATGCAGTTAAGCCAAATGTAAACGTTCAACATTTATACCATTGCACAACTCTAAATTATTGTGTATAACTAACAATGGCCATGTCATTTTTACTGATATTTTACATATAGATAAAGATTTATTGTTTTGTTTGTCAGCGTATTTTATGATCCTATTTGCTAATCTCATGTTTTATTACTAAAAAAGATGATATAAATGAAAATGCGCATCATTACTAAAGACAAAAAGCATTTTTCACTGAACAATCATATCATTTTTAAAAACGCTTCTTTGACTACGTAAACTAATTATGGTATTTAGGAACAAATAGAAATTATAAGGTAATAAATCGAGACTAGATGGTGTATGAGACATCAATCTTTTTCCTTTCTAAAAGTAGTATATTTTATATGTAATTATTCCAATAATAAAAATTGAAAAGCCATTACTGCACGAGGATCTTACGACGTTGATAAAATATTAGAAACAGTGGCGTGTAGACAACTGCGTACCTCCTTTGAAAAGCAAAAGTATATTTATGTGAGACAATGGGAATTTCATGATAAACATTCATCCAATTCTACACAGTACCATATTTGTATACTACCATATATATATATATTTGTTTGTTGTTGTTAGCCTTCCTTTGCGCCCATACTAATTTCATTCTTTCGCTATGAGCTTTTCTCCTTTCGTCAGACCGTTGTTCAGAGTCAGACCGTTGTCAGAGAGTTGTTCCAGTCTTCCTACATTTTTCTCTCTGGCCAACCTTCCAAACGTCAAGCTTGTGTCTGAAACAGCCTCTATCCTGAATTTCACTTTGTGTAATATTTGCTGATCTTAAGTCCTCTTTAATTGCAGCAATCCATTTAATTATTTTTACTTTAGCTCTACTCCTATTTTCATAAAATTCGACTATTTGTCTAGTTAGCCTACTCGGATTCATCCGTTTTATGTGTCCGTAAAACTTAAGTCGTCTTTTTCTCATATCGCTATGTATATCTGTGTATTGTTTGATTTCTTGGTTTTATCGAAGTCGGTATGTTGTGCTATTTATTTGTTTGGAGCCTAAGATTTTTCTTATGATTTTTCTTTCCTTCTTTTCAATGTCCTCGATGGCTCTCTATTCAAAATGAGCGTTTCTGCCCCATATAGACATTCTGGCTTAATAACTGTGTTGTAATGTCTCAGTTTTATGTTTTTAGATAGACATTTTTTGTTGTAAATATTTTGTGTAAGTCTCAATGCCGTTTCCATTTTTTGACATCTATTTTCCATGAATATTTCACCCAAATATTTGAATTGAGAGGCTCGTCTGATGTTACCATATTTTGTTTTTAGAAATGTGTTCTTAGTCTGTTGCAGGTCATGTATTGTGTCTTTTCAAAGGAAATTTGGAGTCCTACCTTTTCTGCTGTTTCTTTTAGGATTTCAATCTGTTTCCGTGCCGTTAATACATCTTGAGCCAAAATTGCTAGATTATCAGCAAACGCCAGACAATCAATTTTGATGTTGGTTCTCCCCAGTTTAACGGGCTGGTCAATATTCAGGGCCGACTTTTTTCACGCCACTCCTGTATTATTTTTTCTAGAACACAGTTAAATAAGAGTGGCGAGAATCCATCCCCTTTGTCTCACTCCAGTTTTAATTTCGAAGGGCTCTGAGATGTCACCCGTGAATTTTACTTTTGACCTTGTGTTAGTTAATGTTGCTTTAATAATTGCCAGTGTTTTCAGATCTAGTCCTTGTTCTTTCAAGATTCGGAATAAAGATTCGCGGTCAATAGAATCATATGCTTTTTTGAAATCCATAAATGTACAGATGAGATTTTTATTGTACAGTTTTTGATGTCTTTGGTTCAACCTTAGATTCAGGATCTGTTCAGGGCAGAATCTGCCCGGTCGAAAACCTGCTTGATATTCACCAATTGTAGGTTCTAACTGTTCGACTAACTCGACAACCGGATGTACTCCCGGAAAAAACCCAAAACATGTTTTTCCATCCGTGAAACAGTACCCTCAAACATATAATATATATATATATATATATATATATATATATATATATATATATATATATATATATATATATATATATATATTTTTTTTTTTTTTTTTTTTTTGACCAAATTCCCTTCTAGAAGTTGAGATATCTTTATAAAATAATCTCCATATATGTAAAATTTCTCTTTGAATGTAATGCTAATCAAATATTTTGTCTAACATTTATAAATTTTGAAAATTTTTACATTCTGGTGATATTAAAAAATTCGATTATCCAGATATTTACTCATAAATTAAAACCGATAATTTTCAGATTATTTCTGATGTATTTATAGTAATGTGTAGTTTTTTGAACAAATTTTCGTGTATATAGTCATGAAAAGACGTTAAGAAATCTTCATGAAATTGTCTTCATATATATATATATATATATATATATATATATATATATATATATATATATATATATATATATATATATACATATATATAAACTGCATTTCTGAATAAAATATATTTGGATTTGGATTATGTATATATATATATATATATATATATATATATATATATATATATATATATATATATATATATATATATATATACAGATAATGAAAAAAGGACAACCAAACAGATAGAAGTCCTCAAGGAATGTGCAGAGAGAAAATCGGCCTACAAATCTCTTTTCAAAAAACTGAATTCTTCTGTTCAAAATTAGATGTTCAACACCAAATACGGCAAAATAAATCGGGTTACTCACTTCAAAAACTAATATAATATGAGACAAATAATAATATAAGAAATGCATATCCACACACGCAAAAATAAGACACTACAACACAGTAATCAAACCAGAGGTGCTATACGCAAACGAGACACTTACACTTCACTCAAAGAGCGGCATAGAAAACATACTAAAAGAACGCAAAATTATGAGGAAAATTCTCGGCGGCCCAAAACTGACAGAGGAAGGTTGCAGACTACATTCTAGAAAGACCACAGAGAGAATGTCCAACGTAGCGGCGGACATAAAAAAAAGAAAGCTGAAATTCCATGGACACATCAGTAGGCTCCCACCGACAAGACTCACAAACAGAATTCTTACATACATACAAAGAGTCAAGTCAACAGTACCATGGATCACACACCCAAAAACCAAATTCTCAGCCCAAAACTGACAGAGGAAGGATACAGACTACATTCTCGAAAGACCACAGAGAGAATGTCCAACGTAGCGGCGGACATAAGAAAAAGAAGGTTGAAATTCTATGGACATATCAGTAGACTCCCATCGGCAAGACTTCTACAGTACCATGGACCACACAAGTCAGAGCTGATCTAGGAAAGGCACAAATGGGACCGACAGACATTAAGGATAGAAGAACGTACAGAAACAAAATACATATGTGGAACGTTGCATCAGAGAGCGAAGTTTTGAGGAGATTGGGGGCAAGGTGGACGGAGGAGAGAAAGAGAATCTACGGAGAAAGGATCAGAGAGGTGTGGAGGATCAGAAAGAACACTCGAAAATGAGTCAGAATGCTTTGCGTGATCCAACCGGGTCTATACGCACCTAATAATAATATAAATATATAAAAGAAACGTAAATTTGTATGTATCATAATAGTCAAGTTCTAAATAGAGATTATTATTATTGATATAGACTGAATTTTTGTCTAGTGTATGGTAAACCGGTTGACGTAAAAGTATGGATGATTGGGTACTGCCGGAATGGTAAATGCGCAGTTATTATTTACCATCGACTAGCAATTGTTCAGTTTTAATCGTTTGTTTACATAAATTTGCTTACTATTCCATCAACATTTCAAATTTCTACCTTATATCCTCTACATATTACACGTTTGTCACTTCGTTTATTCTCTGGAATTTCGTATTCCTGTTTATAAAAGTTTTATTTGAGTAAACGTATCAAACAGAGAAAAATTTGAAGAATTGTAATATAAGGAGTATGCCTAAATTTTATATAAATCAATTGGGTGAAAAACAAGAAGATATTTACGCTTCAGTCAACTCATAGGTATAAAGATTTTTTTTTAAGTTCAACGAAAAACTCAAATTATTTCAGAGCCAAGTCTTGAATATACAGTCTGTCCATATGAAAAGGCGACTATATGACATATGGTGCTGGGTCAATAATTAATAATAATCCATTAAATTAGTGAAAACTATAATCCTTTAGATATATGTCCAATTATATAACTATAGCAATAATACGCTTCTGCTCCATATGTTCATTCCAGGACATTCAGTTTACGTAGCCACTAAACTATAACACTTTAATAGAAAACCAAAATAGTTATTTTACTAAACCTAATAATAAATTAATGTACGATGAAAATGTAGGATTCAACTTTTCAGCAACTCTTTGATACGATATCTCTAGTGGGATAGAGACTAACTCTAATAAAGATCGAGCCGTAGGGGGTTATATAGTTACTTTGGATACGTGATATGTAAGTTTGGCAAAATCTGACGTTTTTGGTTACATAAAAGCAGTTATTCGATACAAAAAATTATCAATGAGACATTGTTACTTGTTAAGAACTTTAATAAAGAAATATTATATATTGAAGGTTTGTGATGCCTTGAAAAGGAAGTTAGAGTTCTATAGCAGGAACAAAAACTCCTAAGTCAATTTGATCTCGCACTAAGTTTTCCTGAATCATTGGTAAATTTATTTTTTGGTGAAAATATGATGGTTTGTTCAATTTAACATTCTAACCGATTATTAAGGACAATGTAGACTTGCTGAGAGCTTGTTTAACTCAGGGTTAGTAAACTTGGAACGATGGACAAACAACTGAGATATTTTACGTTGGTTTACATAAATTTGCTTACTGTTATATCGAAATATTAACTATTTTATGCGAAGAGAGCTTTACAAATTAAAACAATATTAGGTCGTCAACTTAATTCTCGGAGTTTTTTGACTACCTCTGGCATTTATTTATGGAAAAAGTAATATAAACTTAATCTTCCTCACTCTCTATACACTCTCACCACTTTTCAGGCAACTATCAAGTCCCAAATTGAAAAAAATGGTGGTATTTATGTGATAAAATCATTCAGGCTTTTTTTTTAACTTCCCCAAGAGTTGTGAAGCGACTACCAATCAGGTGATGTTGAAAATCCGAAGGGACAACGTTTGGAAAATATGCTTTGGATTATATTAAATGATCCACTTTTTGTCATAGGTCACAATCTTATGCAGGAATTTGTGTTTCTTGAATCAACAACAATAAAGAGCAGCAGTTCTGCCAATTCCATTTTCTAAGTCAACATTTCCCATTCGGAATTGCTGGAACCACTTTTTATAGGTAATAAATCCCATGGTTTATTTCCTGATTCCGAGTTGTTTATTTACTTTTCTACACACAAAGTTTTAAATGTTTGTTTTTTTCATGTAAGATGTATTAATTTAATTCATATTAGTGGTTTTCGACTGACATGTTAATATAAAAGAAACACATTAATTTAGTACAACCATTATTTAATATACAATGAAAATATTAGGTTTTAAGTTGCCAGAACAACTATTTGATATGATGTCTCTTGTGGGATAGAGACTAACTCTAATAGAAATTGAGCCGGAGGGGGTTATATAGTTACTCTGGATACGCGAAACTCAAGTTTGGATATATTTGACGTTGCTGGTTACATAACAGCAGATATTCCATATAACAAAAAAAAATCAGTGTGTTGATGCAAATTATATACGAAGAATTTTGTTATTATATTAAAATGAATGTTTTGAAGAGATTTTTTTAGTTAAATATAATATACAAGAATTGCAATAACTACAGGGAGATCACGCATTATTAAAAGCAGCAGTAAGAATATATGAAATAATACTTGAACAAAAACTCAAATTAACAAGTAAAATCAAAAGAAGTATACTTTGCATTTTTGGATATGGAGAAAGCTTTCCTTCGACAGAGTATAAATACAACATTCATTTTCTTTTGCGTGAATTTTATTCCCTCTAGATTTTTTTTCGTAAAGACTGCTTTTGCATTAAGAATTCTACGGTCTATCCAGGACTGTCTATGCTTATTTTGGACAGAGAGAATTGTAGAGCGTGTAATTTGCTTCAGAAGATGCGCCTTTTCCATTTTTTTCGAAAAGGCTTCGTTTACATTCTGAAAATTCTAGCTGTCTAGGCATATTTTGGGAATGGGGAATTGTAGATCGTGAACTTCATCATTTAGAATATAAATATGTGGTTATTAGAGTATTTTACTGAGCGTGGCAGAATATGCGCCTTTTCCAATTTTTTTGAAAAGGCTGCTTTTGCATTCAGATAGTTCTACGGTCTATCCAGGGCTGTCAAGGCATATTTTGTGGATTAAGAATTCTAGAGCATGAAATTTGCTTTATTTAGAGTATAAATATGTGGTTAATAAACTATTTTACTGCGCGTGGCAGAAGACGCTCCTTTTCCAATTTTTTCGAAAAGGCTGCATTTGCATTCTGGAAATTCTGCGGTCTATCCAGGGCTGTCTAGACATATTTTGGGGATGGAGAATTGTAGAGCGTGAAATTTGCTTCATTTAGAATATAAATATATGGTTATTAGACTATGTTACTGCGCGTGGCAGAAGACGCGCCTTTTCCATTTTTTTCGAAAAGGCTGCATTTGCATTCTGGAAATTCTACGGTCTATCCAGCGCTGTCTAGACATATTTTGGGGATAGAAAATTGTAGACCGTGAAATTTGCTTCATTTAGAATATAAATATATGGTTATTAGACTATTTTACTGCGCGTGGCAGAAGATGCGCCTTTACCATTTTTTTCGAAAAGGCTTCGTTTCTATTCTGAAAATCTGCGGTCTATTCAGAGCTGTCTAGTCATATTTTGCGAATGAGGAATTGTAGAGCGTGAACTTTGCTTCATTTAGAATATTGATGATGTGATTATTAGACTATTTTACTGAGTGTGGCAGAAGACGCGCCTTTTCCAATTTTTTCGAAAAGGCTGCATTTGCATTCTGGAAATTCTACGGTCCATCCAGGGCTGTCTAGACATATTTTGGATGGAAAATTGTAGACCGTGAAATTTGCTTCTTTTTGAATATAAATATATGGTTATTAGACTATTTTACTGCGCGTGGCAGAAGATGCGCCTTTACCATTTTTTTCGAAAAGGCTTCGTTTCTATTCTGAAAATTCTACGGTCTATTCAGAGCTGTCTAGGCATATTTTGCGAATGGGGAATTGTAGACCGTGAACTTTGCTTCATTTAGAATATAAATATGTGGTTATTAGACTATTTTACTGAGCGTGGCAGAATATGCGCCTTTTCCATTTTTTTTGAAAAGGCTGCTTTTGCACTCAGATAGTTCTACGGTCTATCCAGGGCTGTCAAGGCATATTTTGTGGATTAAGAATTGCAGAGCGTGAAATTTGCTTTATTTAGAGTATAAATATATGGTTATTAAACTATTTCACTGCGCGTGGCAGAAGATGCGCCTTTTTCAATTTTTTGAAAAGGCTGCATTTGCATTCTGGAAATTCTGCGGTCTATCCAGGGATATCTGGGCATATTTTGGATATAGATAATTATGTAGCGTGAAATTTGCTTTATTTTGAGTATAAATATATGGTTTTTAGATTATTTTTCCGCATTTTGTATGTTTGGTTTTATAGAAAGTAACATGTATACATTGAATATAATTATATATATATATATATATATATATATATATATATATATATATATATATATATATATATATATATATATATATGATATAATTACTTTATAGATAGATAAATATTTCGATTGGTCTATACATAGTAAGACGTTTATTTCAATTTCAAATAAAATCTTTCCAGAAAATTGTCGAAAAATTAAAAACTTTTGAATGGAGCACTTTATTTGATTGGAAAATGTTAAATCGGGTCTCTTCAATGCAAAGATAAAGAGAAAGAATTCTAAGAAAGAAAACACCATAGAACTGTTCCTGGGTGCCTTGTTTCTATATCGTTTTCGTTTTAATTACTATTCGTTTAATTCTGATCGAGCATTGAAAGAAAAAAGTAATTTCTAAAAATATAAGAGAACTTAACTATAGTGCTGGACGTATATTAAATGAGAAAAATTACTACACGTTCTGTTCCATGCCAAATTCTAAAAAGTTCGTCTTTTCTGCGGATATATCAACGTTCAGACAAAATTATCTAGTACATTTGAATGTATGTGGTTATTATTAGCGGAAAAAAAACGATATAGTCACCAGAAAATGACAACGTAACAACTGTTAACAAAAATATCGGTTATAAAGTTCGCACAGGTTTCCCATTAGTTGCTCTTTTAACGTTTGTACACAAAAAATTGTGTTGGATTAGTAATGTTTATTTACGTATTATTAATTCCTGTGGTATTTACAATGTTTACGTTCAGATTTGCCTTCGGTTAGTCAAATTAATTCAAATGGAAAATGTTGGTCGATAACTTGCATTTAAGCCACAGTATTCTTTTTTATATTAAAAAGGGCAAGAACACTGTCCTAACAAAAAAGATTGTGCCGTTTACGGGGAAACCACGATGCAAACGTGTTTTGGTCGGTTCAGAAACGAATATTTTCACCTGGAAAAGTGGCATCGCTTTGATCTAAAAAATATCGTGGTGCTTGATCATCCTCTACTTTCACCTGATTTGGCTACGTGTGACTTCTGATAATAAAAGGAAAGTGTATCCAGGTTTGATGGTCATTTTGGAAACAAGAAAGCCCCCGAAACGAAGTAGCTTTCAACATGGTATTGACGCATAAAGAGTCAATCTTATAAATTTGACGTTGTTGATCACATACGAATAGTTATTCGATACAAAAAAAATTCGATGAGGCATTTTTACATTGTGAACTTTTCCTATAACTTCCACTTTGTGAATATGCTGACGGTCAAACAAAAGTGGCTTGGCAAAATTGAATGTATGGAATTATCATTAGCGATAAATCTATTTTTGGTGAAATAAAAAATAGGCCATCGGAAAATGACAATTTAGCAATAGCTAACTAAAATATTGACTTCCTGAAAAACCTTTTAAACGTATTGGAGAAAATATATTTCTGTCCGATTAAACATAAAACCGATATTAGTTTCTGTCAAAGAGTAAATGTGCACAATTGATATATTGTAGTTTTAGATATTTTTCAAGGATTTTATGCCTCAAGTAATTTACAAATAATTTCGGAAACACGATTAAAATCTTTTAAATCATTGTCCTCTTACGAGAAAGGGCAATGATACAGACATAACAATATAAAAAAATAAATGGTTGTATGGATGTATAAAGCAAACTAATTTTTACAACAAAAATCATCTTGCTTCATAGGAACACAACCACTAAACAAAAATTTTTTTTTCGACAAATGTAAAAAAGCAGACTTTTCGTATTTTGTCAGTCCATGGAAGGTAATAACTTTTATGTCATACAAGATATGTGCCTATAAAAATACATACATTGTTACCAAATGTTTACTACTATCAGATCACGTAAAAGTTTATCGCAAAATTTATCGTTTATCGTAAAAATCACTTAAAACGTAATAGTAGCAATTAATCAATTTGTTTTTGATATTTAAAACGATGTTGCTTTATAATAAAACCCCTAAAACTAGGTTAGACCCACAAATAAAAAGCGTTATTTAAAATTCAAATGTAATTTTATCAGGTTTAGCGTATTTTCTCCGTGATTACTGAAAATATAGTGGTGGAGAGTCACGAGAGGAAGCTCTAATTAGTACTTGACAACTACGGATTTATCGGTTACAGGTCTAACATTGTCCTCGGGACATTACACATTTTCGGAAGACATATTAGCAATTAAATCAAACAGTTTTATTTTTCTCCCAAAACCACGACTGTTATTAAATGTCTTGCTGTCAAATAGAATCCGTTCAAATAAAAATGGCTACTTTTGTATTACAAGGGCTCTATTGAAAGTTTCTAGACAATTTCGATTTAATAAATAACTTTCAATTAAATAGCAATTAATTAAATTATGTTTTTTTGCTCCCGTGTTTTTGGTTTGCCCCCTATTCGTCCCTCTATGATTCCCCTTGGTATTCGGCTTTCTCGCATTTATGCCACGTCCCCTAACCAACTGAGCTGATATGTCCTCACATAGCCTACAATATCCAGATCTCTGTATAATTGACGATCCAGTTTCCATTATCAGTCGATGCATCAAAAATTCTTCTGAGTACTTTTCTTTCAAATACTGTTTTCTATGTGCAGATCCACGTCTCGCAGCCATAAATCCATTATCATTTTAATCTTCTCAGATGGTTCCATTTAACAGAGTGTCAAAATATGTTTTAAATCACTTTTAGCTTAAAGCTTTACACACAAGATATTTGCTATACATTCTGTCAAAAAAGTACCGGAAATTGGTCGATAAAACACAAAATGTTTATTATTTATCCAAATTTATTATATCGCTATCGATTTTCGCCGCAAATTCTCTTTTATGCCTTCGATCGGCTGAAAACGGGTGCACAAGGCTTCCCTAAATTATTCACAAACGAATATTAAGATTCTTTGGCTACATTGAACCCATGGGTGGCAGTAACCTGGAAAGACTGGCCTTGCAGGGACGGATGAAGGGTTCTGGATCACGCGTCAGTCGTCTTCGTCGACCAATTTAAAGACCTAACTGGGTCATTTCTCCAATATGCATCCAAGGAAGCGAGAAATGGAGAACGCTGGTGAGAAGTAATTCGAAAAGGCCGCAAGCAGATTAAGTTTCCATAGATCACGAATCTTCTGTAAAGAACCATAAATAATGGAAGAGAAAAGAGGCCAATTCAAGAATAATGAGAAGTAAGAAGTAAAAGTTCCTCAAAAGGAAAGAGTGGAAATTACAATTGAAGTATAGAAAATATTAATCTTAAGATATACAGGAATATTCAAAGGAAAGCAACAATAGGATGTGACAGGCATATATACCAGGTGTCCCATTAAGGATGGATCGCGGCCGTATCTTGAAAACTATTTATCCCACAGCTTTGGGGAAAAAAAATTGTACTAAAAATGATCATGAGAAATTCACCAAAAATATTTTTAAGTTTCTAAAACGACCGCAAGAGGGCGTGACGAGCTAAACATTTTTAAAAATCTTTTTTTTTGTGTATTTTCAAGTGTTAACCGAGTAAGAAAAATTCTCAGTTATAATTAGCAAACTGTCTCCTACAACTTTGTTTTATGACATTTTGTCGTAACTTCGCGAATAAAGAAGTGGGGGGGAGTTTTACCTATTCAGATAAAAGTCGTCTAATGTCCGTTTGCCTAAACCGATTTTCCTCAATTTGGATTCATTTAAAAGGCAATTGCTGGGACAATCAGATAATCTGGGAGATAAATTATTTAGTTTATAAATGAAACTGCGAGGTGGCGTTACATTCAACAATAGTTTTTTGACGTTTTGTTCAGTTTTTTCAAATGGAATATATATATATATATATATATATATATATATATATATATATATATATATATATATATATATATATGAACTTTTTGGAGAATCAGAGATAATTGATGTCATAAAATAAATGACCTGCTACAATTATTTTGTAATTTTATACTGGAAATTTTTCTAAGCGAGATAAATTCCAGACAACACTATTTTTTCTCTTTATTATCATTAACTGTTTATTATATTATAGCAAAGCATTAACATAAGTATAATTTTATTAATATCAGATATTACCATCAAATATTTGAGAAACAACAGAAAAAAAAACTGTTCGAGAAAAAAATCGACCAGCTCCCTTATTCAAATTTAATCAGAACAATTTTTGTTAGGCGCAAATTTATTGAAGGCCATTAACCGAAAAGCAAAAGTTAATTTAGATTTTGGAATAGGGACAGTTAATTTAGCTATGAGCGTGGGGTATTTTTAACCCCGAAAACTATAAAGGATCATTCCGCCAATGTAAATCTTTATTAGTTTATTAGTTATACGGGACCTATTAAAAAGCAACCTGCTTTTTGAACCATTTCACTGGGGGTGTTTAGAATAATCTCCGGAAGAAAATTTATACGGAAGTCTTAAATTGAAATAAGGGGTTTGCTTGCAAATATTAAAACTGATTTAAATTATAGCGTCTTCATTATTAAAGCTTTAATCTTATACGGGGTTGTTCAGAAAATACGTTGTTAAGAAAATATTATATTAAGAAAATCAGAAGGGTGTCAGAACAATGTTTGAAATGTAAATGTCAGTTATACACTACTGTGTTGGGTACATTATATCACTATGAAAAGACAGACGATTCAACGCCATTAACAGAATATACCAGGTGACCCATTAAGGATGGATCGCGGCCGTATCTTGAAAACTATTTATCCCACAGCTTTGGGGAAAAAAAATTGTAATAAAAATGATTATGAGAAATTCAGCAAAAATATTTTTAAGCTTCTAAAACGACCGCAAGATGGCGTGACGAGCTAAACATTTTTAAAAATCTTTTTTTGTGTGTATTTTCAAGTGTTAACCGGGTAAGAAAAATTCTCATTTATAATTAGCAAACTGTCTCCTACAACTTTGTTTTATGACATTTTGTCGTAATTTTACGAATTGAGGGGGGGGGGGAGTTTTACCTATTAAGATAAAAAGTCGTCTAATGTCCGTTTGCCTTAACCGATTTTCTTCAATTTGGATTCATTTAAAAGGCAATTTCTGTGACACTCAGATAATCTGGGAGATAAATTATTTAGTTTATAAATGAAACCGCGAGGTGGTGTTACATTCAACAATAGTTTTTTGAAGTTTTGTTCAGTTTTTTCAAATAGAATGGTACAGCTTTTATTACATGGCTAGAAAGGTAATTTAAAGAGGAATCATCCAGTGAAGACCCGGAATCGATATCTCTGACAAGTCAAGAGATATTTCGATTTTTCTGAAAAAATCAGTTATTATTTCACTACTACCTGCATTAAGTTAAAAAAATATTAACCTAATGTTTGCCTTCCTTCACACTTTACCCAGGCTTAGGACTGGTCCAAATTCTTCGTGCCATATTAATTTGGAGCGTGTTTAAAGGCCAACGGGCCAACAACGAAGATAATAATAATAACAACAGTGAAATAAAATTAACAGCACAACAGTCTAATAATTAACAGAATCTGAACTTTACGCCTTTCTAAATGTTTTTATCTCAATACATAAAACTCAGCCCCCCCCCCCCCCCCCCATCCCTCTATTCGTGAAATTACGACAAAATGTCATAAAACAAAGTTGTAGGAGACAGTTTGCTAATTATAACTGAGAATTTTTCTTACTCGGTTAACACTTGAAAATACACAAAAAAATGATTTTTAAAAATGTTTAGCTCGTCACGCCCTCTTGCGGTCGTTTTAGAAGCTTAAAAATATTTTTGGTGAATTTCTCATGATCATTTTTAGTACAATTTTTTTTCCCCCAAAGCTGTGGGATAAATAGTTTTCAAGATACGGCCGCGATCCATCCTTAATGGGACACCTGGTACAGTGGATTCCAAAAATATTCAGACACACTATTTAAAAAATCATTCTAGCAGTTCCAATTTATGCAAATAAACATTTCGTCCCCTTCGTTTAACTTCTTGTTTAACACAAGTCCAAAATCATCGGTTTAATTCTAAGATTTTAAGAAAACAAACTATATATTTTTACACACCTCAAAAATATTCGGACGCGCAAACAAAAAAATAAATCTTTTGTTGTAAATTTATAATTATTTAGTACTTAAATTAGGATTGTAGTAGAATTGTATATTAATTTCTTTAATAAATTCTACATTTTATGTTTTTTTATTTTCCAAAGCACACTTACAGCAATATACTTGTCTGAATATTTTTGGGATCCACTGTATTTGTCCAGAACTGATAAATGTAGATATAAATATTTTTTTTTTCAACAACATTGTGAATCAATTTATTGAAAGAAACGTTTTCTATATGGATTATGTGAAATGATAATATATATTGTGAAATGATAATGTTAACTGGCCACAAAGATCATGCAATTTCACGTTCTTGGATTATTTCTCGTCGGGATTATGTTAAATCTATAGTTTACCATTATTGAACAAACTATTCAGGTCACCATTAAAAATATCCCACGCGATATGTGTGAATGATTAAGGGTGTCCAAAATTCATTGTGCCTCTTATAAAACAAATAATCGAGTTAAAGAGATGTTTGCTTTGAGAAAAAACAGTAACTGAGAACGTAAATAGACACAGCTGAAATCATGTTTCGATTAGGTTCCACTACAATGAAGAAAATGGTATTGCCCCAGAAAATCCTGAAGTGAGATCATCAAGAAACCGATGAGCGGGAGAAATCTGCACGACAACCAGTAGCAGAGAAGAGGGGAAGAAAATAAGAAAGAGAGAAAATTAGAGGAAGTTCGGACAATCTGATCAGACGTTTTAATATATATATATATATATATATATGTATATATATATATATATATATATATATATATATATATATATATATATATATATATATATATATATATATATATATATATATATATATATATATATATATATATATATATATTGATGGTGCAATACCAACACTACATGGTGGTTGCAGTAAAACATCAAGTTAATGGTTCAATTATCTTTGACGAACATCAAAAAATGTGTAGGATCGAGCACTATCGTGGTGGAAAAGAACACTTGTGATATATGCAAAGTATCATGTTACTTAATTCACAACCTTACAATCTGGTCATAGAATTAGAATAATGGTCCAGTTCCAATGGAATTTAAAGTGATCTAAGAGAATCTATTGGGAAAAGTTTCGAGAAAAAATGGAAATTCAAACAAGGGATTTAACGATTTAAAAAAAAATTACAGTATATAAATATTAAAGTTGAAATAACATCTAATTTTCCTCCGGGGCGGGGTCTGTGTTTTTTTCTTCTCCTCTATCTATAATTTGCTTTTCGAAACGGATTTATTGAAACTTACATAAACTTTATTCGAAAGTTTCTATTTCTTTTATAATATAAATAAAATGAAGGAGGAGGTGGAGTTCTCTTTTGCAAGGTAATTATCAAAAGTTTTTCCGTTCTGAATGGTAGTACATAATTTTTGAAATACTTTTGTTATAATTAATATAATTTTTTTGTTGTGAATAATGTACTGGCTGTAGTGTAATCGCATTCTCAGTTAAAAGTAGACTTGAAGTTTTTTGCCTCTGTTAGTCTCAGGGTCTTGTTTAAGTCCCTAACTTGTTAAATTATTAACAGGGGAAGTTGTGAATAATTTATTTTAAATATAGTTTCAAGAATTTCCAGTCGAGTTTTTGCTCGTTTATTCATTCTGCTTTAATAATTAGAATATAAATTTTATCAATTTCTGATGTAATTTATATTTTTTTCCTCAAATCAAACGTGAGAAATAACTTTTTCAGAGGGAGAGATACGGTAATTTAATGCCTGTCCCAGTAAACATAGTTCTCAGACATGTGTATGTTTAAAATTTTAAATAAAAAAAGCTCCGCCAGCTGTGTTATTTATAAAATGAAGCGGGCTATTTTTTCTTTCGGTTTCAAAGAAAGCACATTCTCCTTAGCCAGTTTAAACAGTAATTAAAAGAGAAAAACAAAATACCGTGAAAAAGAATGAAAGAAAATGGTATTTACCTGAAAATTAGTGTTTACATAAGGAGATCTTCCGAGTGATAGAGAGAGTTCAAGTCCATCACACCACATAACAACACTGAAAAACCACCGGGTGCGATGTTTCCCAAGCGCGGCGCTTGGAGCTCCGCTGTGGAACGACACCGGACCGCGAATGGCAGGACGCGAATTCCCACTTCCAGTCGAAGACAGGAGCGAGCAGGATCGTGCGGCAGCCGCAGCAGGAGTCGCCGGCAGCAGAAGAAGCGCTGCACTTACCCCCGGAAAGCAAACTTTCCAGCCGATGGCCGTTAGGAGGAGAGAGGAGAGTGAGCGCGCGCCCTCACGCATTCGCCGCTCATTAATTACAGGCTGAGCGGCTGGTCCTGTACGCGGCGAACCTCAATTACACCATTCCTGCAATTCCTCCGGAGACCCGTATCATTCCTCATTATTGTATTAGTCAAGATCGGCTTTACGTTCTCTCCGGAGACCAGCTTTTGAACCTACTGACCTTCTGAATCCAACCCTCTTCATCCCAAGGACATCCCATCCTATTTTTACATCACTTTTTTAGTAAGCAATCATCAAAATGAGATTTTCTCACATGATTCACCTTTTATAATGGTTTAACTTATCTTCATCACTAGATACATGACTCGATTAAAAAACGGTAAGTGAATAAATCGTCACTTCAATTTGTGTATCTATATCGCCCAAATTCATTTCAATTATTGTTGTGAGTACATTGGATTGTTTCCAATATGTTGTATAGTAATATATAAGTATAGTTCCTTTATGTTGTATAGTAAAAAAGTACGAATTAAACACAAAGATAAAGTTAAAGTTAGTAACGGGTTTTTCAAATTGAGAGATTTTTAAATCCTTGAATAAAACACAGATGGAGTGTTTAATTTGCCCAGGTCTAAACCCAATGAAATAAAAAATATGTAGATATTATACATTATGTAGATATTACTTTCATAAAGGTTAAATTCTTGTCGTAGCTGGATTCTATATTAATGAATGAGAACACCTTGTTTCTCTCTACTCTATACAATTCCGTATTTTCCATAACGGCACGTGGGGCACGTGTCCAGGGCCGCTAACTTGCACGTAAAAATTCTGTAAGCTAGCCATAATATCCAATAAAGTCACTAGACAAAAGTACATTTTTTGGTTTTCATTCTCGTTCTTTTTTTGGCTTTCTAAAAGGGCCCCAAACTCTATGTTGTCAAAGACCCCTGCATGGCCTAAGACGGCCCTTACTCTATAGAAGCAGATCGTTGGATTTTTTCAGCTCACGGACAGCAATATATCCGTGTCTTCTAGCATCACCCACATACCCAGTGTTCAAAAATGTGTTCAAAAACAACTTTTTTTTGTAAGTGTATTTTTCAGCTTTTGTTTCTTAGTTTCATTTAATATCCAAACAAATAAAATATTTTTGTACTAGGGCGAAATAAAAGTATTTGCCTTTTTAAGGTACTTAGTTATTCACTCTTTAAAAATGTATATATAGAGTTTATTTCTCGAAATAAAGGCCGTTGTTATCGATGTGTCAATTCATCTTCATCCTCTGAAAAAGTAACCCTATTCCTCTTCGCAATAGAGTTTAGATCTGGCTTTTTACCTCGCAAAAAGTGAGGATCAGTACAAGTTAAATCCCTTTATTATTGAAGAAGCAATGTTTGTTTGTTAGTATAAAAAGTTCAAATCAGACCAAACCTCTCGTGGGTTTTTAAAGTAGGAGGGCGTAGAAGAAAATAGTGCTGCCGAAGATTTTTTTTGCTTTCCTCTTCCTCCTTTTTACTTTTCGTGCTATTGAAACCCTATACAGAAGGTGAACCTGGAAAATGAGTTAAAGAAAAGAAACTGAACGGAAATAAAATGTGGTGTTTTGCTGTGAAAAATTGTTTACCGTGATAAATGCTGAAAGGGCGGCGCCCCAATGCCCTCCCTCACAAGCCCCCATTATTTATAAACAAAATGTGCAAATATTTTCGTTACACTCTGGTAGTTATCGGTATAGTTGATATATCGAATTAGATATCATTGACAATTTTCAACATTTTCAATAGAATCCTTTCCTTTCATCTTCGGTATTCTTTTGATACTTTTCCAGAATTTTTCTACATCCTTTTTAAAGCCGTCGTGATTTTTGAGCTCTGTTTTTCGCAGAGAATAATACTGCTTACATATAACCCAAAATTGTTCGACTGAACGAGTTCGAGGTAAATTAGGGGGATTTTTCGCTTTTAGAGACAGATCATAATGAATGTTCGTTTGTAAATTGGTTCACTTCTTCAAAGTAATGAGATGTAACAAGGCCAGAGTAACATACTATTAATATATTGCCTATAATATCAAGATAAATAAATAAAAATGGAGTAAATAATGGTTGTAAGAACTAATTCGGTGCGTTTATCCAAATATTACTATTATTAAGAGGAAAGTTGATTTTT
The DNA here is from genome assembly GCA_031761425.1 of Cosmopolites sordidus. NCBI lineage: Eukaryota > Metazoa > Arthropoda > Insecta > Coleoptera > Curculionidae > Cosmopolites > Cosmopolites sordidus. Next base: position 1,419,722 of record JARFXV010000188.1, on the reverse strand, counting down.
GTTTTAAATATTTACTTGCTTTGGCAATAAAATCATTTATATTTCAAGTTAAAATAACTACTAAATAATATCTCGCTTCTAATCATTAAATTTTCTGTAAAAAACGAAATTTCCTGTGTTGAAATATTAAAAAAATATTACCAAAATCAAGGATCTTCGCTGAATAAGTATTAGAGTCCATTCATAAAAACGTTCAGGTTTATGGTGAAGCAATTCATGGTTTTTCTACCACTATAATGTACCATCGCTACCACATACATACATCGCAATAATTATTCGTCATTTTTTCTATAAATCAAACAAATGCCATTCCACAAACACCATATTTACCAGATATGGCACCGTGTGACTTTTGTCCTGTTCCAGCGATTGAAGAAATCACTCCTTGAACGTCGTTTTGAGTCCATAGAAACTATTCAAGAGAGTTCGCTGATCGCCTTGACGGAAAAATCAGAAGTTGACTACAAAAACTGTTTCGAAAACTTGAAACAAAATAAATTTGGATAAATAAATAAATATTTTATGTTCTTTTTAAAATCCCCTTAGTTTTTGATTATAGTACTATTATATTATAGTAGATTATAAAATGCTTTCACAAAAAAACTAATGTACATTTAATATATAAAAGAATATTCATAATTATCGTTGATTTTCTAATTAACAATCTAATTTTACCCATTTTCGTATTCTTTATTATTATCGTAGTTGAAGATGAACAAACTACAACAATATAATATTGCTGAAAAAAATGTAACAAAGGTCTTCAAATTGGGGCATTCTTCATAAAATATCACCGCTACAAACACAAAATCCACAGCCAACTCTCCCCTATATGACATAATAAAATTATACAAATCATACTTGCAACTGGTAGACATAAGGTCATATTAGCACCATCTCTGTGTCAGGCCGAGAACTTTTCGATCTCCCCTTGTATATTTGTATCAGTGGACAGAAATTGAAATCTAATAAACAACATTTTGATGTATAGATAAAACAAGACATAATAAAAAAAAATTGATATAGAAAATATTCTCTTCGTTAACGTCTGGCATCAAAATTTGAGACGAATGAATATACTATTTCGGTAAATAATTTTCTAATAAAAGCGAAGAGCCTGAGGTATTTTGGGTTTCTTGGACTGACGCTGCTAAGTAAACATTAATATTCAGGGAACAAAAGGGTGGTTTATTACAAAGGGTCGAATTCTGATGGATAAGGAATTACAAGAGGAATAAAATATCTTAAGAGGGTAGAATTGCGTTTCAGGCAAGACATGTCTTGATTAGCGAATTAGTTTCGCTGATGAAAACGGTGTAATTGGTTTTCGCTTATTTTTGAATCTATTTAAGTGAACAAATTATCTTAATTCTTTGATATTTCATGTTTCACAGTCCTAACTGTTTTAAAGTTAAGAGATTTCCCACTCAATTTCCTTTCAAGATATTCTAAGATAAAACATAAAGGAGAAACGAAAATGGAACAAAACTACAGATTATACGTTTACACATAGAAATAAAAGAAAAACAAATATTTTGATTATTAAGTTAAATTTTGTTAATATTAAAACTAATTTATCACACAATATATATTGTTTAAAATAGGTAAACAATTACGCAGGATTAAATTAGGTCAGTGAGATGATATTATTAGTCGTTGAGCCCTGAAAGGTTTTCATTTACACTCCCTCTATAAGTTATTAGTCAAGACCCAAGTTTGTTTTCTCTTGAGGACGATATTCCTGAAACTTACTGCTCTTACGTGAATTAAATGTTGATTTTGAGAAGCAATTAAAAGAGTCAAACTGGTATATTTTTTCACTGGAGACCGGAGTGAAAATATTTCAAACGAAATTACTACTGTTCCTGTAGTTAATAATTCTTATTTTTTTCTTAAAAAAAAACGCGTTTAATTCAACATATGCGCCTTCGCTAGCTGCACATTTTCCCCATATTTCTAGCAATTTGTGGATGCCCCCCCCCCCCCCCCCCCGAAAAAGCGTATATTTTTTGAGGTGGTCCAAAACCCCAAACTTCTTCTGCCATACATCAAAGCAGTTACCGACAAAATTTGCGTATTATGTACGTATTTAGGTCCCATAATATCGAAACGATATTTACAACATTTTTTATCCAGTTTCCTTAGACTAGTGAAAGATAATATTTACATTATATCTATGAGATTCTTTATTCTGGCTGCTTCCAATCATATATCAGCTAAACCAACAGACGTATAAAAAATCGCATATTCGATCATTCTTTCACCGCCCGATAATGGGATCTCTTCTCAACTCGAGCAGAACATCATATCCAAACGGGTCACAAAATAGATTTCGACAAGGCCAAAGTAATCGCACCTATATATTCCTACAAACCCCGCATAATTCGTGAAGCAATTGCAACTGAAATCGAAAAACGCCCAGACTGCCAAAACAAGAGGGACGACGGTCTTAAAGTTCCAAATACATGGAAACCTCTTATTTCCAAATTACCCTTCGAATCAAACGACCATCTTCCATCCCACCCCCACCCTTAACCGAGCGCTCCACCCACCACCTTACCTATTAATGAAGAGGTTCTAGTTGTGAACCCTGGGAAGAGGGCAAATTAAGGCCTCGAGGCAAACCAACTGGATTATCTTGAGAATGGATTCAGAGTGGAAGCCAAAACGTCGATATTTTACAAATCTAAAACGCGGTTCTACCCGAGAACCTAGTCATTCTAATATATATAATCGACGATTTTTGCTGGACTAAAATTTTTTTCTGAAAAACTTGTGTGCGCCAAAAAATCTCATAACTTTCCAGACAATCCAACATAAGCTATACTCATAAGCTATTTAATTTATAGTTGCTGGATATATAATAAACTAAAATTATCCGAACATGAAATAAAATAATAATTTATAAAGTGAGATAGTTAGATTTGCTTTTATAAAAAATTTGTATTTAAATATATTTTTACATTGTGTGAATTTCTAATATATAAAGTATGAAATCATATGAAATACAGCCTTTTTTTGACATATGAAATATTGGCTACTATAACAGTAAATATTAAGCCCTTCAGTCATACCAGTAACCACGTTGGGTTAAGCCAAATGCTTTTTGAGAGGACGGAGAGAGGGGAAGGTTCGGTTGCTAAACAACTCTTAACAGTTGACTCGTTTAATACAAGAAATATCTATCACGATAGGATATATAAAACTACTGATGATTACTTTAACATGTAACAAAATTTAATTTAATATACAAGATGTAACAAAAGCATATACTTCAGTCCTCAGAGGTTTAATCTCATTCCAACTTTGTTCTCCGACCAATAAACATTCCTTCTTCAGTGTTAAAATGACACGTTTAATCACAGCATTTATAGCTCTCTAGCTGTTTTATTGGATTACTTCTTATCTGCTTCCTTCCTATTTTATATATTTGTTTCTCCCTTATATTTTTCTCTCAGAAAAAATACAAAAATTAGAATTTTAATTCGATTGTTTATTTGACGATCTTTTAATCAATATCATTTAATTTCATTATTCTGTGTTCTTTAATGTTTAAGGCTTCTCTGGCTAGAGAATTACTCAAAGACACGAATAAAGGATAGTGGTAGGCAAGTCAGATATATATATATATATATATATATATATATATATATATATATATATATATATATATATATATATATATAAAAATTATGTTTGTATTCACGAAAAATCACTTTTTAAAAACAGTTATTTATTTATGCAGAAAGAATATACAATCAAGGCTTTGATCAGTGTTACTACAATAATGATCGATAATTAAAAAATTGGATCTTATAAGCCATGGTTGCTTAATGGTATCCGGCACGTACGCTAGCATGAACACCATCATCAGCAAGATGTAGGGGTTAAAAATTGGTTTTTATAGGCCATGGTTGCTTAATGGTATCCGGTACGTACGCCAGCATATACACCATCGTCAGCAAGATGTGGTGGTCATTGCCTGGTCTATTTCGGATCTAATTTATATGAGCAACGGTTAGTTGCTTGACCGGGAGGAAGCCCCACCCATCCCATACATTGGAAGGCACATGTTTCGTCTGATGGTGGTTAGACTCATCAGGGTACCGACATATGCTCTCTCGCCAAGAATAGGGAGTCCCCCTTTTCAATCAAGCAACCCATATTTTCGCCGACTTCTCGTCGGATGGCTTATAAATACAGTTTTTTTACTTATTTAGACTGCGTCCAACGAGACAACAGTTGTCAGGAGTTACCCTGACCGTTGGGTTCTTCAATCTCATGCGAACAACCTGCGTCTCCACCATAATGTATAATATATATATATATATATATATATATATATATATATATATATATATATATATATATATATATATATATATATATATACGGATTGCTGCAATTAAAGAGGACCTAAGATCAGCAAATATTACACAAACTGAAATTCAGGATAGAGGCTGTTTCAGACACAAGGTTAACGTTGGCCAGAGAGAAAAATGTAGGAAGACTGGAACAACTTAGTCTGACGAAAGGAAAAAAGCTCATAGCGAAAGAATGAAATTAGTATGGGCGCAAGGGAAGGCTAACAACAACAAACGCCTCTAATTGTACTTCGCGTGGTCCACCAGGGCTCATACGTGAATAGTAATAATATATATATATATATATATATATATATATATATATATATATATATATATATATATATATATATATATATATATATATATATATATATATGTCAGTCATAGAATATAACTTAATGAATATAATTTAAATTAAAGAACGGGTTGGAAATTTTATGTAAAAAATAAAAATAAATATGTGCTCGTATTGCAATCCGAAATAACAAGACGGTTTAGTGCAAGATTAAGAGAAAACGCCATTATCTTGATAGATTATCCCTTGGAGTTTTTTAAAAGGGTGACCGACCTCACTCTGGCCCTGGACGAACGCCATCGAAGCCAAAACCCCCTGCGGTTTTCCTGATAGGCCTTCTAGCGTGTCGCATACCAACCGAGTTCAGGGTTCGGCCGTCAGTCCAAGTCACACGTTAGACCCTGTTCCGTTATTGTCTGCCTAGTTAATAAATGCCGTTGTTTTATGGTCATCGACGATTTTATTAGACCAACGATAGAAGCAAGCTCACGTGCAGACCATATATTTTCCCCCAGCCAGGATCCTTGCACCCGCCCACTGGAAACTGAATTTTGATGTCTTATAACGTCTTGTATGATAGTTGTCCTAGTTTGTGCAGGATTTTGTTTAGTGAAAATTGTAATTCGAAAATTATTTTCGATTTTTATTATGTTTTTTTTTGAACATTTTTGCTTGTGGGTCCGGTATATGGGTTAAACTGATAATGATGGCTGTCAACTAGATACGAGTATGATTTCAGTCATGGCTATTATTTTTGCTGAGCCATTATTGAAGGATTATGGATTTGATAGCGACTCAAATATCCCAGTTTAGAAATGGTGAGGAGCATTTGAGAACAGGACGATACAGAACTGATTCACGTAGTCCAGCTTGTTTGACTTTTTGCGCCCGAATTTTTGGCGATTATTTTCCTCGAGAAACTGCACAGCTTGATTTATCTCCCCACGGAATTTTAGTTCGTCATTTGCCATCTTTTGCCATTCAGGTATGCTTGACATAGAGTTCTTTAGAGACGATTTTTGTATCTTCAGCAAATTGGGGGTAAAATACGGTACTGCTTCTATTGAAAAGCGTGAGAGAGCACTTACTAGAGAATTGATGGTTTTGAGATGGATTTAACATAAAATGTAGAACAATCTTCATCCCCAGGTTAAAACAGTTACGCTACGAAAACTGCAAGATGAAAACATCAATATTTTTATCCCATTTATGACTCTGAATGCATTTAGAACAGTTGTTTGGGATGAGGTCCTTTACAAGTCTGTAATTGGCCAAATTAATAGCCTGCTCAAGGTGATGATAAATAAATATTGCAATGATGCTTTATCGTGATTCAAAAACCATAATTTAATTTGTCAGTAATCTAGATGTTGCTTACTTAATACTTAATAATAGTAAGCATTTTTTAAAACATAACTTCATCCCCTTAACATTGTTAACGCATCAGCACGTTCGTTTCTGGACAAAATTGACTTCAAATTCTTTCCTAGATAATTTTTTCGATTTTTTTGAAATCGGTGAGAAAAATAGATGAAGTAATTTATAACTTAACAATGGTGTAATAATTCGATCAGTTGTCGAGAACATCATATCAACTTAAAAAAAGAAATTTCAGATGATTCTGGACAAGTGGATGATATATACTAATGAAATTGAAAGGAATGAAAATAAAAGGCTATAGATAACTCAAATTTCGATCTTTTTCTACTATTTGGGAAAAATCAAACGCGAAGCTGGCGTTGAAAATTCAACAATACGACAATATAACCGGCTAAAAATCTAATATATCATGGGATTTACTTTTGGTCTGTTTCCGAAATAGAATCCGGTCATAAAGCGCTTAGTTTGGAAAACGTTTCTCTTTACTATTAAAAGTTTTAAACAGTTTGTAAAAGTTTCAAATTTGACCAAACAGTTTTCTACTGAGTCATCAGAGGACGAAAACTTCGTTTTATCTTACGTTAGCTGCCAAGATGTAGTGGTAACCTAATTTCTCAACTTTTATCTATCGAACTTTTCCAAAAAAAAAAAAGAAAGTTTTTACCCTGCAGCAGATTGCATATATTACAATATATTATTTAATCTTAATAACTCTATTCTCTGAAAGAGTGGTAAAAAGTAAAGAAACTTTTTGAATCAAACATCAAATCTTTACTTATACTCTGATACTTAATCAGTGATTAATCAGTACAATATCCTTGATTTTGGTTAATAGTTTCTATACTGGTTGATGTGGAAGATTTTCCCGAACGAGGTTCAATTTCAACTGTTTCTGGACTATCACTAAAATCCTTGTAAACTCGAAGAGATTTACCACTAAACACCAAATCACTTTTTTAAACTTCTCGACATTTCGCTAACCGTGTTAGCATCATGATATTAGAATTACTAGGTTCGCGAGTAGAACCGCGTTTTACATTTGTAAAATCTCGACGTTTTGGCTTCCACTTTGAAGCCATTATCAAGAGAATTTAGTTGGTTGGCCCCGAGGCCTCAATATGCTTACTCCCCAGAGTTCACAATTAAAAAAGGTTTTCAAACCTCGAGATTTTACAAATCTAAAACGCGGTTCTACCCGAGAACCTAGTAATGCAATTCTAATATATATATATATATATATATATATATATATATATATATATATATATATATATATATATATATATATCAGAAAGATTTAAGAAAGGATATAGAGCGGATGTAAACAACTACAGAGAAATATCTCTTCTCCCGGTTTGTTACAAGATTCTATCTCAATATCTACTAGACAGAGCACAGAGACAGTTAGAACCTAAAATCGGTGAATATCTTATAGGTTTTCGACCGGGCTGATCCTGCCAGGAATCTAAAATTGATCTAAAGACATCAACAACTGTACAATAAAAATCTCGTCTGTACATTTGTGGATTTCAAAAAAGCATATGATTCTATTAATCGCGAATATTTATTCCAAAACGCTGGCAATTATTAAAGCAACACTAACTAACACAAGGTCAAAAGTCAAATTCATGGGTGACATCTCAGAGCCCTTCGAAATTAAAACTGGAGTGAGACAAGGGGAAGGACTCTCGCCATTCTTATTTAACTGTGTTCTAGAAAAAATAATACAGGAGTGGCGTGAAAAAAAATCGGCCCTGAATATTGATTAGCCCATTAAACTGGGAAGAACAAACATCAAAATAGATTGTCTGGCGTTTGCTGATGATTTAGCAATTTTGGCTTAAGATATATTAACGGCACAAAAACAGATTGACATCCTGAAAGAAACAGCAGAAAAGGTAGGACTCCAAATTTCCTTAGAAAAGACACAATACATGACCTGCAACAGACTAAGAACACCATTTCTAAAAACAAAAATGGTAACATCAGACGAGTCTCTCAATTCAAATATTTCGGTGAAATAATCATGGAAAACGGGTTGGAAAAAGCGGCCAATAAGGGTAGATGTCAAAAAATGGAAACTGCATTGAGACTTACACAAAATATTTACAACAAAAAATGCATATCTAAAAACACAAAACTGAGACATTACAACACAGTGATTAAGCCAGAATGTCTATGTGGGGCAGAAACGCTCATTTTGAATAGACAGAAAGACATCGAGGACATTGAAAAGAAGGAAAGCAAAGTCATAAGAAAAATCTTAGGCCCTAAACAAATAAATAACACAACATACCGACTTCGAGAAAACCAAAACAACACACAGATATACATAGCGATATGAGAAAAAGAAGACCTAAGTTTTACAGACATAGAAAACGGATGAATCCGAGTAGGCTAACTAGACAAATAGTTGAATTTTATGAAAATAGGAGTAGAATTAAAGTAGAAATAATTAAACGGATTGCTGCAATTAAAGAGGACCTAAGATCAGCAAATATAACATAAACTGAAATTCAGGATAGAGGCTGTTTCAGACACAAGGTTAACGTTTGGAAGGTTGGCCAGAGAGAAAAATGTAGGAAGACTGGAACAACTTTGTCTGACGAAAGGAAAAAAGCTCATAGTGAAAGAATGAAATCAGTATGGGCGCAAAGGAAGGCTAACAACAACAAACGCTTCTAACTGTACTTTGCGTGGTCCACCAGGGTATGGCCCATACGTGAATAATAATAATAATAATAATAATAATAATTCTATTATTATTATTATTATTATTATTAATAACATCTATTCAAGATAAGGTAGTAAGAACACGGAACTATGAAAAGCATATACTACACATGAATGTTGTCGATCGATGTAGGAAGTGCGGTATAGTGGGGGAAACGATTGAACACCTTATCGGTGGATGTGCAGTTCTAGCCCCTAATGCTTATTTAGGAAGACATAATCAGCTGGCGAAAATTATACATCAGTAAATTGCATTAAAGTATTCGCTATTAGATAACGCACCTGCTCTATATTATAAGTACTCACCTTCGCCCGTATTGGAATCATCTGATTCAATCCTATACTGGGACAGACCAATCATAACAGATCGAACGCTTTTATAATTGACATCGCAGTGCCACTCTCTCATAATATCAGGAAAACCGAGTTGGAGAAAACCACTAAGTATGAAAACCTTGCGTACGATTTGAAAAACCAGTGGAAACTGCATAAGGTAGAGATAGTGCCTTTCGTTATATCCGCCGAAGGCCTAATAAGTAAGAACTTTTCAAAAAATTTGAAGAACCTTGGATCTCAAAATCGATTGTCATAGTGGGACAACGTGCAGTACTCTTGCAGACATGCCACATTGTTCGTAAAATTTTATGCTAAGTGGGAGGAGTTGAATTGCTTTCTCATTTTGGCATTGTAGTGTAGACCGGCTTAGGCTGAGATGCTGAGTTCAGTACGAGAATAATAATAACAGACACTGCATGGACGGTATCCAATGTCACTCGAGGAAGATACCATTGATGGACCATTGTCTCTAAAATGGCTGACCGATGGGCTGTTGTACCCAGAAACAGAAGGTTTTGCGACATCTATTCAAGATAAGGTAGTAAGAACACGGAACTATGAACTATGAGAACTATGCTAAGTGAGAGGAGTTGAATTGCTTTCTCATTTTGGCATTGTAATATAAACCAGCTTAGGTTGAGATGCTGAGTTCAGAACGAGGAAAATAATAATATATATCATCATCATCATCATCATCATCAGCCCGTATCGATCCACTGCAGGATGAAGGCCTCTTCAGCATGCTTCCAACCTTCACGGTCCTGGGCTTTCTTCTGCCACTCGGGTCCAATATACTTAACGATGTCATCAGTCCATCGTGTTTTCGGTCTTCTTCGCGGACGTTTGCGATCAAGCGGTATCCACTCCAGGATTGCCTTGGTCGATCTGTCGTCCCATCGCCTCGCTATATGGCCTGCCCATCTCCATTTCAACTGTTTTACTCTTCCAATGATGTCACAGACTTTTGTTTGTTCCCTGATCCATGCGCAGGACTCTCTGTCTCGTCTTGTAATGCCAAGCATACATCTTTCCATTCCCCTCTGTGCCACCCGAAGTTTTTGATATATATATATATATATATATATATATATATATATATATATATATATATATATATATATATATATATATATATATATATAGAATCACTTATTATTAAGGATGTAGATCAAAGTGTTAGTTGTTTATTGTTACAATTTTTATGTAGTAGTAGTAATATTAATGTTGTATTTGCTTTCTTAAACAAAGAAACTGCAAACATCTTACTGATTGGAAATCGCACCTTCGGACCACCATTTATTCCGCTCCCCTCAAGATTGTTTAATCAGGAAATTTGTCAAATTGAAGAGGTAAAAATAACTTATTGACATTTTTTGGCAAAAAGGCAGTATGGACCTACCACTACGTCGGGAAGAAATCGTAAATAATAACGGTAATTACATAATAGACGATATAAATATTTACATAAGCTGTTTGCGTTTCTCTTCCTCTTAAAAAAAATCCCTACGAAATTTCCGAACTCGATATTTATCCTACAGAGAAGGCGGTATTATTTCTTAACGTGGTTTGACCCTAATCTACTTGGAATTTCAAATAAGGGATTTCTGTAAATAGGCGTTGGTGTATTCTAGTGTTAAACATCCCCTTAACCTGTCAATATTAAGTCGGTATCCAATTAATTCGTGAATTTCATCATAATGTAATTAGCTACCGCTTTAAAAGTAAGAAGATGCATCTAAGTATCAGCGCTACCGCTCAAGAACTTTGTTAACTCTAGTGGAATTTTAACGTGGAAGTTTACGCTGATACTCTAATCTAGATGTAATAGAATTTTCTTTAATTAAACATTAATTATTGCCATAAATTTTAATTTGTTGACGTTGCTGCCGGTTGATCTTGATTTTCTTTATTTTTACTTGGGAAAACGAATCCCGTTCCATATCCGGGTTAGTCGTGGCGTTGTGCTGTTATTTTAGGGCATGTTTTATCCACGAAATGGGTTTTTTTTGTAAGTTTTACGACTTTTTCTTTAAAAACAATTGAATTATGTTGCCACTAATGGCTCTAAATATTTTAGTTATTATCAGGAGAGACGTTTAAGGATCTTGTAAAGTTAAATTACTTTAAACTAGTTTTAACTTTGAAGTTTACTAAATTTTGTGCTGCTTTGCTTGACAGGTTTCTGTTTTCTACGAATTATTTAAAAAAATAAATATACCTAACTTCAGAAAGTAGAGGGACTTTTTAAATAAAACGTAAAGTATTTATTTATACACCCAAGTGTATTTTATCTCATTCAAAGTACCCCCTCTCACTACAATATTATTTGTATACTTGATTTCTTGCATTTTCTTCAAAACGACCATCAAACCCACATGAATGTCTTAAATAAACTTAGGAGGAAACAAAAAAGTGACACACTGCCATATAGTTAGTTGATTTTAGTAGTTATTTGATTTTTAGCCAAAAATAACTTTAAGATAAACGTTATTATATTATAATATATTATATATATATATATATATATATATATATATATATATATATATATATATATATATATATATATATATATTATTACTAGGTGCGTATAGACTCGGTTGGATCACGCAAAGCATTTTGACTGATTTTCGAGTGTTTTTTGTTGATCCTCCACACCTCTCTCATCCTTTCTCCGTGGATTCTCTTTCTATCCTCCGTCCACTTTGTTCCCGATCTCCCCGAAACTTCGTTCTCTGATGCAACGTTCCACATATGTATTTTGTTTCTGTACGTTCTTCTATCCGCAATCTCTGTCGGGCCCATTTGTGCCTTTTCCAGATCAGCTCTGACTTATGTAATCCATGGTACTGTTGACGTGACTCCTTGTATGTACGTAAGAATTCTGTTGGTGAGTCTTGTTGGTGGGAGTCTACTGATATGTCCAAAGAATTTCAACCTTCTTTTTCTTATGGCGACCGCTACGTTGGACATTCTCTCTGTGGTCTTTCGAGACTGTAGTCTGTATCCTTCCTCTGTCAGTTTTGGGCCGAGAATTTTCCTTATAATTTTGCGTTCTTCTTTTAGTATGTATTCTATGCTGCTTTTTGTATGAAGTGTAAGTGTCTCGCTTGCGTATAGTACCTCTGATTTAATTACTGTGTTGTAGTGTCTTATTTTTGCGTGTGTGGATAAGCATTTTTTATTGTAGATATTGTGTGTCTTGCCGTATGCCCTCTTCGTCTTCTATAATCGAGTCTTCTGTGCAATCGTCTCTCCTCCTGTGGATTCGAGGATCTCGCCCAGGTATTTGAAGTGAGTGACCCTATTTATTTTGCCGTATTTGGTGTCCAAATTTTGGACATCTAATTTTGAGCAGAAGAATTCGATTTTTTGAAAGGAGATTTGTAGGCCGACTTTCTCTGCACATTCCTTGAGGACTTCGATCTGTTTAGTTGCCCTTTTTTCATTATCTGCGAGTATGGTTAGATCAGTATATATATATATATATATATATATATATATATATATATATATATATATATATATATATATATATATATACCTTTTCAGACACATGTATTTAGTAGGATAAACATCTCATGCAGATCCTACTCTTTTACTGCAATTTAAAATAATATAACGCTTAAAGAAGATATATTGAATCTTCAATAATACATTTAACTGACATAGCCGATACTTTATGGATAAATCTTAGTTTATTTATTTAAAATTTAGTACAATGTTTTTACTCAATGAATGTATTCTTTAAAAAATTGTTGATACATATATATATATATATATATATATATATATATATATATATATATATATATATATATATATATATATATATATATATATATATATATATATATATATATATATATATATATATATATATATATATATATATATATATAGGGAATGGAAAGATGTATGCTTGGCATTACAAAATGAAACAGAAAGCCCTGCGCATGGGTCAGGGAACAAACGAAAGTGTGTGACATCATTGGAAGTGTAAAGCATTTGAAATGGAGATGGGCAGGCCATAAGCGAGGCGATGGGACCACAGATGGACCAAGGCAATCCTGGAGTGGATACCGCTTAATCGCAAACGTCCGCGAAAAAGACCGAAAGCACGATGGAAGGATGCCATCGTTAAGTATATAGGTCCCGAGTGGCAAGGGAAAGCCGAGGTCCGTGAAAGCTGCAAGCATGCCGAAGAGGCCTTCACTTACAGTGATATGATGAGCAATATATCTATAAAGAATTTAGCATCTCATCTATCACATCTGTCTATATCAGCTTTTCTCTTATTTTTTCACCAAGAATTTAACAAATAATATATTAGATACGTTGTATTTACCAAGAATAGCACCATGTTGTTGTTATTGCTAAAAATAAAGTTACTAATTTATTTTAAGTAGACATAATAATATCTTGTTACGTATAATTTGATATACTTATTTCCTGATGCTAAATGATGCTAAAATAGCTAGTGAAACGCGCGTTCGAAACCTAAAATATACGATATTTCACATTTTGTACAAAATCGTTCTTCCGTTAGAAAGATTTTTCTTATAGAAAGACGGAACTCTTCTTCTATTTCATGGTAAAAACCAGATAACTCTATAGTAGGATTACGAAAAAGAAAAAAATAGACTGAAACTCCATATTTAAAATGTTCAATTCCAAGTTTTCTCTCATGCTCCCCTTCAGAAAAACTACTTTGAAGTAAATATTGACATTTCACTCCGACGTTACGTGCTTTAACTACGAATTACTTGTAGTTTTAGTTTCTGTGAACTGAAAATTTGCGAATGGATTTCGAGATTTATCGATTTCGAACAACATAATTCATCATTCCGATACTTTCTGCTATAATAAATGATTCGCAATAAATAAATTAACAAGATATGGCACTCGAATGAGACCCCCGAATGCAGCGCTACTTTTTTGCCTGTCCAAAAACAGCTTTTGTCATAATAATTTAAATTTTCATTATTCGAAATTAGCGTCACAAGCATTTATATAAAATAATGTACACGTTAAAAGTTATATTTAATTAGTATAAATGCATTTTCGAATTGTAAATTCGTTAGATATGATTTAAAGTTACTAAAATTAGTTGCAGCATTATTATTTAATTATGTTTATTTTTATTATTAAACTTTATCGAACATTTTTCAATCATATATAATACTGAGGGTTGTGCACTGTTTTTGGACGTCTCATATATTTCGAATTCCTCCTTCCTGAAATCGAGGGTTGAATCAAGCTAAACATTAATATTCAGAAGGACAAGGTCGGTCTGTTACAAAGATATGGGACGATGGATAAACAAAGACGATTTTGACTAACGCAATAATGGAGATTGATGCGGGTCTTACAAACTCACGAATCTAATAAATATCTTGAATCATCATAGCATTTAAAGCCATTTCTAATTCTTAAATAACATATTTTTTAAAGATATACATAAATACATTTTGAGCCTTCCCGCAAAAAATCAGCAAGACCCCCCCCCCCATACAAAAAAAACTAATTTTTTTCATTTTCGTTTCATTTTAATTTTTTTCATTTATAAACTAAATAATTTATCTCCCAGATTATCTGATTGTCCCAGCAATTGCCTTTTAAATGAATCCAAATTGAGGAAAATCGGTTTAGGCAAACAGACATTAGACGACTTTTTATCTAAATAGGTAAAACTGCCCCCCACTTCTTTATTCGCGAAGTTACGACAAAATGTCATAAAACAAAGTTGTAGGAGACAGTTTGCTAATTATAACTGATAATTTTTCTTACTCGGTTAACACTTGAAAATACAAAAAAAATTATTTTTAGAAATGTTTAGCTCGTCACGCCCCCTTGCGGTCATTTTAGAAGCTTAAAAATATTTTTGGTGAATTTCTCATGATCATTTTTAGTACAATTTTTTTTCCCCAAAGCTGTGGGATAAATAGTTTTCAAGATACGGCCGCGATCCATCCTTAATGGGACACCTTTTCTCGATACTTTTTCATATCTAAACCCCAATTTTCCAAACTGGTGATAATTTTTGCAGGGAGACCAGCAGAAATTGGATCTTTCACATTAAAAAATCCCATAAAAATTTACGAACTTAAAACTTGCGCCATGATAGGATCGTACTTGGCTAATAGCTATGATAAAATATTTCCATCGTAGTTTCCGCTATGCTCTTTAGAGCCTCTAAATGCAAGAGCATGTTTTGCGAGCATCATATTTATATCAATGAGCCTCGCCAAGACCAGATTCCAAAATTTTTACTCATTTTCTTTCTGAATCCATAGTATCATCAAATCTTTTTGTCTCTTCTCACTGACGTTAGTTCCCAAGTTATACAGGTCAAAATATGCTGTTCAGATTTGGCGTGTGTTGTTATTTTTTAGATAAACTCTGCCAATCTCTAATACCAGTGACCCATCCACTTCTTTTAGGTATTTTTTTAATAAATTGCTTAACACCGTTTGATTTAAAATAAAAACAAAATTTTTCCTTTTGGGCTCTCATCGAAACCCTCCGGGCCTGTGGGCCCTCCCGAGCAGGTGCTCAGATTATACATATATATATATATATATATATATATATATATATATATATATATATATATATATATATATATATATATATATATATCCCTCCTCAACCAGACATATATAAATAAAAATATCTTAACCCCTCTCGACCACTAGGACTACTAGGAGTAGCACTAGGTATCCTATCCATAGCTTGTTTAGAGGGCAGACGCCTTGGATTAAGTTATTTTCTTCCGTTAAACAACTGGGATCCATTGTCAGCAAGTAGGTCTTCTGTATTCCTCTGATGTTTATGGAATCATACCGACTCCGCCAAATTTATTGTAATATGTATTACAATACACATTACACATTATATGTAATTGCAACATTATGTTGTAATTACAATACACATTACACATTTACACATTATGTGTAAAACACAAAATGACACATGCGCTAACTGAGATTTTGAAACTTAGTCTTATGTTTTCGGACTGATTAGCAACAACGTTTTAGCAACACAAGAGGTTTTGTAGTCGTCAAAGCTTTCGACTAATATTATATTGCTTTACAACAAAAGAATATTAATGCATCATACCATGACATACCGATATAAATTTGATTTTCTTTTAAGATAGTTTCTTAGTTTTTTTTAGTTTCGTACAAAAATATAGTCGTGTAATTGTATACGTTCGTTTCATTTATTTAGCATCAAAATGATGATGTTTCTATAAACAGTTCTGTTATTACTACTTTTTTTGTATAATTAAACAGTATTCTGCTTGAGGGCTTGAAGCAAAACTTATAATTAATTCACTTGATTTTACATTTTGTAAAATGTAATATATTACATGGTAATAAATATAAGTTTTTTTGGGTGAAAAAAAAAATTAGATTTAATAACATACGAAATTTTCTTGTACCAATCAAATTGATAATGATCCTTTAAAATAAACATTTACAAATCAATTTTTCTATTGGAATCTTTTGTATGAAATACCAAACTCAATGGGACTTACGAGAATACATAGCAAATAACTTTTTTTAATTTCTCGACGAGCGTTTCGTTAACGAATATCGAAATGAAAACATTTAAAATAAATGAATGAACGTGTTTTTTTATTAAGAAATAAGTTATTTTCCACAAAGTGAACGAATACATTTTATAACATTGATAGAATTATTTTTAAATCCAGTTGTTCTGTTATTTTTTTTTTTGTTTCATTCAGATCTTCGAAATGTTAATAATAAGAACATTATTACTGAATTCCATATTACATAGCTTGAGGGTTGAATTACTAATTATATTAATATGCCATTCCATATTAATTGAATTAAAAATACAGAACTTATTGTATTATACAGTATGTCTAAAGAAAATTGCACGAAAGGACTTGATATATTGAAAAGATGTAAATTTTTTTCTCATATATATTTTTTATATATATGAGAATATGGGGTCATATATTTTTTTTTTTAATATTCTTGATATTCGTTTTAGAAATCGCTTCCAAAACTATCGCCCAATACTGCTGAAGACCCTACCTTACTTTTAATCTGAAAAAAAAACTACTGGAGAAGTTCAGGACAGTTTTGTATAGCTTGGGAGATAATGCTGCTTCGTTCAGTATTTGTAAGAAGTGGTTCCGGTAATTCCGAATTGAAAATTTGGACTGAAATGATAGAGAATGTCTAGGATAGTCAAAAAACAGGAGGTTAAAGAATTGGAAGACGGTAATGTTCGAACAGAAACTCAGAGTAACACAAGTCATTTCTAAATGTTTACACAAATTAGGGGATATTCAAAGGGAAAGTCAATGGGTATCCTATGAACTCACAACTAAAAATAAGAGTAGACACTTTGATGTTGTGTCTTTATATTCACATTGTTGTGAATCTTCCGTTGTAATCCCTAGGCGAAAACTATCACCCACTCATTCGTAGGATGTTAAAATGGAAAGAAGAAATAATTTTAAATACATGCAGTAAAAACTTATGTCAAATCCCTAGTAAGAAAAATTACAATAGGAACCAAAAAGTGTATGTCGGGATATTCTTTTGAAATGGTAATATTTAAAAAAGGGATGTTCAGCTTTATCCCTATTTCCACAGTAGTTTTATTAGAATGATTCTTGGTTTTTATGTAGTCAGAGGCAAATGCCCTCTGATAGTATTTTATTCAGTATTATTTTCTTTCGGGGCTGCAGATGAAAAATATAAAACAAAGGAATTGACGCCTTCGTTTCGCCAAGTATTTAATCACAGCAGAAAATTTTTGGCTTTCCGCCTTATAAAATAAAATAAGCTTTTGAATGAAGTCCAGTAAATTGTACGTAATGCATTTTAAATAGTCATAATGTTTAATGTATAAAAACGGTTTAACAAACGTAATTAAACACAAATAACGACTTCGTACTTCGACTATCAGGTCGAGAATGGAAAATGTTTCACTTGGAAAACGGTTGCCAATTAATCTAACCGAATCGTCGGGAATAAAATTAACATTCAAGATAGTGGCAGTCGGAACAGATACTGTAGAGTCATTTTTCATTGTGGTTTACCTTTAAATTAGAAAAAAATAAGAAGGATTGTTAACAAAAATATATTTATAAAAAATTGCACCTGGAAAATATAACAAATATTCAAAAACAAAGAAATTTATTGTGTGTGCCCCATTCAAAAATGTATGCATCCTTTCAGTCACTATCAAAAGTCGGCAAGAGACAAGTTTCTGTCCCTAAGTCGTCATCAATCAGGCTCGAATTGATTGAACATTCGAAAGCAACTGAAGGATTGACCAAGGGTCTTGACCATATATATCCGCCAAGTCGGATGTAAAGTAGCATTTAAATGCAGCTCACGCCATCTGGTGGTTCGCAACAGTACAACAATGTGAAACCATTCGTTACGAACCATCGGATGGCAAACTCAAAGGGACTTACCACTAAACACCAAATCACTTTATATAATTTCTCGACGCGCCTGTCACTAACTGTGTTAACATCATCAAGAAATGATTCATTCTAGATTAAATCAACCTCCTGATGATGCTAACATGGTTAGCGAAACGACCGTCGAGAAGTTAATTACAATGTAAAGAACGTTGCATTAGTAGCCCAGACAAGGAAGCAAAAATAAAAATAATAAATACGAACCTTTTGAAATTTGGAAAAAATGTGTATTATAGCTTTATGGTGAACATGTTAAAAGTCGAAGGTCCGGAATCCCCGCCATCTTGGAGAAAGGGTGCTCTTAACGACTGTCGCAGCTATAGTACGGTCAAAACCTGTCCTTAGTAGATATGTTATCGTCAAGCAGTTGGTATGCCTGAGCTACGCGTTACATACTTCACAAAAGGTTTCATACCTGACTCAAAACTATATTTATATGCAGGGGCTGCTCGTGGGTTTTTAAAGTTGGAGGGCGTTGAAGAAAATAGTGCAGCTGAAGATTTTTTTTTGTTTTCCCCTTCCTCGTTTTCACTTTTCGTGCTATTAAAACCCTAAAAACTAGGGAAATGCGCAAAGAAAAGAAGCTGAACGGAAATAAAATATGGTGTTTTGCTCTGAAAAATTGTTTACTGTGATAAATGTTGGAGGGGCGGCGCCCCAACGCCCGCCCTCACGAGCCGCCACTGTTTACATGGCACACGCTGTTATGATTCTATCTCACTAAGTGTACGTGCCTATAAAGGTGGTTTGAAGCAATGTATCCTTGTGTTTCACGTTCATCGCCCATTTACTCGGAAAATATTAGTTTTATGAAAAAAATCAATTAAACCTTTTTCGAAGAAAACTGAATGTTTTTTTAATTTTGGTAATAACTATGTTTCTAGTTATACGACAAAAACCATAAAAAACCACTCGTTTTCGAAGATGGCGGCGATTCCGGACCTTCGATTGAATTACCAGGACTTTTAGCACGTTCAATAGAAAGCCATAATAACCATTTTCACCAAATTTTAAAAGTTTCGTATTTATTATTTTTATTTGTTGAAATTTGCTCTTTGTTGCCTGGGCTATAGAAGAATCTTGTTTAGATAAATTGTTAGTTTTTTTTTTGATGACGCACCCTGTATTACGTTTAAAGACTTCCAATGATTTAAAAAAAAACCCCAATATGAAAATTCGTTTTTTTTTCAACATTTTGTTTGTTTAACATTCCGGGATTTTTTTACGCTAGCACAGACGACTGTAGACGTCGTATATTTGGCAGAGAACATCTTTTGTAAATAAAGTTCCAAGAAGGGGCTGCATAATTTTGACGTTGATATTATTTTGCCTAAGGCACGAGCAGGATCGTCAAAGAATTTAAAGCCGGGCAAATATATGACAGGAACTTCTGCATAAAAGAAATGATATAGAAACAATAAGCTAAATAGGATGCATAATAAGTAGAATCATTTAGGTTAGATAATTTAAACAGTGGGTTGTTTATATAGGGAAACATAAAATTCAAATTCAAACAAGCCATTCTTGTCTTTGTCATGTAAAACCGACCGAAAAATTTTAAAATATTAAACCTTTTTCTAGAAAAACTTCTTGAAACAAAGTCTTGAAATAAATTGATATATTTTATACCATTTCTCTGAGAATTTCCAACTATTCGGTTTCTAAATGCTGGCTGGAAAAGAAAAGAATTCGGCGTGAAAAATATTCGACCATCATCTTGCCTTCAATGTTTTATCGACCCAACTTCCTTCGTGTTATCAAACTCCGACATACTTTATTTCCATACCATGATGGATTTCAGTAAATTCTCTATCCGTTTATACTTTAAAACAAGTCGAAATTTGACTAGAAATATTGAATTTAAAACGAAAACATTGTGATAAAACATTTAGTTTCTTAATTTCTAACCACCCCTCATTCTGTTTACGCCCCAGTTTCCAAAATAACTTTTAGGTGATAAAGTTATTATAGAAGTGACACAAGAGATTACATACACTTTCTCACTAAACTTTTGAACAAGTTTCCATCTAAAACACGTTTCTGTTAAATATATAAACTTATATTTTGTAACATAATACTTTTCTTGTAGTTTGAATTCGTTTAATATTTTTCTCGTTTATTAATTTAGTTTTGGATTAAAACTTGACATATGCCATATCTTTTTTTCACCCACGTATCTTGTCTTTTTGAGATGATTAAACATTTAAATCGCTGGGAGAATGAGAAATGAACCTGTCGCCAAACAAGTCTTCTTAAAAATGTATGAAGATTTCGTAGTGTATGAAACACAACTATAAAAGAAAGAAAAGGAACAATATATATTCTGATTCATTTTATTTGTAGTAAAGCTTCAACAAAGCTGAATGAAAAAAAGGCTGATCCAGATGTATTTAGATAGTCTCCACATTTTCCAAAAGTTTACCATTTACCAAAATATACAGTAAATCAAATGGCGTAAGGTCAGCTAAACTCTGTGTGCTTCAACATCCTCTGTACTCGCTTGATTTATCACCGTGTAACTATTTCCTATTCCCTAAACTCACACTGGTCATGAAAAGAACGTCATTTCTCAAAATGACATCAAAAAATCTATGCTAGTATTGGTTGAATGTGCCCAGGGCTGTAGTGATGCGGAAGATATGTATTTTGTATTAAAAGAAATAATTTTGGCAAAATGACTTGTTTTTTTTTTATTTAAAATGTTCCATTATTTTTCCGACATACTGCATATGTTACAATATCACAGTAATGTTTTCTGTTTTAAAAAAGACATATTTACGGATCAATTTACCGAAAAATATATTTATTCACAATTGAATAATTTCAAAAATTATGTCCTAAAACAATAGCAGTTTTTTTAATTCGGTATAGGCAATTTAACAATGCTTGAACTATTTCGAATAGAGAGAATTATTCGAAACGGAAAATTTTTTACTGTTCATTTTAAAATTTTTATTAAATCCACGTTTTGTTCAGCGAAGTGATTGTTTCCTCTGTAGCTATTTTTGTTTGAAAGGCATTTAAGAAATATATATATATATATATATATATATATATATATATATATATATATATATATATATATATATATATATATATATATATATATATATATATGTATATATATACGTTTTAAACTTTTTTTAATTACAGATCTTATTAAACTTGAAGTGATTTACCACTAAACACCAAAACGCTTTTTTTGAACTGCTCGACGCACGTTTCGCTCACCATGTTAGCATCATCAGGAGATGATTTAATCTAATTCTAGTACTAAGCCTTACATTAATAATTGAAAAAGTTGACTGAAAGGAATCGGTCCTTTATCTCGGTTCATGATGTTCTTACATTTTTCTATTTGAATGCTTTCATATGCATCCAAAGCCCTATTATTATTAACACTTTTAATTAGTCTTAAATTACTAATATCTATACTGTGGTCATGTTCGATTGCATGTTGGGCAACACAAGATTTTTCATTTCTCCCATATCTAATGTGGGCAATATGTTCTTAATATCTTGCAAATATGGATCTTTTTGTTTGCCCCATATGCCTTCGATCACAGCCTTGACAGCTAATTTCGTAAATCCCCGACTTTTCATGTTGATCTACTTTATCCTTTGGATTACCCAGAACTGCTCTTAAGTTATTCTATGGTTTGTACACAACCTTAATGTCCACTTTTTTCAAAATTTTGTCTAGTCCTCTTGTTAATTGGGCATCAAATGGTATTACCATGAATTTCTTTGTGTTCTGATCCTTTTGAAAAGTCGAAGATTCTTTCAATAATTTTCTGAACTTATGTTTTCTAATTAGTTTATCTACAATGTTCTTATTATAACCATTCACTTCAGATACCTCCCAAATTAATTTTAATTCTTTGTTATAATTATCTTTATTTAAAGGAAAATTAATTAATCTATTTACCATAAAATTTAAACTAGCCATCTTATTTTGGAAGCTATGATTTGAATCATTAGGAATGCATCTCGAAGTGGTGGTGGTTTTTCTGAAAATATCAAAATCTAACCTATTTTTATTATTTCTACTGACTAACACATCCAGAAATTTACTATTTAATTAAATAAAATCTTCTAAATTTTAATTTTTCGAATCGAAAATGACAAAAAACCTCATCCACATATCTTAACCATACCTTCGGAAAGTAACTGAATTCATCTTTTGCCTTGGTTTCAAATTTACTTATAAATAAGTTGGCTAAGAACGGTGACAGAGGATTGTCCATTGCCGTTCCTTCTTGTTGTTCATAAAACCTGTTATTAAGCTGAAAACAATTTTGCTTCATACATAATCTTGTTAGGGAGATGTACTCAGAAACACTCTTGTTATTAAAATCGTCTAACTCCAGTAAACTCCAAAAAAACGTTTTGGTGTTTAGTGGAAAATCTCTTCAAGTTTAGTGTTTCACACCAAAGGTTCTAATAGAAGAATTGATCTACAGATTTTATGTTTTATGTCTTACCATGCATCTGATAAAAAATTATTTATTTCGGGAAAATATGACATTAGGTCGTGAAAATGAATTATGAGTTTGTTTTGAGTTATTAGGATTACAGTTTGTAAATAAATACGTTTTACCAGAACCAGTCAAAGAAAGCAATGATAGCCTGAAGCCAGATATCCTGTTAATATTAACGCAATCCATAATGGATGCAATGTTTAACCAGAGCATAGACAGGGCCTATGCGAACCTACTGGTATTCATGTATGAGGAAGCTACAGCTACAGTTTATATGGATGACCTTGAAGTTAAAATCAACGTAGAATGGGGTGTACGGCAGGGTGACTCAATATCGCCTGTTCTCTTCTCAGCCCGTCTTGAAGAGGTATTCCGTAATCTGGATTGGGAACAGGAGGGAATAAAAATCAATGGTGCATACTTAAGCTTAGATTTGTAGATGATATCGTTCTCCTGTCACAAGACCGATATTAGCTACAAAAACACATACAAGAGCTGCAAAGGACGGGAGAAGCATTTGGTTTGAAAGCAAACCTAGTTTTGAAAACAAAACCTGGCAGGCTCAATATAGTGTTTAAGAACAAACTCCCACTGTATCTGAAGAGAAAGGTTTTTAATCAGTGCGTGCTGCCTGTTTTGATACACGAAAATGAAACATGGACGAAATATGACACGAAAGTGAAAGCTTCACGTAGCACAGAGGGTAATGGGAGGTGTATGCTTGGCATTACAAAGCGGGACAGAAAGACCTGCATATGGATCAGAGAACAAACGAGGGTGTGTGACATCATTGGAAGGGCTAAAGAATTGAAATGGAAGTGGGCGGGCCATATAACGAAGCGATGCGACGACAGATGGACCAAAGCAATCCTTGAATGGATACCGCTTGATCATAAACACCCGCGAAGAAGGCCGAAAATACTATGTACGGATGACATCATCAAGTATATTGGACCCGAATGGCAGAGGAAAACTCGGACCGTGCGAGTTGGAAGCATACTGGGGAGGCCTTCATTCTGCAGTGGATCGACAATGGCTGAATGATGATGATGATGACATACTACCATGATCAAAAAGCAAGGTGATTTTTGTTTCATATCATTTTGCTTGTTAAGTTAGAAATTATAGCGTTTTTTGTAGTTATTTGAGATTTCTTAAAGTGGTTTTGCACCCTTTTTGATTTAAAACACAATATATATCAAAAATATTAAAAAAGTATTAGGTCCATGAAGCTATGTCAAAAATATCTACAAGACTTTAATTTAATTATTTATTTACACTTTAATTGAGTTAAATCAAAAACTAGAACTGCCATATAAAAATCGATAATTCTGTCGTTACTAGCACACAGTTGTATGAAAATCGGTGACCTTCCAATTTTTAGCCTTTTCCCCATACATAATACAGTCGTGAAAATTTGTGATTTCTGCTCATTTTTGAACTTTTGCTTCTAGGCCTAGTTGAAGTCGAGACTTTTCAATGAAAACATTATGATATGCGTCAAATTTCAAACAGAATATGACCGTTATACTACATTTTGAATATCTTGTTCATTTCTTAAATATCGGTGATGTTTTAAGAATATCATAAAAAAACCGTCGTCCACTTTAATTGAGTGAAATCAAACACTAAATCTGCCAGGTGTAAACCGATAATTTTCTCGTTACTAACACATCCAAACCCATAGTGAAAATTTGTGAGATATATTTCTGGTAACCTCAATATTTGATAAAGGATTTTTACATTGTCATTCGGTTAATCTAAAGAAAGTGGGTTTAAGATAACGTTTTCTAGATATTCTGCACGCTTTTAGTGGAACGTGATTCTTTTCGGTTTTATAGATACGTAGTTACATTTTATAGGAAGCTTGTTAAAAAAAAGTTAATGCAGTTTTGTGTCGCTTGAGTTAAACCAACATGTGCCATTTTGGCCCTGGGGCCTTCAAACTTTTATGTATTCATTAATTCATTAATATTGTAACAAGTTTCCGTGCTATTTTGCAAATGACAAATATTTTCTCTCGGCGTTTTCGTAAAAGGGGTCCATAATATTACGCTCGTTTAATCCATCTCATTCGCTCAACTATTTAAGCGCAACTTTGCTACTCGAATTAAGACATTCGTCCGTATTAAAACGATATTTGAATATGTATGTACCAGGTATAAACTACTTAATAGCTATTCTCTTTTATACATAAGGATTTGTAAAGTTGCCTCGCACTTTTGCATTACATTAAAACGAAATCACTGTTGATACCCTTTATTCTTCGATCTAGCCTATTAAACATTAAAACATTAGAGACAAAATCAATAGAAACAATTCAATGGACTTGAAAAATTTGAAAAATTTGGCGATATAGATTTTATCATTAATTGAAGTGATGGCTCACACCGTTGCATGGAAAGTCCGGTCTCCACTACTAAGCAGTGCTCGAGCAGAAATTCGAGCCTCGCCAGCAGAAATCATCATCGTCATCATCATCAGTATTAGCTCAACAACCCTAGATGGAACAACCCTTAGGTTCCTATCCCTTGCTGTATTCTTCCAGCTTATCAGGTTTAGTTCTCGTAAGTTTTTCTCTACCTGATCTTTTAGTCTGTTAGGTGGTTTTCCTCCAGGTCTATTACCCAGCTGCACTTATAAGCCATCCGACGAGAAGTCGGTGAAAGTGTGAGTTGTTTGATTGTGGATAGGGTCACTCTATTCTTGGCGAGAGAGCATATGTAGGTACCCTGATGAATCTAACCACCAACAGACGAAATCTATGCCCTCCAATGAAAGGGATGGGTGGCTTCCGCTTCCGCTTCCGTTCAAGCAACTAATAAAATGCTCATGGTTGAGTTGTTTGAATCATTTATTTTAACAAGTTGTAGAACTTGTCCGAACTTGTCCGTTGTGTGAACTTGTTGACCGTATGTCATAACGGGTAGAACGCACTGATCGAATACTTTTCTTTTCAGGCAAAGTGGGAGTCTGCTCTTAAACACTATGTTGAGCCTACCAAATGCCTGCCAGCCACATTTAACACGCCGTTCCACCTCCCGGGCGGTATTCCCCTCCATTGAAATCCTCAGCCTAAGATATATAAAGCCGTCCACAATCTCTAAATCCCTTCCTAAAACTGAAATTCTTCTGTCCTGAGCGAAGTTATTGAACATAACCTGACTCTTTTCCAGGTTTATTTTCAAGCCAAATGGTTCGCCAGCCCTTTGCAGTTCTTGTATGCGTCTTTGCAACTCCTCTGGCTCTTGTGAAATGAGAATAATATCATCTGCAAATCTAAGATGGTTTAAGTTAACGGGAGGGAGCCCCACCCATCCCTCACATTGGAGGGCACATGTTTCGTTTGTTGGTAGTTAGACTCATTAGTGTACCGACATATGGTCATATAAGATATGTGAATTCTTTTTACATATTCTCATCCGAATGTCGGTATCACCAGATTTTGGAGAGACCGACTGGAAGTTCTGTTTGTGACTGACATGTATTTAGTTTGTTTATATTAATTTTTCCAAAAGCTGTTCAGAAGCGGATTACTGTGATGAAATATAGTTGCGTGGGTTGCTCAAACCCAAAATCAGAGAAGAGCGGACAGGGTACTTCGAAGAAGCACAAATGTTTATGATCGATATCGAAGACGTATAACCATTTTGTTTCCTTTAACGTGGACTGATAAGTCATCTTGATGATTATTCCCAGTTCTGTTTAAATGAACACCATGGCCGAATATGCGAATGACATCAATGTGATCAGCATGTACACCTAACAGTAGCGTTATGGCACCTAAGTCTTCAAGGCTACCTGAAAACACAATGTTATTAGATCCAATCCAATTTCTTTATTTTGTTTCTGGTTGCCACAAATCATACATCGATGAAACGTAGGAGCCGAAAACTTGAAGAGTTGAAAACTTAATATTTGTATTAAGCATATAGAAAATTGTTTATAAAAACATACTGGTTTAAAACCTTGAATCGGCCTTTAATCTGAACTGCTATGGATTTAATGTAAAATGTTTTAAAACACGATAGAAAAGTTTTCAGGGAAATGCCCCAGTAGCCTTAAAACGAACAAAATATGAAAATGTGCGAATATAAAGTTTTTGTGTTTTCGGAGATCGTCATATTGCAGCGAGTTAGTATGGGTTAGATTTTATTTGCAGCAGCTGTTTCGACTAAAAAAAATATAATACTTATAATCTGGTAGGTTTTTATTAGCGTGATTTATAAATTCGTGCATTTCTTTTATTAAATTGTTTTAACCACTATAAATTTTGCAACAATCCAAGCTGATATCATTTATAAACATTAATGTACACAAACTTTCAATTATCTGTTTTGCAGAGGTATTTCCCACTATTAAAACGTGAATATATTTGAACAGAGAGCCGGGAACTAACTTCATAAAGAAATCTGTATAAAAATCTAATGAATTTGCTGATGATCACTAATAAAGGTCGAATAAATTCAATAACAAACGAAATATTAAAATTTATATATAAAATATAATTCCGATATTTGATTTAGTGTAATTTATTAACGCACGTTTGCTTTATTATTAATATTAAATTGAGGAATTTCCTAATAAAAGATTTTGTAACAAAATTATAAATAATTTTTTTGCACAATGCAATATTTACTGCAATATTGGATAAATAAGGATATATTGAAAAATCCGATAGTTCTCCGAAGGAGCTATGCAAAGGTAGCTGATAGTGAACTGACTGAAGTCTTCGAAAGCAGATAAGTTATCATGAAAAAAAGCGAATTTTGTTAGTTGATTGAACACTACTTTATCATGGAAAAAACCATTGCACAAGCCAAAGAAAACTTGAAGAAGTTTTATGAGGATTTTGCTCCTTTACATTTCATGGTTGAGTTTCACAGAGTTTCGACGCGTTCAGGCAAAAGTACAGCGGTACATATTATTATTACAGGATATTAATTGGAGTTGAAAGGAATTCAATAAACAATAATGCAATTCCCATTGCATCATATTTAAAATGAAGTATTTTTTATTCAGAATAAGTGAATAGCTCTAAAATCATTTTAGTTTCAACTGATTGAGTGTAAGGATGTTTCAACTATTGGGTTTGATGATACTAAAAAATATTTTCCACACAATAAAATTAACAGAACGATAAAGTAATAAAAATACAAACATATTTAATAGTAAAAGTTCTATTTGTTGTATACAAAGTTTTGCAAATCATTGTTAATGAAAACCGTCAGACCAAAATTTATTTATCTTCAGTTATGTCTGTAGGAAGCTGGAAATTTCATGAGGGTGACAGATGTTTAGAGAATTTGACGAGTTACTGGAGGAAATTACTACTCCCTCCGTTCCCGTTTTGTCTCTTCAATCGTACATAGCAGTCGCGAACAATCAAAATTGTTACATATACGTTTGACAAAGTTAAATATTAAACAATTGTAGCGTAAGACGGAGCCAAATATATCGTTGGACTGCACCAGCGAATAAATTTAAATTATGTTTCGCATCGCCTAAGGAATGCATGGTTTTGTGCTCTTGAAATAGATCTTATATTAGAGAAGCGTAAGTAAAAACACGTCATTTATTATCGCTTAAATCAATCTTAGAAGCGCCACTACGACGAAAAAGCAAGAACAGATATAAATTGCGAAAAAGAAACATTTGGCAGTAGTTCTTAAGCTTTCGCAATGACGCGAAAAAAACTTAGTCTTGAACAAATTCTTTTTCCAAAGCTATAAAACTTACCAGACGCACATGTGGTATTATCAATATATATATATATATATATATATATATATATATATATATATATATATATATATATATATATATATATATATATATATATATATATATATAACAGGTGTCCCATTAAGGATGGATCGCGGCAGTATCTTGAAAACTATTTATCCCACAGCTTGGGGGGAAAAAAATTGTACTAAAAATGATCATGAGACATTCACCAAAAATATTTTTAAGCTTCTAAAATAACCGCAAGAGAGCGTGACGAGCTAAACA
Source organism: Cosmopolites sordidus (assembly GCA_031761425.1). Taxonomy (NCBI): domain Eukaryota; kingdom Metazoa; phylum Arthropoda; class Insecta; order Coleoptera; family Curculionidae; genus Cosmopolites; species Cosmopolites sordidus. The sequence goes on along the minus strand of JARFXV010000188.1, from coordinate 1,390,643 downwards.
TTTTTAAAAATAATTTTTTTTTGTGTATTTTCTAGTGTTAACCGAGTAAGAAAAATTCTCAGTTATAATTAGCAAACTGTCTCCTACAACTTTGTTTTATGACATTTCGTCGTAATTTCACGAATAGAGGGGTGGGGGAAGTTTTACCTATTGAGATAAAAAATCGTCTAATGTCCGTTTGCCTTAACCGATTTTCCTCAATTTGGATTTATTTAAAAGGCAATTGCTGGGACAATCAGATAATTTGGGAGATAAATTATTTAGTTTATAAATGAAACCGCGAGGTGGCGTCACATTCAACAATAGTTTTTTTGAAGTTTTGTTCAGTTTTTTCAAATGGAATAGTACAGCTTTTATTACATGGCTAGAAAGGTAATTTAAAGAGGAATCATCCAGTGAAAACCCGAAATCGATATCTCTGACATGTCAAGAGATATTTCGATTTTTCTGAAAAAAATCAGTTAGTTATAATTTTAAGCCTGCATCACTGCTAAAAGTTGCTTTATAAGTCCGTAGTATGCGTTTTAAGAATTGTTTATTTCCACTACACATATTTTTTAACCAGTGACAATAGTCTAACCGTCTGTCGAAATCGTTATCCAAAAGGGCTTGGTGTAAGACAACATGATAGGGGTGCAGCTTGTTATCTCTTAAGATATGGACACCTGGTATATATACTGGTATACAAAATTTTGGTACAAATATGGAGAAGGACAAACAGATCGTTCAGGTAACGAATATTAGATTTTCATACCGAAGGAAAATAATTAGAATAAAAATTGAAAAACGAAATGAAATGACAATATTTTGAAAATGTATTAACTGACCAGGTTACCGATATACCCAATTCAATCCGTTAGCTATAGTTTCCTTGGGGACAAATAAAAAGCCAGATCTACTTTTTAAACGAATTTCCCATTTTTCTAGTCTCAAAGCTCTGCTAGTGCAATATTGAATTAATTTGGCTAGCTTTGTACCAATTCTCGTTTTTTTATGGTATACATCAAGGTAAATTCGGTCCGGTATTGTTTCGGTTTTCGTGATAAAGCAAAAAGACAAACAATTTTAATAACGATAACCGATACAGACTCTATCGAAAAAATTCTTTACAGTTTTAAAAAACACACCTAAAAAAAGTAATTAAAGAGAAATGAAATACAAAAGATGTATATATATATATATATATATATATATATATATATATATATATATATATATATATATATATATATATATATATATAAATATATATATATATATATATATATATATATATATATATATATATATATATATATATATATATATATATATATATATATATATATATATATATATATATATATATATATATATATATATATATATATAAATATATAGTTCGTTGTGTCCCGTTTGTTGGGAAGGTGCAGACGTTTCGCCAAGGTCACACTTGGCATTCTCAATGCTTGTCTGAAGTCTCTTCTGAAGAGTGTTCAGACAAGCATTGAGATGAGTTGCAAATGCCAAAAAAAAAAGATGTTGGCGAAACGTCGTCACTCTTCACAGAATCAACGGATCGACACCCGGAATGATTTAGAAACATTATCTATCATCCATGAAAATATTACATGTAACATATATATATATATATATATATATATATATATATATATATATATATATATATATATATATATATATATGATGATCTTGAAGTGGGAATTAATGTAGAGCGAGGTGTCCGGCAGAGTGACGCAATATCGCCTATTCTTTTCTCAGCTTGAAGTATTCCGTAAACTGGATTGGGAATGGGATGGTGTAAATATCAATGGTGCAAAGTAAAACCATATTAGATTTGCAGATGATATCGTTCTCCTTTCACAAGACCGAGTGGAGCTGCAAAAACGCATACAAGAGCTGCAAAGGGCTGACGAACCATTTGGCTTAAAAATTAACCTGAAAAAGAGTTAGGTTATGTTCAACAAATTCGCTGACTACAGAAGAATTTCACTTTTAGGAAGGGACTTGGAGATCATGGATCACTTTATATATCTTCTGGCAGAGGATTTCAATGGAAGGGGTTCCACCTACCGACCGGGAGGTGGAGCGGCGTGTTAAATATGGCTGGTAGGCTCGACATAGTGTTTAAGAGCAAACTCCCACTTGTCACACTTTTCAGGCAAGTCCCACTCCCACTTGTCTGAAAAGAAAAGTCTTCGATCTGTAAGTCCTACCCGTTATGACATGGGGGGGGGGGGGGGGATATCCTACCCGTTATGACACAGAGGCGAATGGAACGATGTAGGCTTGGCATATATACACGAGACAGAAAGCTCTGCGCATGGATCAGGGAACAAACGAAAGTATGTGACATCATTGGAAGAGTAAAGCAAATGAAATGGAGATGGGCAGGCCATTTAGCGAGGCCATGGGAGGACAGATGGACCAAGGCAATCCTGGAGTGTATACCGCTTGATCGCAAACGCCTGCGAAGAAGACCGAAAGCACGATGAACTGATGACATCGTCAAGTATATTGGACCCGAATAGCAGAGGGAAGCCCAGGACCGTGAAAGTTGGAAGCATGCTAAAGAGGCCTTTATCCTGCTGTGGATCGACATGGGGCTGATGATGATGACCTATGTATGTATATGTCTATATATATATATATATATATATATATATATATATATATATATATATATATATATATATATATATATATATAAGGCATTAAATATCGTTAAGAAAGCACATAATGAACACTTAATAATAATACAAAATTGAATTAAAATTTAAACATAATATCCATAACACAAGGCACAAAACCAAAAGAAAAATGAATAAAACAATTTTATACTTTGTTTTCTATCACTTTTATATTATATAATAAAAGTAGTAGATAACAAAGTATAAAATTGTTTTATTTCTTTTTAAAAATAACCAAAAGAAAAATTGCAGTCGTCAAAGTATTGTCAACGTAATTAGCAGTAACGTAACGTAACGTAATTAGCAGTTTACATACTTAGCAAAAATATATACAATTAAATTTTAATTTAAATTTAATTCAAATTAAATGCGCATTTGTTTTCCTAAAAAAAAAAAATCAATGAATAATTGCCTGCTCAACAAATATCTTCTAATAGTACTTACAGACCGATCACATGGCAGGTCCTAACTCTCCAGAAATGTATTATATGTGCTCATGACAACATACTGTACATTCCTCTGTATACAACTAAAATTACATATTTCGCTCACGAAATTTAATATCAACATGCTAACCAATGTCAACATTTTTTGGTAATGAAAATATTTCTGAAGCTATCGTAATTCTTCATTTGGAACACACTTCTTATGCATCTTTTGTGGACCACAATTATCCTCGCACTGGTTCACCGTCGTCGTCAGATATTGATTTTTGTATGATTTGCTTGAGAAATTTACAGAACAGAGAAAACGCAGCTACTGTACCTGCCAAAATCGCGACTCTGACGAAGACTAGCATGTATTTGATTTTCTTTATTTTGTTTTAAATAACTGTCCTTTTAATTAAATAAATCGACTATAAATGTTGAAAATCTTGCGTCATTCTTTGACTTTTTGAACCCTCTTGTGCATTTCTATAACTGTCTCAGTCTACGGACCATTTTTTTTTTGGTCCTTCAAAAAATTGACAAACTTTAAAACTATGAAATAATTTTCTTGAGCAAAAGTATAGCTAAGAACATTATCTTTCCAATGGTATATAGAACTCTGCAAATATTTATGTAGTCGAATGCTATTGCCAAAAAACAAAACCTGTCCCAATTTTTGGCAAAATAACTGATTCTGTTTTTTTATTTAAAAAGTTTCGTTATTTTTCCGACATACTGTGTATATGTATACTCTACAGTTAAACGCTGTTTTATATGTATGTAATGATCGATTCATCAAACAATTAGAAGATTAATTAACTTGAATGTGGACAATCTTTGTTGTCAATTTTTCTTTCACTTTTACATGTACATATCCTAGAAACTTTAGAGCAAACCCTGGTAGTTTTATAAGGATTATAAAATAGAAATCCAAGTTTGGACATACTAATATCAGATGACTGAATTGGGTCAAAAAGATTTAGTTTCTACTAACTAAACACTTAGTGTTAGGTTCCCAGTCTCTCGTACATTATATAGCAGTGAAACTATGGTAGCGAAAAAGAAATATGCACATACAGTATGCTTCAACAAGGAGAAGTATCAGTCTCAATAAACGAAAAAGATGTTCGTGTTTTTTTTTCCTTTTAAAGCTTATACATTTACTTGTCGCTTTTACTAGGGGAGAAAATATAGCCGTGTTGTGCGTGTATATATAACATAAAAATTACGTGAGAGTAAAACAACCCGTAAAAAAATTACATATAACGAACGCAAGTCAGAAAAAGATATCAGCCAGTTGTTTCAAACACGATCACGCATTATTATGATGTGATAACGAAGCGAATGATTTCGACAGTTTTCATATTATGCTATTTTGAAAAGTCTTGAAATCATTGCTCTAGTGGATTTAACACTTTAGTACTGAGTGTATATCATAATCTCAGTTATATTTATTGGTCCATTCACGAGTGCGCTCAAAGAGAATTATGTCTCGATCGAGCGTATCAGATAATTCATTTTCTATGGCCTTACTGTTTTTTAATATTTTTATTTGTCGCAAATAAATGTTTTGTTGGACAGTTATGTTTAAGTGAGCCTTTATGGTTATGAACGATGCAATAATTTAAAAGATTTATTTTGCAGATGTTGTAATTTTATTTGAAAACGAATCTCGAATCTTTCGACATAAAAATACATATATTTTTTCTTTTTTAGCATGTTCGTTATTGTGTCACAGGCAGAACTCAAACCGACTATAAGGTAAGTTCTTTATCTGTTTGGTATATGAACTAAATTCTTTGGAATTGTATTGTTTCTGGAAGGCAATATGTTAACTGTACCTATAACTACCGGAATTGTTTTCACATTTTAAAAACATTTCTAATTTAATATAACAAAACTTTAATAACAATATATTCCTTTAAATATATTGATGTATAATCTCTTTATTGTTAAATTTTCTAAAAAAAAAAACCGGCGAACCCTATAGCAATAAAGGGGTAAAGTGTGCATATTAAAAAAAATTGTCTTTTGCCCGGTCTGGTCAGGGTCGTCTTCTAAAAACATCACGACCGTCATGGCATCCCTTATACCAAGTAATGTCTGAATGATTGTGGCGTGTTCATATATTTTTTTCTTTATTTGGGTTTTTCTCACGATCTAAAACGGAGGCAAATTTCTCAGTGATTGTTGATGGTCTCATTTTATAGAGAATATATACAGCTTTCAGTGTTAGGTTCCCAGTTATTTCTCCGGCGTACCGTGTAAATCGTCAACCCAAAATTTATTTTTTATTATTTCTAATTCACATTGCAGTAAGAATATGTAGAATCTTCGATTTGATAATGATATTAAGATTGGGACAAGTAAATATATACATGACCTTATAGATATTTCGTTGCTTATGAATTTCAAGGTTCTTATTATTATTTAAAATGTTCAAAACAATACAAAATGAATTTGTAATTGATTCGTTTAAACAGAGACGATATTTTTCGCTTGTTGAAAACACGAAACCAGAAACAAACTGATATTGACAACAGACTGAAACGATGCTATTGACAATTAAATAGATGATTAAATACGAATTATTAGAGCTTGCATTATTTCACAACCTCTAATCCTAAAATGAAATCCAATTTTCATTTTCCCCACGAATAACAAACAAGTATTGTTTGTATCAGGAGAGATATTTTATTGTTTGATTATGTTTTTAGTTGAAGTCTTGTTTAAAAACGGATATAATTACTTTCGTTAATATAAATCACAATTTATGAGGAAGTATTTATAAAAAGTTCATCCTGTATAGTATTAAAAATCAATCACAATCACTTATAAACACTGATACATATCATTATCAGAGATTCGCATATCATTCAGAGTATGAATGATATGAAGGTGAAGGTGAAGTGAAATATCAGTTATCCAGTTTGGCAGACCGATGTTTGTGGCATCGCGCTTGACATCTGAGTCTAGATCTTCCAGATATTCTTCTACTATCTGACTTCATAGACAGTGTTCTGCTAGGTATTCTATTAGCATCCATTCTGATAACTCTCCCGCTCATCTAAGCCGTCTGCCGAATTGCCTCGACCTTAGTTAGCATCCACGTTCCTGAGGCGTATGTGAAAACCGAGAACATCATATTTTGTAAGGTCGGACTTTCCTACTGGGTTAAGTTGGGACCAGTAAGATACGTCGTTTAATTTCATCACATTCGCTGTTTTTGGAGTTCACCTGAACTGGCGAGAGACTTTGAAGTTGTAGTCGCTTACTGAGAAGTTTTGTCCAAGGAGGGTGTAAGGGACCAACACGGGGTTATAGGGACATAGAAGAAAAAATATCGAATGTATTTGCTTTCTAAGACTGTCAAAATAAAACTAAATGTTATATCAACTTGAAATCCGCCCTCTGTCAGAAAACTTTTTTTTTCTATTCCTGTATAAACAGTAAAAACAAAGTTTACAGCTAAAAAGTAAAACTTCTAAAATAATAAGTTTATTCCTTACAATATTTTTTGTTTCGGTTAAATGCACATCTTTTGAAACTTGTAATCATAACTTTGATAAAGAAACTGACAGAGGCAACGCTGTCAGTGAAGCGATTAATTAAAGCGGTTTTCTTAATTTTATTACAGAAACAATATCAGCCGCCGCTTTTGTGCATGCAACTTGGCAAAGGGCAGCTTTAATCTATGCTCTAATTGATTTAATTAATCAGGCTGGCGAGATTTTTCTGCTCTGATATTTGCCCGTTTAGTTTAACGGCAAATAGTCCACAGAGAGAATGTAATATGAGATAAACTAGTCTCATCCATGGTTCGGAATTTCAGAATGTACCTATACCACATCCGAACGAAACATTCAGTTCGATGGTTGTATTATAATTATTTGCCACAACCTAGATTAAACCTTTATGTTGGCATTGCAATATACTCGATTAAAAGCATATATGTGTTTGAAATAATTCTAATAATACGATTCATTCTGTTATTTAAACTTCAAAAAGCAAACTTCAAAGACAAAACCATAACTATAAGAGATACTTTTTAAAATAAGTTAATAATTCTTATTTTTTTGTGTGGATTTGGATTTGGTGGAATCAAAAGTGTGACGTGTAACACGAGTTTCTAAAACCAGGAGAAACAGTCAATACCATTTACTACAGTCAACATATGATAGATTTGAACCATACATTGATCAAAAACCTACCAGATTGGGCTACGAGACATGGAATCACACACAGCGAAAGTGGTCAGAGATATCATTTTTACGCTTGACTGGGAACTCTTGCCCCACCCGCCGTACTCACGAGCGTACTCACTCAAAAATTAAGAATTATTAACCACCACGCCTGGTAATAAGAAAAATATTAACAGTAAGATTTTTTTTTAAACGTATTTGCTATTGAATACGAGCTGGAGTATTTCTTCAAACATCCCACTGATTTCGGCAATATTAAATACTTTAAATAATTGGGCATGAAATTAAAATATTTGTTGAATTGCGAATTTCTGTTGTTTAACGAAAAGCAGGGAATAAAGCCTTTCATCCCTACAAAATCTTTAAGCTATCTCAATAATAAATATCTCGATTATTATCTCTTCAAAGGAATAATTTCAAAACATCCAAATACATAGTACATCGAATTTTTTTTCATTACATTTTTTTTATCATTACATTCTCTTAATAAGCATTATATAGAACGTTTCCCATTTTAAATTACGAGGCCTGTGTGATAAAAACCTGGCCTGGACAAGAGATGCTGATACTAGTAATTAAAAAGAGATATTTTTCGTAAATATAACTAAAATGGCAACCATTTAAAAACAACAATTTTTGTGGTTTTACAACAATGGAAAAAATTTAATAGCAGTGATAAAATACTTGTTTTTGGAAAAGAAAACAAATGATGAGATTAAAACGGAGCTCAACCATAAAATATTGGATTTAATTTAATTCTATTCAATATTTATGGTGAATATATCATACCTAGAACCCTAGAGGACAAGTGGTGCCAGTATAGACAGATTTAAAATAACTAACTTAGATATTATCAAAAAATCATCAAAATGATCAAAAAAATCAAAAAAATAAAGGATAAAAGCCATTTTTATGAACTAGAAATAAGCGATATAATGCATTTGCAGTCAATGTAAACTTTTATACTATTCATTGGAAAACATTTTCGAAACAAAAAGAAAAAACCCAACCTGACAATACTCAAAAAAAATGGTGTAAAACAAATCTACTTTTTCCACTAAACCATTTAACACAAAACAGAAATTAAAGTTAGACGTAAATAGTTTTGTAAGCAATGTATCTACACGTTCAAGTGTCCAGTTGAGTGATTGATGATTGCTTTTGAAAAAAGAAAGGAGCAATAATACCCGGTTACAAAAAAAAATGCGACACTTCGATACTCCAAAACAAGATAAATAACGAAGTGGGAATCCATTTATATTATTTTTGGTTTGAAATATGAAATACAAAGGCCAGATATAACCGAGTTAGTTTTTTTATGCTACTCGAAAAACTAATAAAGCGTTTTAGCAAACACCATCGGCCAAAATCTGTATTAATTCTTTTATTGGCGACACATAGCAATCAATATTGGATTCAGATAATAGAAGTGGTATGTGGGTATATTTCATTCTAGCATATTTCGAATCCCATTGTTTTTTTTTTGTGGAATGTTTTATTATCATCCTTTTATATACAGTGGTCAAGTCAAATTGATTTCTAATGATTTTTCGGATTTTTCTCTTCAAGGAAACTCTCCACATTTAATTAACCAGGCCGAATTAAATGATCTTATAAGAGATTTACAACTATCAAAAGGTCCGTAGTTTGAAAGCCTTTTATTTGTTAATGAAAAAGCTGCTTGGAAGTCATTCAAAATAATTGTCGAAGAATTTTTGGGAAATAGAAAAATTAAAAATTATAAAGATATTATAGAAAATAAGATTTCTTGAAAATTTTCAACAGATGAAAGTGAACAAATCATTAAAGATTAATTTCCTGCACTCGCTAAGATTTTTTTACTTGAAAACTTAGGAAGTATGAGTGACGAACAGGTGGAACGTTTGAAATGACATCAAGGATTTTGGGATTAAAACATGTTAGGGGTTTACTGTTGGTTCATCATAAAAAAACTGCAAAAAGAAGGCGAAAATTAGCTATTTTTATTTTTTTTTTATTATTCATATTAAGATCTTTTTTCCATTTTTAAATAAATAAATATTTCTAAAAGCAGACGTGACTTATGAAGGGAGGGAATAGACGGTAGTTCCAGGGTGCGTCCGGTGAGTAAGGTGGACGAAAAAATCCTAATTGAAGCTCAATAATTCCGCCTTTCTTGTTTGCTAATTCTGGCAATTTATTTTCAATGCTGCTTTTAGCCGATCTTGAACATTATGAGGTCCTCTCCAATACCACCAAATGCAACTAAAATACTAGGATAACCCCATGATGTTTTTAATATTTAACGTATAATAGTGAATCTGATGTTTTGTGTTTGGAATTCTTAGCATTCCCATTCATTTATTCCAACTTTTTAGAGAGATACAAGGTAAATTTTATAAAGTTGATTAATAATAATAAATACGGAGAATGTGTTGTGAAATATAATAGTTAAATATTTCGATTTAGCTTTCCAACTGTGGCAAACCTGTTCAGTTATACAGCCCCGCTCTTACACATTTTCCATCTAAAGCGCGGTATTAAACACAAACCCTGTCTGTCCACTTTTTGATTGCTAATTAAAACGTTAGAAACTTATTTAATTCGAATACTAAAATGCCGTTGCCGTTGCTACACTACAAAATTAAAATCTGTATTAGCTATTTCCAACTATTAATATATAATTGTGAGAGTTTGCGAGTTTTGATGTAAAACAACACATTTCAAGTTCTGCTCTTTGAACTAGAATATACCGTACTATAGCTTAAAATAATCATATCCGAGGATAAACAAAACAACAATTTATAAAATAATTAACAATCTAAGTAATATTAAAGACGAAACATTTTGCACAATATAAATTCTTTCAGTTATAAGCTTGAACAGGTATTTCTGTATTTTATGTATTAATTAAAACATTTTTTTGTTGAGAAAGCTTCGCAATATTGAAAAGATAAAAGGTTTTATCAATTCGCTTCGTTACCACAGCAACAGACATAGGCAGTTTAATTAATATTTTAGTTTCATGCTTAATTATTTCAAGTATTTAATATCAGCAAAATAAACGGGTGACTTTCATTTTAGAAATTCGCGTACATTACGTATTGATGCAGCCATTTGTTTTTTAAATTGGTATGACTGTCCTGAATATCTGACAGAAGTTTCGTATAATTTCGCTTGTTAAGAAAAAAATTGTAGCATTATTTAATGAAAGACTGTTTTATTTTTTTCTTTATTTGGGTTTTTCGCCACGATCTAAAACTCAAATAATATCAAAAATATCTGTTCTTATGTTAATAAAGAATCACTGGATAAAAACAAAAAACCAAACGTAGACAAATTTCTCAGTGATTCTTTTTTGTAATAAATTTGCCTAACGAACAAGTATTCTCCTCCCGTTTTCAAAACGAATCTAAAAATAAATTATATTAATTTCTATAAATTATGAAAAGATAGAAAGTAAGTATATTTTTTGTGTATGTCAATGATACTTACATTGACAATTAGTTTTAGAAGACATAGCAATAGAGTTATTTTTATTTAAATTAATTTTAGCGGTTTCTTTTAATCTTCTGTATTTTGTTACCGATTCTTTTAATACCGTTTTGCAATTATTCCAATTGATTTTATGACCCGATTCCCATGCGGGTTGATAAATTCTAGATTTATTAAAATCCTCTTTCTAAGAAGGTTTTTATGATGCTCTTTTATTCTAACATAACGATCTAGATGTCTCACCTATGTAGAATTTACCACATTCGCAGGGAATTTTATAAACCACATTTTTGGTATTTTGTTGTGTGTTGTTTGGTTTAGTTTTTGTTAATAGAGAAGAGTATTTTTTGTTTTAAATGTCGTTCTTATGTTGTATTTATTTCCTACTCTTTTAATTGTGTCAGAAATACCGCGGATATAAGGAATTGTGAGGTTAATTGTTTGAGAGTTATTATTATTGTTATTAATAACTTGTCTGATTTGTCTGGTATCAACAGTTTTACACGATTTATCTATAAAATTTTTTAGGTAACTGTTTTTTATTAAAATGTCTTTTATGTGATTTGTTTCTTTTTGTAGTGTATCACTGTCGGTACAAACAAGTTTTGCTCTGTCATATAAACTTTTAATTACTCCTATTTTGACCGATTTTGAGTGATTGAAAAAGAAATTGAGATACCTGTCTGTATTTGTCGGTTTTCTTTAAACTGTAGTTTTTAATGTGTTATAATTCCAAAACGGTATTAAAAGAATCGGTAACAAAATACAGAAGATAATATAAGATATAATTAATTTAAATAAAAATAACTGCATCGCTATGCCTTCGGTAAATTTAAATTCAATATGGTTCCCGATTCTAAAGAATACAATTAAAAACATTTAAGAATTTCAATAAACAATTACAATCACAAGGTAAACCTCACCTATATATATATATATATATATATATATATATATATATATATATATATATATATATATATATATATATATATATATATATATATATATATATATATATATATATTTGGTAGTATGTCACTGTTATTAAAAACTAATTGTCAATGTAAGTATCATTGACACACACAAAAAATATATTTACTGTCTATCTTTTCATAATTTATAGAAATTAAAACTTTATTTTTAGATTCGTTCTGAAAACGGGAGGAGAGAATACTTCCCGAAACATTGACATTAAAAGTTTGTATATTTTTTAGGACATTTTTATATTTTTAAAATTTTGTTCGTTAGGCAAATTTATTACAAAAAAGAATCACTGAGAAATTTGTGTCCGTTTGGTTTTTTGTTTGCCCCGTGATTCTTTATTTACATAAGAACATATATTTTTTGAGTTTTAGATCGTGGCGAAAAACTCAAATAATGAAAAAAAATAACGAACACGCCAAAATCATTCAGACATTACTTAGAAAGACTGTTTTGTCTATATATCCTAAATTTCTTGACTGTGTCGGAAATTGTGCGCTCGGAAGGACGATTATGGCGAAGACATTCTGCTCGTAAGGCGCGAAACGTAGCTACGGCAGAATCACCATTTTTGTAAAAACTTTTAACAATCCTAACGCGTTTTTCGGTGGTTAAACGATCGATATTGTAAAATGGCAAACCTTAAACTAAACAAATCATACTTTAGATTTGTCAAAATACAGGGCTGCATTTTTCAAACCACGAAATGGATAACCCCGTACTATTTATAAGATACAGCTAAGCACGTACTCAGTAAAAAAAACCAATTTTAAATCAGACAATGAATTTTCTCATTTGACGCGTATTATCGAGGAAAAGAAAAAAAAATGATGGTGCGAAATCAGGGCATTAACTGTTTTATTTCAAATCAGTTCTTATTCGAAGATTTCCAGTGATAAATATAGCATATTTTCAAACATCGATCTATCATAGGACGCTTCTAAGGATGTAATGCTTGATGATAAATGATGGTAGACTTGACGAATGACACTGCTGTATTGTCATGAGAAGAAACGGCCCTGGTCACGGCATGGAATTAAATTCCGTACAGCGCCCTCTAGTCGCTATTCCTTTCTCCCTTTCCGATTATTTAATTACTCTAAATGTATGGTAGCGTGTAAATACTGCGTATGGATATTAGACCATCCTAAAAATCAGAAAGGAAAACTAATGGGAACTCTGTTTTGTTTCACAAAAAAACATTCAGGAAAAATGTTTTTGTAGGGAGAACTAGACATAACGGCCTTATTATTTTTAATTCTCGTTATAGGAAATATTCAAGTAAAAATAAGGCAAGATGCTGATTTTTAAGAACTAAACTCTTCTCCTCTTTTCTTTACGAGGGCGGTTCATTAATTATTGTTCCTAATATAAAAAAAAAACATTTGAGGGTTGTAGATTTATATCGAGATTTATTATATGAGATGGTGGTGGTTATTATATGCCAGTAACCAGAATCAAATTATTAGTTTATATGTGGAAGTTTTAGTTTTTGATTTAACTTAATTAAAGTGAAGGACCCTTTCTTTTAACAGAGTGTAAAGGAAAGTACTTTCGTAAATTTAACAAACGATTCTTGCCCATTGGCAAATATTAATTTGTTATTATATAACGAATAAACTAGAAATAAACTAATGAACATTATTAAAACATTTTTTTTATTTAAGAATCGTGCGCTATATTAACCCTGAAGGATGTGGTAACGTTTGCAATATTACCACGACAAAGATTGTTATTTCAGTGTGTCAGTGCGTGCATTAAGTTCGATTTATAACCAAAAAATATATTATGTACGCCAATATCAGGATATCCTGTTTATTTACCGGGAATCTCTCCAAAATTTCAAGGAGCTGGCCAAAATGACAAATTTTCACCATTATATATATATACATTGAAATATCCCGACGTCAAAGTTAGAAGCAAAAGTTTAAAAATGGGTAAAAATCCCAAATTTTTACATATGTATGTATGGAAAATAAGCCAAAATATTTCCAATCATCGATTTTCCTAATACTTTTCTATTATATTTCTATTCTTTTTTATATGTCAGTAACAAACAAATTATCTGTTTTTATCAGCAAGTTATGGCTTTTGATATGTCAATTAAAGATTAAGATTTTTTAATATTTTTGAAATGTCTTAAAATCTTCATATACCTGTGTATATATATATATATATATATATATATATATATATATATATATATATATATATATATATATATATATATATATATATATATATATATATACACCTCTAACAATAAACGGTCTTCAATCGTTATAACTTGAAGAAAGCACCAACCTGTATAAACTGATTGGAAGGAATTTATATTAGGAACGAGGAATCTGATCGCCGTTTGGCAAGATTAGGAACTGAATGTTTGACAGTCATTAATGTTCCCGTTTGATTATCGCCGGCCGCAAAATTTAAATAATCTATCTTCTTGAAGATAATCAACTATCAAAATGAGCAACCATTTCTCCAAACCTAATGCACTCATTTAACGAGATAAATTCCACGTTTGCTTTTAGCCAGTTATTGCCGGCGATGAGTTTAGAAAGGGAATAAAAAAACTTGATTGTTTTTTTTTACATGAGAAGGAACAAAAAGTCAACTATTCAAAATAGCAACGTAATATTCATAAAATTATATAAAAGTCTTAGTATATATATATATATATATATATATATATATATATATATATATATATATATATATATATATACATATATATATATATATATATATATATATATATATATATATATATATACATATATATATATATATATATATATATATATATATATATATATATATATATATATATATATATATATTACTTAAACCATACAGGATATCAATCCGCCAAATCTCGGCATTCTCAAGTGTTATTCAATTCCAGTGAAAAGTTGGACCATTCGGGAAAATATTCGATGTAAAATACACGTATGTAAAACATATCCACCATATGCTCTTGATTTAACACATATTTATTTTTGTTTCCAAATAGAAAAAGGATACAAGGATCGTTAATTTTTTACATCTGATCAGACCCCTGAAGCTTATGTAGATGAGTTTTCTGAAATCACCACTTCTGAATGGTATACATATTCCGAAAATTGACCCAATCTAATGTAAAATGATAATAATTAAAACACTTGGTATTTGTTTCACAATATATTCAAGATATTCTCTAACATGTTTCGGCCTCGCGACCATTCTCTAAAAATGTCTAAATGTAAAATTCTGTAAAAATTCTAAAAATGTCCACTTTTCATAGTATGACCCACAGACTTCTAACGATTCCACTTAAAAAAGACAGCTATGAAAAAGAACTTAATATTATCAAAAATATCGCAAGGAATAATGGATATCAGCCAAGCATCATTGATAAAATGATAAAAAACAAGATTAAGAAAAACAACACCAAACATTTTTATGCCGCAACACCCGAAAAATATTCTAAAAATTGGCATGCTATAAACTATATTCACAAATTAAGTTCAAGAATCACAAATCAGTTAAAGAACGAAAATATTAATATTATCTCTGTTAATAAGAATAAACTTGCATCGATGTTAAACAATAACAAAGAAAGAGCAAAATTTTGTGACAAATCTGGAGTATACGAAATTAAATGTAATATGTGTGACGCTATTTATATAGGCCAAACGGGCCGATCGCTCAATGATAGGCTAAAAGAACATAAATATTCAATTTTACACAATCAGAGAAAGACGGGCTTTGCCGAACATTGTATAGACCAGAACCATTTTTTTAACATTAATAATACCAAATTAATACATAGCTGCAATAAAAGCAGGCTGTTAAATTACAAAAAAGCCATATACGACGGCAAAAACCTAACAAACACCCAGCTAGACTTCGGAAATACTCCAATTATTGATAGTGTAATAAATTTAACGAGATGAAAAAACCAACTTCCATTAGACAGCACTTTGAAACTTTAGTTTAGTTTATACATAACTCTCTTTGAGAATGGTCGCGAGGCCGAAACATGTTAGAGAATATATTGTGAAACAAATACCAAGTGTTTTAATTATTATCATTGTTACTATGTTTCACCAAGAGCCAACCGCGCAATCAATCAAAACTAATGTAAAATTACATTGAAACAAAATAAAAATATTTCGTACCCATACATTTTCTTATTTTTGCGACATCATCTACTTTGAGTTATATTTCTCTTCGCATTCGTTAAACTTAAGACTGAGTATCGTGATCCAAAGGCTTTATGCATCTGGATGTTAATTTCCGCCATTCATCGTCATCTTCCGTCATCCACACAGTTATGCCCAAGGGCAATCCGATGGTGTCCTGCCATTAACTTTGCGCTGAATTTTTCCAGGTTATTATCGTTTTTTCTCATAGGTGTTTGATGACAGATTCGTTTATTCGTCTGCTCGTTGATGGGGTTTTTAGCATCCTTCAACATCACTAAATTTATGATAAATCGATAATCAAATAACTCCTTATTGAAAAAACTATAAAAATATTAAGTGTTCCTATCAAAAATTATCGTTAAGGTTATACATATTATCTTCGTGCGATTATGGAAGAATAAAAGCTAAATTAAGACTATTTTACATGAAACCGAAATACATCAGATTGTAATCTTGTAATTTTACTAATGAAACAAAAAATAAAATAAAATAAAATTGGAGGCCTAAACGATAACATAAAGCTGTCAGATGAGAGATACGCCAATGGATGGAAAGTCCTTATAGATCCAAGCTCTACTTGCATTATCTTCTTGCTATCTAATCCCCCCACACCAGGAACTATTTTGCATAATTAGATTTTTTACTTTGTTGATACTTTCTTAATAGATTGCGCGGCTTACCGCGTTTGGAGATAAGGTTTTTCGTTTTTTTTTTACGACAGCAAGAACTTCAACGTGCTTTAAATTATCAGGAGATTTCCTCAGAAACCATCATTTTTCCGAACAGTCGAGGATTCTTTAAAAAATAGTCATTTATCAAGCTCTTTCTTTGATTGCAATAAAGTCAATAAATATATTTGTAAAAACTTTAGAGGACATATATGACATATACAGAGCCATTTTTCATTAAGAACTTTCAAATATATATAAATATATATATATATATATATATATATATATATATATATATATATATATATATATATATATATATATATATGAATATATATCATCATCATCATCATCATCAGACTGTATCGTTCCACTGCAGGATGAAGGCATCTTCAGCATGCTTCCAACTTTCACGGTCCTGGGCTTTCCACTGCCACTCGGGTCCAGTATACTTAACGATGTCATCAATCCATCGTGCTTTCGGTCTTCTTCGCGGACGTTTGCGATCAAGCGGTATCCACTCCAGGATTGCCTTGGTCCATCTGTCGTCCAATCGCCTCGCTATATGGCCTGCCCATCTCCATTTCAATTGCTTTACTCTTCCAATGATGTCACAGACTTTTGTTTGTTCCCTTATCCATGCGCAGGACTTTCTGTCTCGTCTTGTAATGCCAAGCATACATCTTTCCATTCCCCTCTGTGCTACTCGAAGTTTTTGAAATGATTGCGATGTGAGTGCCCAAATTTCACTTCCGTATGTCATAACGGGTAGAACGCACTGATCGAAGACTTTTCTTTTCAGGCAAAGTGGGAGTCTGCTCTTAAACTCTATGTTGAGCCTACCAAATGCCTGCCAGCCACACTTAACACGCCGTTCCACCTCCCGGGCGGTATTCCCCTCCATTGCAATCCTCTGCCCAAGATATATAAAGCTGTCCACAATCTCTAAATCCATTCCCAAAACTGAAATTCTTCTGTTCTGAGCGAAGTTATTGAACATAACCTGACTCTTTTGTTTCTCAGCTTCTGTTTAGCTTTGTTAATTCCTTTGTTTTCTTCCAGGGTTTTTTGCATTAGCTGTATATTGAATCGGCGCGTGTCCTCTCTGAAACGTTTTCTTATAGTTTCAGAGAGGCTTCAGCCAAAGAGAGCTCACTGTACTCGACCCTGCCACAAGAACTCCCTGCATTTCTCACTGCTCGCCGTTTCTTCATTAAATCAATGGTCTCACTGGAGATTTTTGTTTGTTTGAGACATTTTTCTTCTGGTGCTATTGAAGCAGCCGTTTGAAGTACATTGTTGGCGATTTCTTCATATTGAACTGATATTTCCACCTCCTCTGGATCTTGTAACGCAGCAAACCGGCTTGACAAAGCAATCTCAAAATCGCTTCCTCTCTCCAGCAGTTTTCCAGAATTTTATATATATATATATATATATATATATATATATATATATATATATATATATATATATATATATATATATATATATCATCATCATCATCATCAGCCCGTATCGATCCACTGCAGGATGAAGGCCTCTTCAGCATGCTTCCAACCTTCACGGTCCTGGGCTTTCCTCTGCCACTCGGGTCCAATATACTTAACGATGTCATCAATCCATCGTGCTTTCGGTCTTCTTCGCGGACGTTTGCGATCAAGCGGTATCCACTCCAGGATTGCCTTGGTCCATCTGTCGTCCCATCGCCTCGCTATATGGCCTGCCCATCTCCATTTCAACTGTTTTACTCTTCCAATGATGTCACAGACCTTTGTTTGTTCCCTGATCCATGCGCAGGACTTTCTGTCTCGTCTTGTAATGCCAAGCATACATCTTTCCATTCCCCTTTGTGCCACCCGAAGTTTTTGAATTGATTGCGATGTGAGTGTCCAGGTCTCACTTCCGTATGTCATAACGGGTAGAACGCACTGATCGAATACTTTTCTTTTCAGGCAAAGTGGGAGTCTGCTCTTAAACACTATGTTGAGCCTACCAAATGCCTGCCAGCCACATTTAACACGCCGTTCCACCTCCCGGGCGGTATTCCCCTCCATGGAAATCCTCTGCCCAAGATATACAAAGCTGTCCACAATCTCTAAATCCCTTCCTAAAACTGAAATTCTTCTGTCCTGAGCGAAGTTATTGAACATAACCTGACTCTTTTTCAGGTTTATTTTCAAGCCAAGTGGTTCGCCAGCCCTTTGCAGTTCTTGTATACATATATCTTGTATACACACTTGTATGTACATAGTACGTTGTATGTATTGTATGTATATATATATATATATATATATATGTGTGTGTGTGTGTGTGTGTGTGTGTGTGTGTGTGTGTGTGTGTGTGTGTGTTCTAAATCATTCCGGGTGTCGATCCGTTGATTCTGTGAAGAGTTACGACGTTTCGCCAAAATCTTATTTGGCATTTTAAAGTGTTGTCCGCTTTGACTGAAGAGTCTAACTGTCTTTTCGGGTTCACCCATTGCGGAAATCATTTATTCGGGTCGTATAAAAAGCTAGAGACACCGGTGATTTGAGGGAAGATCGTGAGAGTACGCGAGAAGACCGAGAGTACCTGAAAACGTGTAGCGGGACGAACGAATGTTGAATCTTATCGAGGAAGGCCCAATACAAGTATTCTATACGTTTTAAATGATTCACCTTACAGTAAGAATGAAACATATGATTAATTGATCCTTTGATTCGGTGTTTACAGGTAAATCTCTTCGAGTTTAGTAATACTATTCAGTTTCCCTCAATTACTTTTTATCAGTGAGTTTAAGATAAACAGGAAATGCATAAATATTTAATGTTTTCCATTTGTATAAAGTAAAGAGCAAACTGCCGTAAACAAATTCGAAAGTTTCACAATATTTTTTCAAATAAAAAGCACCTCGATCAGACAAAATGTGTTCGATTGGAATGGGACATATAACAAAACGTAGTGCCTTATAGGACACAGAGTAAATAGAGTCAGTTAATAAAGCATTTCGTGTCGTTCAAGATAAGTGAAAAGTTGCAGAAAACTATTTCAGACTGAATGGCAAAAAAAGGGGCGAGAATGTTTCGCCTCATATCCGAAGAAAATTTATACGGGCGATAAAGTTTTATTAATAGGCTCGATTTTCTCATTTTCTTATTTGGCTTTGTGCAAAGGATGTTTCTAGTTTTTGCAGCTAAACCACTTTTTTATATATCTACAGTTTTATACACAGAGACTTTCGAAAATATTATTTTGTATGTCTCGAAGAGCTGTTTTGGCCTACGCCTTGAAGATTTTCTCAAAAGCATGTTAATCTTCTTCTTAAAAATCTTACTATCCTTCAGTTAGTTGTAAATCAAGTATATTAAGCCCGAATATACATTTATATATATATATATATATATATATATATATATATATATATATATATATATATATATATATATATATATCATCAGCCTGTATCGATCCACTACAGGATGAGTGTCCACAATCTCCAAATCCCTTTCTAAAACTGAAATTCTTCTGTCCTGAGCGACGTTATTGAATATAACCTGACTCTTTTTCAGGTTTATTTTCAAGCCAAATGGTTCGCCAGCCCTGTGCAGTTCTTGTATGCGTCTTTGCAACTCCTCTGGGTCGTGTGAACTGAGAATAATATCATCTGCAAATCTAAGATGGTTTAAGTTTGCACCATTAATTTTTACACCATCCTGTTCCCAATTCAGTTTACGGAATACTTCTTCAAGGCCAGCCGAGAATAGAATAGGCGATATTGCGTCACTTTGCCGTACACCTCGTTCTACATTAATTCCCACTTCTTGATCATCAAGGTGAATTGTGGCTGTAGCTCCATCATGTATCGATTCTAATAGGTTTACATAGGCTCTCTCTACACTTTGGCTAAGCAGTGCATCCATTATCGCATGCTTTGAGATGGAATCAAATGCTTTTTCGTAGTCGATAAAAGCCAAGCACAATGGCATGGTGTATTCCTTGTGCCTTTCTATGACCTGCTGTACAACCTGGATGTGATCCATTGTACTGAATCCACTTCTCAATCCTGCTTGTTCTCTTGGTTGTGCGTCATTCAGTTTTTTTAATATTCTTTTAGAAATTATCTTAGTGAAAACTTTGTATATTACTGACAGGAGGCTTATTGGACGGTAGTTCTTTAAATCTTCCTGTGCTCCTTTTTTATGTAAAAGGATCACTTCTGCATTTTTCCATAAGTCAGGTACTTTTTGTTCTTTGAGGCAAAATTATACTCAAAAATTTTGCCAGTGTTTTATTTAACGTCCGACCACCAGCTTTTAGCATTTCGATAGTTACACTGTCCTTTCCTGGAGCCTTGCCATTTTTCATCGATTCTATAGCATTTGTTACTTCCTCCACTAGGATATCTGACATTTGGCTTCCATGGGTATTGTTGTATTTGATTGGTTCTGATCTTCATATAACTGGGAATAAAATTTTCTGACGTTTTCTTATAGTTTTGCAGAGCTCAGTGACCCTGCCAAAAGGACATCTGCATTTCTCGTTGCTCGCCGTAAGTACATTGTTGGCGATTTCTTCATATTGAACTGATATTTCCTGAACTGAGATATATGTATATATATATATATATATATATATATATATATATATATATATATATATATATATATATACTGTTAGTAGAGTAGCAAAGTAGTGTTGTCCGCTTCGACTGAAGAGTCCAACTCAAGTCAGTTGGACTCCTGGGAGCATATGTCGGCACCCTGAAGAGTCTGGAACAGCACGAGACGAAACATATGCCCTCCAATTGCAGGAATGGGTGGGGCCCATTCCCGGTCAAGGAATCAGTAAAATGCTCATTTAGGCGGAGACGCAGGTTGTTGTGTGTTCCACATGAGATTGTGGAACCCAGCAGTTGGGTGTATGATTACACGCAACACTGTGGTCTCATTGGACACAGTCCAAAGAATTGTAACGTTATATATATATATATATATATATATATATATATATATATATATATATATATATATATATATATATATATATATATATTGAAGGTGTGAAAACATCTAACGGTTCAATTGCAAAATATATTGAACTTCATATTTTCTTTGTTGTCAAACTTCTTAAACTGCTATTAAGTTTATATTGCGAAAGGTTTCAACAAGGGCAGGATTATTTTTAAGAAGATGATCTTAACGGTCATAAGGTCCATATAAGGTCCACTTGAAAGAAAATAAGTGGAGGATCGTTCCCAGCATCGTCGGTGAGGGAGGAGCATACAAACATGTGATATTATGATAAAGTTTTTAATATAAGTTATTTAATACCTCAGTTCCTCGTAATATATTCTATAGTTCTATATATATATATATATATATATATATATATATATATATATATATATATATATATATATATATATATATATATATATATATATATGTATATATATATATATATATATATATATATATATATATATATATATATATATATATATATATAAATATATATAATCAAAATAAAGTGAAGATGGCTAAATTCTAGTGAACTAAATGTTAAAATAGAAAAAAATATTTTTGTCGAATCCGGGAGTTCACTGATTGAAATTCTTTTTAGAAAGTTGTGGAGCGGTTAATTTCCGGCCAACAACTGTACTTTCCAAGGCAGAGAAAACTGTGTCTGGACTAAAGACAAAGTTAGGGTGAAAAGGGTCATAATGAAATTCGTATGAAAGGGGAACTTCTGCGAGCAACCATCCAAATAATAATTTTTCAGTTTAGCTACCTTTTGCCGGAATATACTCCATATAAATATCGCCCTCAAATCGTTTTTATTTCCTTTTAAAACCCTTGTGTTACTTTGTTTGTTTAAAATTATCAAAAAATAAGGCATTTTTATGTTTGGCAATACAAGAAATATTTCATTTAGGATGCTAGTGGGTTCAACCTTGTTGGAAATTATCTTTTAGAATCTTTATCATTTCGTTGAACTCCTATTTGAATAACATTTTAAATAATCTAACCGTATCAAAATGATTTGTTTAACCAAAAAATAATATGTGTATATATATATATATATATATATATATATATATATATATATATATATATATATATATATATATATATATACATTTTCGACGCATATACGACACATATAGATCGGTTGTGTGTTCCACATGAGATCGTGGAACCCAATGGTTGGATGTATGATGACACTCAGCTATTCTTGCCTCATAGGACGCAGTCCAAGAAACTCTAACATTACATATATATATATATATATATATATATATATATATATATATATATATATATATATATATATACATTTTGTACCCTGTTTTGTATTGTGCTAATAATATTAAATAAAGCTTATTCCTGCTTGAATGAAATCCCTCCATCAAACTGGATGTTAATACAAATTTAGTTGCATCTTTGAGTATATTTGTATTTTTACCAAAGAAAAGAAATTCAGACATTTTTATTCCATTTTAAAACTTAAACTAGACCGCTTCAAGTGTCTTACATTTTTTTTGCGCCTATTTTTGTATTTACCGTATTTGGATTCCTTCTTAATCTCTTAAAAGCGGCTGCCTATTCTTTGAAATGCCAAGCCTTACACGCATAGACTTTTTAATTAAATACAAATAATGAAATATGCTGAAACGCTTTCATAGCGGCACAGCTGTTTAAAAAAATGGTTTCTTTCTTTGATCTTTTAATCAGAAATTCTCTTTTACAACTATGGAGATGTAACTCTATACCTAATTCCCTTTCTACGTTACTAAATTACGCGATTTTCGATTTAAAAAAAGATTCTTTTATCATATTATGTGATTTTTTTTAATTACTATTTAGCGGAATAAGGGATACAAAGAGTTGTGGTAGTAAGGAGTTTTCAAATAGTAAGTGTGAGAATTTTGAAAAATAATAGTGTTAATGTCACTCACAGACTGTCAGTTTACGATGAAAAGATACACGCGATGAAAAAGTACACGTACCACATTGGGAAAAATATAACAGTCAACAAATTTAAACTTTTTTGAGGTAACATTGATGAAAATAGTTGTATATGACGTTTTTTGCAGTCCTAAATCCGACAATGATAAGCTAAGGACATGCGACAGGCTTTCAAGAGTTCATCTATAAGGTTTTTTATAGTTTTCATTTTTCTTGTTGCCCAGAAATCCTTTCACTACACTTATAAAACACTTCCAATATGCCAATTCCTTTGCATTATTTGAGGTCCAGTAAATATGTCTTCGTTTACTTCTGTATCACTGAAAGTAGCTATCACTTACATGGTCAGTAGGTTCTCTTTACACTATAGGAATAGCAAATGACAAAGATTTTTTCTTGCAATGCATCCCCTGCACTAAATTTACATGAACACTCACCCAGCAAACATGAGGAGTCCAACTTCTGTCTTGATCTTCAATCTGTCAACCCTCTTCCCTCTTCAGTCAAACGATAGGCTTTTATTTATTTATAGGCTTTATAGCTTGTGACTTTAAAATAAATCGTTCGCATATATAACAAAACTTACCCGCTTAAAGTATCTGTCATTCTTATTGAACAACCTTATATTTATCTATACTCTCTATTCATATATGTACCAGAAAAAAGTCTATAAGATATAAATGAAGCTTTCTCCGAGGATTAATGCTATCAGAGAAAAGAAATTGCTAATGTAATTTTTAAATAGAGTCGCTATTGGATTGGGAAATCACCTTAACTGCCGCCATACGTTTCTGTCTCAATGGAAAAGCTGGGGAAAACTCCTAACTTAAAATATTGGCGAGTTTGTATCTGACATTCGGAGTTAAAAGTACGTAGTAATTTTAAACGGTTAGAGTTACTTAAAAGAATGAATAGTTGATAGTTTGTATCGGGCAACATTGTGTTTTAAAGGTTTTCAGAATTAACCACTATTTAGTTCCTTTCTCAGATTGGTATTTCTTACACAAAAACGACTGGTAGAAACTAAAGGGTAATTTTTTTAGTGTGTTCGAACTTCCGATAGGGTCGCTGTCAAATCACCATGGCAAATGTCATCATGACAATCGCCATGTCACATCAAAAGTCTAGCAAATGATCATGGGACTTTTCACATCAAAGCAACGCTTTCAAATTGTCGAAATTTCTTATCAAAATCAGTGTTCTGTCAGCAAAACTTATTACGTTAATTAATTACGTTACGTTTACGTTATTAAACATTTTACGCTGCTCGATATTAAAACAAAAACAAGACAAAAAAACTGTGCGTTCTGAAAAGATATCACTCTTGTTACTGTCAGTGTTGACGAAAATCCAAATGTATCAATTCGTTAATGAGGATCGTTGCAAAGCGATGTTCAATGATTATTTCATTCCGAATTTGAATGGTATTGATCTGGAGGAGATGTGTAACGGGACTGCTCCACGTGTTATACAGCCAACGAAACAATTGATTTATTGGCTCAACTCTCTCAACTATCAAATTTAATATTTTTAAAATAAATCTAATATAAACGTCAATAAACCCAAAGAGATTTAACAGTAAACTCCAAATCACTTTTTTAAACTTGTCGACGCGCCTTTCTCTAATATGATCATGATGATTTAATTATGATGATTTAATCTAACTGAAAAAAAAAATATAATTTAATGTTTAGTGTTGTTGATTTAATGTTTTGAGTTTGGTATTTCAAACCAAGGTTCCACTAGAAGAATAGACAAAAGTCACTTATAAACTGTTATAACTTCTTTTCTATTACTATTATAGCTCCTATAGCAAAAATGTCATTTCTTGTTCGACAACAGGTCTAGAAAACCTACAATTTTTGTTACTAAGGATATTTCTATTATAATATCTGAACAAAATAACATCCAGAGACCTATCTTAAAATAAACAGGCATTGTGTCGTACTGTCTATATAAATACCTAATCTAAAATAAGATTTGCCTTACCTCATATATATTTGATCTTTTAAAAATTATTTGATGATATTTTTAATAATATTGTTTCATTTTAACTGAAATTAAACACATTGTTTAACTCATAACTAACTATTGTAGTTTCAAGCAATTCCAAATAAAAATAATTTATGCCATATTTGGATGATCCAAATGAATATCAAAATGAAAAATATTATGCATGTCATACATGTACAATATTGGATATTAAAAATATGCGCGATATTGGATTATAATTAATTGGATAGATGGCGGTGCAATTGTAAAGGCCATCGAATTTCTGAAAAACAACTTCCATAAATTTAAAGCCAATATGACATTTAGATTAGTTTTGACAGTCTTCGAAAACAAATAAGTTCGATATTTTTTGCTATAGAAAAGAGCGAATTTCCTGTTTTTATTAAACACTATTTTTTGCGTGAAAAATCCATTCCGTAAATCGAAAAAAAGTTTTATGGGAACTATGCTCTTTCACATTTCATGATTCATAAATGGTTTAATGACGCACGAGTTGGACGAGACGTTCCATTGTGGACGCTAACGAAGAAATAGTTAATAAAATGCCCTATTCCGTATTGACTGATTGCTGAATGAATATCGAAGAGATTACTGAGAATAAACATCTCACACGAATGACACACGAACATCTTACACGAAAATTTGGGCACGAAAAAACCCAAATGGAATGGAGTGACCAATTCACAGCGGTGTTTAGATATGTAGCGTAATCGATTGTTTGGAAAGGGGAAAAACGATCACAGTAAAGTATTGTGCTGCATTATTGATCGAATTTTGTGTATTGTCAATTTTGTGTATTGATTCTACTCCATTATCCAGACTTAGACCCATCCGACGTCTTTCTCTTTGCAAACATGCCGTGAAGAAATTCACATCAAATAAAGAGATCATAGTCGAAACATAGGACTATTTTACAAAATTTAGCAATGTTTTCAGTAAGGCAAAAAATAGTTGGGCGAAGTGTATCGTAGATAAACGATTTTCGAACAAACAGTTTTAAGTTTTTTTTGTAAATGTAAACAAAATACTTTTATCAGGGTCCATTTTTTGCCTATAAACTAATAAAGTAATTCATAAAAATAGAGAGAACTAGTGACAAAACATAAGCTTTGAGAATACAAGGTCGGAATACAGAATGGATTCAGTATATAGTTTAATTTTTCGTCACCTGAAAAAAATAATACCTTATTTTCTGTTTTCTCTTCAAAAAAAAAGTAAAGTAAAGTGTTTGGGTTAGAGGCGCATCAGCAACTAGGCTATTTAGCGACTGGACCTACAGCTTAACGTGGGTTCCGAACCACGGTCATCAGCTTGCGACAAACCCAGGCCAGCACCCCCCTCGGGCTATAAACTCTTGGTTATGTGCCTACCCATAAGTCTATCAGGAAACCTACCGACTGGCGAGTGACCAACGTAGAACACTTCTCAGAAGGCATCCGGCCTTACCCAGCCTTTAACTGGCGTGACTGAGGGGTAATTCGTAGTCGGATTTTACACTCTTGCCTAGAAACAATCACAAACATTTAGGAAAGATAAACGGACAGAAGAAAGAAAAATAACCATCCGAGCGCTGGAATCGAACCAGCTATCGCTCCAGCGCGGATTCGGCAAAGCAGGCGCTCTTACCGCCGCACCAACGCGACCGGCTTCAAAAAAAAAAAACAAAAAGAAATGTACAAAAAAAAAAAAAACCTGTACAGAAACAAAGCAAATCATTATTCACAAAAGAAATCTGGAACTAACCCACAATTGTGATTATACAAACAACTTGGTAGTTGGTTTTCTGGAAAGAGAAAAGCAATTATTTTTTTCTTTTTCTCGGGAAAAAAAAAGTTTGAAATTAATGGAGAGAGAAATTTAAAGTAATTGAACAGCGTTATTTTTATCTTTCGTTTAATATTTGAAATATTTTACGAATTAAATCATACCTTTTCATTATGTTTTTTTTTCTCCTCGATGTTCTGTTGCTATGAAAAAGGATTTTTCTGCCTGTCCTTATAAAAGTACGTAAGTAAATTCTCTATTTATTTTGGTTTCTATACAAGTCTAATACATTTTTTTTATAAGATTTGTATTACATTTTTCTCTGAACACTTTGCTTCAGTACTTTCGTTTCATAGAAAACAAATAACTATCGGTCTACTTTTAAAACTACGCAACATATCTCCCATACCTGCACAATTTGAATCTATTAGATATTAATTACAGTGATCAAATGTAATTTTTTTTTGCAATAATTTTAGCCTAAGTAATTTCGTTTTTTGAAGACAATTTAATACAAATTCGTTGCTCCAAGATTTATCCATTTTACCCAAATTTTTGACAATTACAAAAGGCGCTATACTACCTAACCTAACAAGCGAAATGAAATGCAACTACTGTCAGATGTCAAGGCCAGTCATACCAATGTAAAAAAAAGAAAAATCGATTCAATTATTTGAAATATCTAAATTGGATTTTCCCTAATAAGGAATCAAGGTTTTGGTTGTTTAGTATGGCTATTACGCTGAATGTCTGATTGATCTTTCCAAGCGTAACGAATTGGTGTAAATATTCGAGATCGAATTGAATAGGGGAGGAAAATGTTCGATATTTTAATTTATAGCAATGACTTCTTCGCTGGAGCGGTGGGCAGAGGGAGGGGTGGTTGAGCCAAAGTTTGATCTCTTATCTTTATCATTACAAGGAAATTTATTGAGGGGGTCTAAGATGGAAGACGACACCTCATTAAGATGCAACCAGCAGGAAATTTAAACTAATTCAGTAGATTTATGAAAAAGGAAAATCATCTGATAACTATTTTTATACCCCTTAATGGCAATTCCGATACCTACTTTAGCTATAATCATATACCATCTGGATCGATTATGTCAATAATTTACATTTAAAGTCGATTAAGATTTGATATATATAGAAATATTATATTATATATTAGACTAATTGAAAAGTTCGCGGAGAGGAAATGATAAAACGTTTTAGTTGAAGTTTATAATTGAAAAAATGACTATATTCTTCCGTATCCAGCGGCTCTTCAATTCATTTATTCCTCTGAAGTAATTTTCTGGACGTTCTTCCAAATACTCATCTACGCTATAAGTTCTTCATTTGATGAAAAACGCTTGCCACGTAGGGATTTTTTGGAGTTTGGAAATAGATGAAAGTCAAAAGGGGCCAGATCTGGTGAATATGGTGGATGCCCCTCAATTTGATCATTGCAAGAACACCTCTGTGAGACGGTACATTGTCTTGATGAAAAATTATCAAATTTTTTCTTGGCTAAACCAGGTATTTTATCATTTTATCATTTTTGCAGCCAATTCATCCAGAAGGTTTGAGTAATGGTGCCCTGTTATTGTTTAAAATGCCCACTTACAAACCGTTGTTTTTGAAGGAGCAGACTCCCCTAACACATTTACCATTTTACTATGAATTTCCATTGCCTTTAAACCTTTTTTTACAAATAATTTAATCACTGCACGATTTTCAATGTTTTCAATTTTAAAAAATATCACTCATACGTTTACTTTAAGCTGCTTTTATACGAACATATTGACAGATCGACTTGAAACTTCACATATGTGCATATGGAGAACGAAACTTTAGAATGTAGAACATTATTCTTTTACTGGTCCACAGGTGTCGGAATTTAACTTAATTCTCGCCAATCAGTTGTAGACTCGTCAGTTGTAGACGCGATGTCTGAAAATAAATGCTGCCGAAGCAAGCAATGCTGTTTTATATAGCAAATGTAATATCACAAAATTGATAAGCCGCTGTACATCTCTCGAGGCAGTCGAAAAAAGTCTCGATAACTTTATCACATCAAACCCACAAAGCTTTCTTCGATCTGGGATTGGACAGCTGCCTGGAAAGTGACGAAAGTTTATAAAGATTTGCTCGAAGAAATGTCGAACAATGAAATGTAATACAAATCAAATTTGTATTACTTTCTTCATAAATAACTGACAGAGGTAATCAAAAATTGGCGAGATATAAGTTGAATTGAAATTACAAAGTTTGTAAACAGTTACAAAGCAATCGTAATTATATTTTGGTGAAAGGCTCCGTCTCTAAAGGCAGCGTGATGATTTCAATGATACAAGTCATCCAGAAAGGCCGTTTAAGCTAGCGCAACAATTCTGGAAATTAATCACCTAAAATACCGCCTACCGAGATCTTGTCTAACCATTGTTTAGTTTGGCTTTCAATACCAAATCTATAGTTTAGATAATACACATACTTACCTGTACTCCCAACGTCCCGCTTATTATTTTGAATTTGCCTGCTTCCTATTTATCTACCAACTACTAACCTATATATCCAATAAATATCATTAGTTCAAATGCCAATAATAATTAGCCAATAATAATCATTAGTAAAATTACACTGGTAAACAAAAATGGGTGTAGTTTTTGTGACTTTAACAAAACAAAACAGGCTGTATCTTACATAAAGTATAACCTAGAAATAAAATGATCTCAGATTAAACATCCAAAAGTTTCTATGTCACAAATACTATGTTTATCAATGTTATTAACAATAACCACAATGACATAGGTTGGAAATTATTCAGTATTTAATATTTTTTATCAATTCTCCATTTCTCTATGGAGATTTCGAAAAATCAATACCAGGAGTGTTTAAAAAAAATGTTACCACCTTCGCAACTGAATTAATTCACAGTCTCTCTGCTGTATACGAATTAGTATTTTGGAGTTAAACAAAAATTGAAAAATATTTTGATCACGTCCACTTAACTAACTACCATAATAAGTTTTCTAAAATAATTCGCAAGGCAAAACGCAGACAGACGATGTGACAAATAGCTTTAATAGCTTTCTTTCTGAAAGGCAAAACGTTTCGTGGCATAAACGTCGGCATTTTGAGTAGTTTGTTGTTGCATAGAGCAGAACGCCAGTCTGTCGTTTAATTATTACGTGCTATTAGCTACACCCGTCTCCCCTAATTATTAAACAATTCGCTAATTCAGAAACTAAGCTTTTGTGACATAAGGC
This sequence comes from Cosmopolites sordidus, assembly GCA_031761425.1. Taxonomy (NCBI): domain Eukaryota; kingdom Metazoa; phylum Arthropoda; class Insecta; order Coleoptera; family Curculionidae; genus Cosmopolites; species Cosmopolites sordidus. The sequence continues at coordinate 1,360,026 of JARFXV010000188.1, read as the reverse complement.
GAAAACATACGAACCATTGGGGATCTCTAATGATATCTCAGCTCTCTCTATTCTTTATACAAAATCATTCCTACATAATGAATTCATTTTTACTTACTTTTCCAGATTATTTCATTCATATACAAAAATTATTAGCGTTGTTATTATTTATTGTTCCAGGGGGATCTAATAGCGGATAAATGAACCTATCTATATAAATATTCTTTGTAATTTTTTTCCTGAGCGTGCGCAGGCCGTGGTTATAACGTACCAAATAAATAAACCCGTACCTTTTTTTATGGAATCTTCAGGAGTGTTCTCGGTATCAAGGTTTCACCGACCATAGAACCCATTCGAATCAGAAATGCACTTTCGTATAGTAGAGGTAAGAAGTGGCTCCAGCAATTCTACCTGGAAATATTGTCTTAAATGATGCAGAATTTCCTGGACAACTAAAAAAGTGGAAGATGAACACTGTTGGAGTGGAAAATAATTTTACATCAATAGAAATGCCTACAGATCAGAGAATTGTTACACAGACTAGTGGAAAGTGAAGAAGGAAATTAGGAGGATTTCGAAGAAACGCCCCCTAGAGATTTAATTGTTAAGTTATGGGATTCTATAGAATTCACCCGATGGACGGAAGCGTTTGTTCGGAATTTTATTTTCATAAAAAAATTTTATTTTATTTTTTTTTAAGTAAATTATAATAAAATACTAAATGTAGTGTTTTGTACAGAAAATTTACTGATGTTTTTTATTTTCAAATCAGAATCAAAATCTGAATTTTTTCTAGTGGTAAGGCGGAAGTAAATATTTCAAATATTTTTTTAACAACTTTTTTAATTTTAATTTTTTTATTGCAAAATAAAGCTTAACATTTATAAATTTTACCTTAAAAATTGCAAAAATATATCTGAAGTAAAGTAAAGTGTTTGGGTTAGAGGCGCATCAGCAACTAGGCTATTTAGCGACTGGACCTACAGCTTAACGTGGGTTCCGAACCACGGTCATCAGCTTCCGACAAACCCAGGCCAGCACCCCTCTCGGGCTATAAACCCTTGGTTATGTGCCTACCCATAAGTCTATCAGGAAACCTACCGACTGGCGAATGACCAACTCGGCGTTTGTATACATTATGATAAAGGACTCACTATTTAAGACACGTCAGAGCCAAACGTCACTCAATCTATGTAAACAAATGCGACTGATGAAATCCACTTACTAGATAAAACAGCCGTTCCAAGTGATCGAGATCGAAAAAAAAAATTTTATACTTGATAAACTCATTGACGTACACCCTATTTTTATTTACATTTGATTGATTGATTGATTTCAGCAAGTATCGAATACGGTTGTCGCAAATTTTGTTCGCCCTGTATCTTGGAAACAAAGGGGTTTTTCAAAAATTATCATGGGACAAAATATTCTTAGAATAGGACAAGGAATAACCCCTTGCATTTTTGCCGCATGTTTACCTAACACCCTGTATGTATATATATATATATATATATATATATATATATATATATATATATATATATATATATATATATATATATATACATACGTTACTATTGAACTAAAACAAGCTAAAATTTAAATTAGATCTTAACGAAGCAAACGCAAATATTGTAGCACTACATTTTAACAGAGCGTATTGATCCATATATTAATTACTACAATGGATATATTGCATGGTTAATCCCAAATTAATCTTGTTGATGTTCTGTGAAACTGTGTCATGTATATTACGCTTTCGAGTATAAATTTTGGATCTTCAAACTAATAAAACTACAATAACATATGTATTATATTAATTTGGTTTGTGATCTCCCGAAACTTTTTTTGATTTTCACAAATAGACGGCTTTGACTGGTTTTTATGCATGTATAAGTATTTGAAATGTTAAAAATATATCGTTTATTTACCAGCATATTTCATTTCGCCTCATCAATTACCTTTTAATTTGGACAAAAATAACGACCCTAGCCCAGAACTACAAATGATATAAAGTTTGTAGTAGTACGCGTATATCTGTGGTGACTGTTAAACTCTTGTTAATAACTGCAAACAAAAGAAACAACTGCTCAAAAATTATTATAATTAAAAAGTTTAAAGCCTAAGAAATTAAACCGTTTGTAGCTTCTTGAACTAGTATACATACATATATATATATATATATATATATATATATATATATATATATATATATATATATATATATATATATACATATATATATATATATATATATATATATACAATATATATATATATATATATATATATATATATATATATATATATATATATATATATATATATATATATATATATATATAGTTATATGAAGATCAGAGCCAGTCAAGGACAGCAATACCCACGGAAGAACAATATATAATGCCAGATATCCTAGTGGAGGAAGTAACAAATGCTATTGAATTGATGAAGAACGGCAAGGAAAGGATAGTGTAACTGTCGAAATGCTAAAAGCTGGCGGTCGCACGTTACATAAAACACTGGCAAAATTATACTCAAAATGCCTCAAAGAACAAAAAATACCTGACTTATGGAAAAATGCAGAAGTGATCCTTTTACACAAAAAAAAAGGAGCAGAAGTGGATTCAGTACAATGGATCACATCCGGCGGTGGAACGGCGTGTTAAATGTGGCTGGCAGGCATTTGGTAGGCTCAATATAGTGTTTAAGAGCAGACTCCCACTTTGCCTGAAAAGAAAAGTATTCGATCAGTGCGTTCTACCCGTTATGACATACGGAAGTGAAACCTGGACACTCACATCGCAATCAATTCAAAAACTTCGGGTAGCACAGAGTGGAATGGAAAGATTGATATTACAAGACGAGACAGAAAGTTCTGCGCCTGGATCAGGGAACAAACGAAAGCACGATGGATTGATGACATCGTTAAGTATATTGGACCAGAGTGGCAGAGGAAAACCCAGGACCGTGAAAGTTGGAAACATGCTGAAGAGGCCACCATCCTGTAGTGGATCGACACGGGCTGATGATGATGATAAGGCATCCTAAAGCAAGGAACACTAAAACAAAAACTGTATATGTTTTATGGGGCAGCTGTTTCCATCCAAAACCGAGGATAGCACATAAAAATAAGCGCGAAATTCAGTTGATTCTTTAGGTAAGTAATATAATGTTCAAAAGTGTAATAACACCCCTTTCAACAAGAGTTCGATTGAATGATTATAACAATTTATAAACTACAAACGATTATGTCGAACGTCCATTTTCAAATTTTATAGAACATGTGTTACTGAAACGATGGTACGTATCACCGAGTTTATTATAGGTAACGTGTCGACTCAATCGTTTCTTAAAGGAAATTGTCTGTAGTTTTATGTAGTTATAGGACTGAAGTTACTGAAGTTAATAACGTTTCAGAAACTCACTACAAACAATATATAAACTACAAACGATTATATGGAGCGTAGACTTTTTCTGACAATCTTCAAATGTCATAGAACATGTGCTACTAAAACGATTATACTTGTATCAGCGAGTTAATGATGGGTAAGGTGTCGAGTCAATTGTTTCTTAACGGAAATTGTATGTAGTTACCAGTTACAGAAAAAAATAACCTACATACTATGGCACTGATTATGTCTGGAAAACTACATGTACATTTAAAGAAGGGGGATGAAGTGAAATATGTTCAAATAATCTTCATAATAACGCAATAATTATAACCAAACTCTAAGTATTTAGTATTAAAGATATTCTTCCAATGAGAAAAGTTGTGAAAACTATGCTGAATGTCCTCCTTCTGGGGAATATATTAATTTATTTTCTTACTAATTGTTCATACTATATTGATAGACTGATTAGAATTATCCGGTTTATGAGATAAAAAAACTGCCCGGAAACCGCATATTAATTCAGAACTATTTTACGCGAAACGTGTATTTGTTCAGTCAGCATTTTTACGAACAAAAAAACCGGCGGCCGGTTAATTTTCAAATATAAAAATTCTTTCAAACATCGGACGGAATTTATGGTGATGCATGCGCTTGGCCAGATTTAGATGGGGAACATTTAAATTTTATACTGCAACTATTTGTATTTAGGAATATGCTATAAAGGAGTGTGTAATGACAACAAAAATAAATTTATTGCTAACGTGCAACAACGAAAATGACGGTCACAAAGGCTGATTAATGTTCCCCAAGTTATTTATGGGGCACATAAAAACAAAGAAACATTATATTATTTTTCATTACTTTACATTGTGGTTTTATTCTGCTAATAGCCTCAAGTGACCATCCGATGTATATTGCTTCAAACTCTTTTTTATTAAAATAAAGAAAATACTATTTACATACTAAGATTTCTGTAATATATATATATATATATATATATATATATATATATATATATATATATATATATATATATATATATATATATATATATATATATATATGTTACATCTAATATTTTCACGGATGTTAGAATATATTTATACATCATTCCGGGTGTCGATCCATTGATTCTGTGAAGAGTAACGACGTTTCGCCAAAATTTCATTTGGCATTTTCAAGTGTTGTCCGCTTCGACTGAAGAGTCCTGAACTTGAACTGACGTGCACGGGTCGTTGTGCTCGCTTTTATATCGGGGTAGTTCGGGACTATTTGCGGCGCTCGGCAACGCTGTCGGGCGACCGTGTATTGATTTTTTTACCTCGCCGCCACGTTGCCGCGTTTCTTCTTTTTTCAGAAGGGATTTCCATACTTTTGGAATGTTGCGAGCGTCGTTTCGCGTATTTAGCTCACCCCTTTCTTCTATTTCAAGGGCTTCTCTGATTGTCCGGTTGTAGTTTTTAATATTCACTATTTCTTTGGCTCCAAAAATTGATTTTATGTCCTGTTTGTAGATGGTGTTGGAACAGATAGGAACTGGTTTGTTTTTCAAGTTGTTTTTATGTTCTTGTATTCTGGCCGATATTCATCTGTTTATTTGTTCTATGTGTATTCTGTTGCAGTCGGAACAAGATATACTATATACCTCATTATTTGCCAGTCTAACTTTGTCCTTGGGATTTTTTAGGATGTTTGCGACAGTTTTGTGCAGCTTGTAGGCTCTTCTGATTTTATGTTTCGTTAGTAGTCTGCCTATCCTAACTGTGATTCCTTTTACGTATGGTAGCAGGACCTTTAGTGTATTTGGTTCATGATCCTGATATAAAAGCGAGCACAACGACCCGTGCACGTCAGTTGGACTCTTCAGTCGAAGCGGACAACACTTGAAAATGCCAAATGAGATTTTGGCGGAACGTCGTGACTCTTCACAGAATCAACGGATCGACACCCGGAATATTTTCGGGCAATTAATAAAGGATAATTTTTTTATTGTTTTGTTAACGTGTCAGTTTAATGAAAGAAAATGTCATATTTTATTTAAAAAGTTTAGGAAATTTATTGTTTAATTAGATATTGGTTGGTTTTTAGGTATAAATTTTTATTTTTTATAAAAATAAAGTATATTGTAACGTTGTTCTGAAGACGGTTTGGTATTAAATTGAAACGTTTATAAAACAATAAAAAAATTATAATTTATTAATTGACAGAAAATCCCTGTAAATAAAAAAATTAAAGGTAAAGCCGCGCTTCGCCACGATTTTGTCAGGCACCCTGTATAGATAGAGTTGATTTTGGGTTGTGCAGCCATTGTTGATATCAAGATATCGCACTATTGGGACACGTTGTATGTATGTATATATATATATATATATATATATATATATATATATATATATATATATATATATACGGGGTGTTGAAAGTCAAACTAAATTTTCGAATAATTAAAAAAAAATGAAAACTGTTGAAGATATCAGGTTCAAAATCGGGGTAGGTAACAAATCCGAATTTAGTACTAGTTTGAGCCTAATTCCTGCAGAGGGCGCTTACTACCTACTTTGTGTGGAATTAACTGGCTCATATTTTTTACCCTATAAAGCCCTATACAGCCCTATACCCTATAAAACTATATATGCCCTATACCATAAAAAACAAAATAAATTATTTGTTGAAGTAACATCAAGAAAATTAGTAGATAATTGTATAAACTGTAATATTCTAATCATTAATTATAAGTTTAGACTATAAGTTAGGAATCATTGACTGAAATTAATTTTACTGTATAAACAAAGTTTCTAAATAGTTTTAAAAAAATCGTATTTTTTCGACACCTATCATATCTCGATATGATGCACGTATATTTCAAAAAATATCTGTAGTCCGGTCAATCTAGACATTCAAATGTACATAAATTCGCAAGTGAGTAAAATTGTTCAAAACATAATTCAAAATAGCATTTCAAAATTCCCCTTCGTTGCGGTACGTGGAAAAAAATTACTCAAGGTCAAAAAAATGGGTTTTTCGCGATTTTCTTCAAAACGGTAAGTTTTATCGTAAAATTAATTCAAACAAAAATTATAGACCATAAAATTATCTATAAAAAATGTATTATCATTTTTTTTCCTAAGAGCAACCGTTCCTGAGATATAACAATTTAAAAAGTTGTAAGCGTCATAATATGCATAAGTACGTCACGTATATACATCTCTGTAGGTGTAATATAAGTAAAAATATTTTTCTATCGGTAATTGTAACTTACATTTAAAATATGAAATATACGTGAATTTATGTACCTTCACTCTTATTTTTCTGTCTAATTTGATCGGACTAATGTACCGTTAGGACCAGCATAACGAGTATATTCAAAAACAGTTTTAGTCTTGCCCGCGCGAAATCTACTGTTGATCTGAGAGTGATTATTATGTAAAAAAGAATATGAAATTAATATTTTTTTCAATATTCGACTTAATACAACACATCTCATTAAGAAAAAATATCTTCGAAACTTTGTTAATGAAACAAATTAAATTTCTTTTTAGCCGGGGAAAAAAAAAGAATTCCAGATTGGCAATTAAAAATGAAGAATTGAATATTTAAAAATGGAAAAGACCATAAATTTTATCTTTTATTGAACGGCAAGCTGGGAAAATCAAAACCTTGAATTGCAAATTAGTAATAAACATTTAATCAGGAGTACCGCGAAGCTAAAAAGGATCTCTTCCGATTTATCCTGATCTCGTTAGTTGCAGTTTGGTAATTGAGCATTATTCAGATTACTATCTGTCCTTTAGCGTCCCTGTTTTGGCGAGTTCATAATTTGATTATTGAAATAAGTGAAGTTTATTGACGAAACAAATAGGCAGTATGTCTACATCGCACTGCAGCTAGTTGTGTTAAAATCTATTTGACTAAAACCATAATCGGCTTAACATTAATTAAGTGGAATACGCTTAATGTTACACGCCTATATACCACGCTTGTCATATACAGACATTTTACAAAATTCCTTTCTGCACTCAGTATTCTACTCGTATCCACAATTCACTTCATATTAATACAAGGGTGTAATAAAAAGATTTTCGTTTTTGCGGAACTTAATTATTTACTGTTCAAGAAATTTATAAATTATATAATATTATTATATAATATTATATATATTATAATAATTCGTAAAATACCAAACCACATGGCATTAGACAAAGCTAAATGTCATCGTTTTAAAATGCAAAATGGCGAAAAAATAAATTAAATTTAAATTGTGATTTCGGTTTTTGCACACCTAATAGATTTCTTTTTTTTTGTGACAATACCATAGTCGCTTAGTAAAGGCTGTATAAAGAATTCTAGTTGATTTTCAAATGGAGAAAAGCAGAATGTCTGAAAGGTTTCCAGTCAGATAAAATGTTGACATTTGCTTTTATTCTGGCAAACTGTCTGAAGTATAAACGATTGAAATAGATCCTTTCGAATTCACCAAAAAATAGCTTTATTCTATCTAGGAAAATATACATACATACTTATATTATGCGTTTCAGTCGCAATTTCTTTTTTTCAGACATACATTTTCGTGTCGATTTACAAATGTAGGTGCAATTTTATTTTCTATTCGTCTACTTTTACAGAGAGCAAATATTTTACTAGGTTATATTGCGACTTTTAGTTGCTGGTAAAGAGTACACAATTGTTCAAAAAAATAATTATGACGTCCAGCGTAGTAGCTGAGTGGAACAGAAACATCACCATAACTGTTTTTAAAAAAGGACAAAAAACGAGCCCCGAGAATTACAATATTATCAACCAGTATTAGCAAAGGCAAACTCGAAGCGACTATAGAAAACAAAGATGAACAGCAAGGACAAGACAAATATAAGAAAAGTCTATAGAATTTAGTTACCCTGTCTATATATGCTTCATAGATCTAACGAAAGCGTTTGATAAAGTTCAACTACATGGTATATTAAATATTAAAACAAATTTTTAAAACAAATTACCCCATCAATCATAACCATCATAAATAAATTAAGCACTCAGAAAAAGAAAAAATCACCGTCCAAGAAGTGACAACGGCGAATAACAATTTACAAAGGCAACTGTAGAAATTACATGTCCCAAATGGTGTTTTCCAATTCCCAAATGATCGACAAAACAAAATGTCTAACCTTTCCCAAGGAGGCGATAAGATGCAAACTGATTGTAGATGACAAATCGATCGAACAACTAATGAGTTTTCGTTACTTAGGAACTCGCACATCAGGTAGCAATGATCGAGTAAACTATCTAAAAGTACAGGGCCACAACGCCTCGCCAGGTTGAAGACATTTACCACTAAACACCAAATCACTTCTTTAAACTTCTCGATGTGCGTTTCGCATCATCGCAATCATCATCAAAAGATGATTTAATCATAAGATTAAATCATAATACCAAATAAGATTAAATTAGAATAAATCATAAGATTAAATCTTAAGGTTGCATCTTAAGGTTAAATAAAAAGATTATTTTATAATAAGATTAAATCATAAGATTAAATCAAAAGAATAAATAATAAGATTAAATTATAAAATTAAATCAGAATAAATCAGCCTTTAACTGGCGTGACTGAGGGGTAATTCGTAGTCGGATTTTACACTCTTGCCTAGAAACAATCACAAACATTTAGGAAGTAAACAGACAGAAGAAAGAAAGAAAGAAAACGGAATCGAACCAACTACCGCTCCAGTGCGGTTTCGGTACAGCAGCGGCGGGTCGCTGCTCTTACCGTCCGCACCAATACGACCGGCAATAAATCGTAAGATTAAATCTGAATAAATCATAAGATTGAATGTTAGGTGTCTAAATCATAATATTAAATTATAAGATTAAATTATGTCTTGATGATGCTAACGTGGTTAGAAAGACACACGTCGGAAAGTTTAAAAAAAGTGATTTGGTGTTTAGTGTTTTAGACCGAAAGTTGCAATAAAAGAATTGAATATAAGGTTGCTGAAGAGATGTTACCCGGAGAAATAGTCATATGACATAGTCATAGACTTGCGTAAGACCGGAACTAACCTATGTTATCGAGACCTGAGCTGACAAAAAGAAAACGGAAATCATTCTATGAACAGCAGAGATGAAAACTCTCAAAAAAGATCAATAGCACGAAAGACGTTTAGGGATAGAGTGAGAAACAACGACATAAGAACAACCCGCAGAGTGGAGGATATAGCGGGATGGGACAGAAAGAGACGGAGATATTGACGAGGCTACGTGGAAAGGATGGATCAGCTAGACTAGCTCACATCGCTAAAGACGGAAAATCAGTGGGCGCCCGAGAGACCACCTAAAAGATGGAGTGATAGTTGACCATCTACATCTGACGAAAGCTATCAATATTGTGAACACTCTTTGAAAAATTAAACAGAACGGTCGTCTCCTTAAATAATAAAAAGATTTACCTGTTAAAGAGGTGATGGTGTAATAAAATCGATATCACAGTAAAACCAACAACATCGAAATTTGTTTTCGTTTAAAAATGTTTCGCCCCACCGGAATTAAGACTAAAACGTACGTAGTGGCATAATAAAATAGTAAATAACATCGAATTTTCTGTCGAGGCAACGGTAAAAGTGTACGTCGCCTGCAATTCAACGTATTTTGCCTCATCTCGTCCTTAATACCATCCAAGTACTAAATTAACATAAACTGATGTGTCTCATTTGCATTCATTTTAAAGATTCGTTCGCAGTATATGCTTAACAACACTTTTGTCCTAACTCTACATTCCACGAGTCCTCCGGGAGACGTTAGAAACTGTTTTTAATTTAATTATATACGGTTGCCGTAGCAAATAGTAAGAAATAAGCATTCATAAGGTCTTTCAGACCGATTTTATACACGTATAAACAAGGTTCCTTAACCTTAGACTTGATTCACTGGTAAAGAAAAATGTTTAAAAACATGATTCTGTATAAATGTATAATAAAAGACTTTTTTGTTAAAATGTCCACTTCACTGACAGGCTGTAATACTACAGGAAGAAGAATAATACTGTGCCTCCATTTACCTTGACATCGCTTTTCCAGTACATATTCTGGGAACTATTCTCCATGTTTATCACTTACTTACAGGTTTTCTGGGAAGCAACTCAAAATGAGAGTCCAGATCCAGATCCTTGATCCTGACGATCCTATTCAGGATAATGGGATGAACTTATTAAATTATTTTATTGACATTGGTCCTTGATAAGTGTGCAAAGTTTCAATTTCATCTGACGTTTTGAAGTGGGTGAAAATGACGTTCAAAGATTCTATTACATAGATAGATATAGGTGAAGTAATATGTGAAGGTAATATAGGTGAAGGTAATTTAATATGCAATGAGATCAACCAGTAGTTTGTATTAATAGTTTTTATTAAGTAGTTCTTATTAGTAATTTATATTAATAGTTGTAGCGACAATCAATAATCGACATTATTCGAGCTCGGGCAAAAATCCGCTCCCTACTCATGACGTAGAAAATATTACAAAGCTAATGATGGCTAATGGAGGTTTTAATTAGTTATGGCGAAATTTTAAATTGAGTGTTCCAAGATCTATCATTAATAAAAAAAATGTACTTGCAGATTTATTTGTAGCGTATCAAATTGCATCCAAAAAATGCTATGCCACAAATATTGCGTTTATCAATGTTATTTAAATCTACGTCTTGAAAATACTCGACATATACGATTTTGTCACGGTACAATTTACGGCATTTTTATAACCTGTCGTAAAAAATTAGTTCGCTGACTTGAAAAACCCGACATATATTTATTCAATTTTCTAGAAGACCACTTTGGTATACGCTCTGCGATCTTATTACTGTTATTACCGAGGGAAACTGTAGAATGGATTTCGCCAAAAATTGAGGGAATAACTCCTCACATATCTTTTTCAGCTTGGAAAACAAAATATAATTCTTATAATTTACGTCCTTTTATAATTAGTTTTCTTTCTACAGTTGCTGTGTTTGATGTAAATAAAAAAGGTGACTTGGTATAAAACAATAATAATTTTTATTAAAGCAATAACTTTGAGGGGGGTACTCAAGGAAGAATTAAAAGGCATTTCTGAACAGTCACTCTCACGATTTGTAAATGTCTTGTTATATTCATTTTTTTTTATTCATTTTTTTGGGTTTTTCGCCACGATCTAAAATTATGTGACAAATTTTATAGATATGAGACATCTAGATCGTTAGATGTTAGAATAAAAGAAAAACCTTCTTAGAAATGACCATTTTAATAAATTTAGAATTTGTCAACATGCATGGGAATCGGGACGTAAAATCAATTGGAATAATGCCAAAACGGTATTAAAAGAATCGGTAACAAAATATTAATTTATATAAAAATAACTGTATTGCTATGCCTTCGATAGATTTAAATTCGATATGGTTCGAGATTCTAAAGAATACAATAAAAAACATTTAACAATTTCAATATATATATATATATATATATATATATATATATATATATATATATATATATATATATATATATATATATATATATATATATCATCATCATCATCATCATCAGCCCGTATCGATCCACTGCAGGATGAAGGCCTCTTCAGCATGCTTCCAACCTTCACGGTCCTGGGCTTTCCTCTGCCACTCGGGTCCAATATACTTAACGATGTCATCAATCCATCGTGCTTTCGGTCTTCTTCGCGGACGTTTGCGATCAAGCGGTATCCACTCCAGGATTGCCTTGGTCCATCTGTCGTCCCATCGCCTCGCTATATGGCCTGCCCATCTCCATTTCAACTGTTTTACTCTTCCAATGATGTCACAGACTTTTGTTTGTGCCCTGATCCATGCGCAGGACTTTATGTCTCGTCTTGTAATGCCAAGCATACATCTTTCCATTCCCCTTTGTGCCACCCGAAGTTTTTGTATTGATTGCGATGTGAGTGTCCAGGTTTCACTTCCGTATGTCATAACGGGTAGAACGCACTGATCGAATACTTTTCTTTTCAGGCAAAGTGGGAATCTGCTCTTAAACACTATGTTGAGCCTACCAAATGCCTGCCAGCCACATTTAACACGCCGTTCCACCTCCCGGGCGGTATTCCCCTCCATGGAAATCCTCTGCCCAAGATATACAAAGCTGTCCACAATCTCTAAATCCCTTCCTAAAACTGAAATTCTTCTGTCCTGAGCGAAGTTATTGAACATAACCTGACTCTTTTTCAGGTTTATTTTCAAGCCAAATGGTTCGCCAGCCCTTTGCAGTTCTTGTATGCGTCTTTGCAGCTCCTCTGGGTCTTGTAAAATGAGAATAATATCATCTGCAAATCTAAGATGGTTTAAGTTTGCACCATTGATCTTTACCCCATCCTGTTCCCAATCCAGTTTACGGAATACTTCTTCAAGGCCAGCAGAGAAAAGAATAGGCGATATTGCGTCACCCTGCCGTACACCTCGTTCTATATTAATTCCCACTTCAAGATCATCAAGGTGAATTGTGGCTGTAGCTCCATCATATATCGATTCTAATAGGTTTACATAGGCTCTCTCTACACCTTGGCTAAGCAGTGCATCCATTATCGCATGCTTTGAGATGGAATCAAATGCTTTTTCGTAGTCGATAAAAGCCAAGCACAGTGGCATGGTGTATTCGTTGTGCCTTTCTATGACCTGCTGTACAACCTGGATGTGATCCATTGTACTGAATCCACTTCTGAATCCTGCTTGTTCTCTTGGTTGTGCGTCATTCAGTTTTTTTTAATATTCTTTTAGAAATTATCTTAGTGAAAACTTTGTACATCACTGATAGGAGGCTTATTGGACGGTAGTTCTTTAAATCTTCCTGTGCTCCTTTTTTATGTAAAAGGATCACTTCTGCATTTTTCCATATATATATATATATATATATATATATATATATATATATATATATATATATATATATATATATATATATATGTGTGTGTGTGTGTTTATCCCTTAACGTGGACAAAACCAGTTTTATTGCTTTTACTCCTCGAACACACACTATAACGGAGTCATATTTACATTGTGCATTCATATTACTATGCAGAGTTTTACAGTCGCGTAAGGTACGGTTTGATATTTTGGAGTGGGTCGCCTCATCTGATGCGTGTCAAAATACAAAAAAGATAATTCGAATGATGGGTGGTGTGTTACTACTGGCAACATGTCGACCAATTTTTAAACAATGCAGGATTTTGACTCTACCATCACTATATATTTTGGAGATTATCATCTTTGTTAGGCGAATTTTGTAGCATTCGTAAAAAATAGTGATTTTCATCACTATGACACACGAGGCTCTGATGAACTTGTTTTACCAATACATTCATGTAAGATAGTTGAACATAATGTTTACTATAGGGGTGTGAAGCTGTATAATAAGTTGCCACAACGATTTAAGCATGTTCAGAATGACAACGAATTTAAAAAATTAGTCCGCGAATTTCTTATAAGGCAAAGTTTTTATAGTTTAGACGAATATATGTCGTATCAATAATTAGATTCAATGCTTATTTCTGTATACAGTGTTTATTTGTGCAAGATTATCATTTCATGTATTATTTCTGAGGTCGTGTCACTGAACATTCTGTCAATTCTGTCAATCTGACTTAATCATGGATATTTTTATTGTTGTGGGGATTGAATAAATACTTTATTAAATTGTTAAATTATATACCTTATCAAGAATAAAATATTTATATGTAGGTTTAAATGTTATATATTCTTTGTATGCACAGAAGTGTGGCAATGTGCATGCTCTTGTTTTGACTTGATTCATGCATATTTGTATTGTCTTGAGGATTCAGTAAATTATTATTTATATATATATATATATATATATATATATATATATATATATATATATATATATATATATATATATATTGATCTATTGACCGCTAATTTTTATTCCGAATCTTGAAAGAACAAGGCCTAGATCTTAAAACGCTGGCAATTATTATAGCAACGTTAACTAACACGAGGTCAAAAGTTAAATTCATGGGTGACATCTCAGAGCCCTTCGAAATTAAAACTGGTGTGAAACAAGTGGATGGACTCTCGCCACTCTTATTTAACTGTCTTCTAGAAAAAGTAATACAGGAGTGGCGTGAAAAAAAGTCGGCACTGAATATTGTCCAGCCCATTAAACTGGGGAGAACCAACATCAAAATTGATTGTCTGGCATTTGCTGATGATCTAGCAATTTTAGCTCAAGATGTATTAACTGCACAGAAACAGATTGAAATCCTAAAAGAAACAGCAGAAAAGGTAGGACTCCAAATTTCCTTTGAAAAGACACAATACATGAGCTGCAACAGCCTAAGAACACCATTTCTAAAAACAAAATATTGTAAAAAATGTATGTATTTATAAAAAATAACATCAGACGAGTCTCTCAATTCAAATATTTGGGTGAAGTAATCATGGAAAATGGATTGGAAAAAGCGGCCAATAAGGGTAGATGGCAAAAAATGGAAACGGCATTGAGACTTACCCAAAATATTTACAACAAAAAATGCCTATCTAAAAACACAAAAATGAGACATTACAACACGGTTATTAAGCGAGAATGTCTATATGCTGCAGAAACACTCATTTTGAATAGAAAGAGGGACATCGAGGACATTGAAAAGAAAGAAAAAAAATCATAAGAAAAATCCTAGGCCCCAAACAAATAAATAGCACAACATACCGACTTCGAGAAAACCAAGAAATCAAACAATACACAGATATACATAGAGATATGAGAAAAAGAAGACTTAAGTTTTACCGTCACATCAAACGGATGAATCCTAGTAGGCTAACTAGACAAATAGTCGAATTTTATAAAAATAGGAGTAGAGCTAAAGTAGAAATAATTAAATGGATTTCGGCAATTAAAGAGGACCTAAGATCAGCAAATATTACACAAAGTGAAATTCAGGATAGAGGCTGGTTCAGACACAAGGTTAACGTTTGGAAGGTTGACCAGAGAGAAAAATGTAGGAAGACTGGACCAACTTCCTGTCTGACGACAGGAAAAAAGCTCATAGCGAAAGAATGAAATTAGTATGGGCTCAAAGGAAGGCTAATAACAACAAACGCATCTAATTGTACTTCGCGTGCTCCACCAGGGCCCACACGTGAATAATACTAATAATATATATATATATATATATATATATATATATATATATATATATATATATATATATATATATATATATATATATATATATATATATATATATATCACCTAGAAAAAGTTTAGTTCGTTGACTTCAAAAACACAATATAGTTATTCAATTTCCTAGAATACCACTTCGGCATACGCTCTGCGATCTTATTACTGTTATTACCGAGGGAAGGTAATGGAAAATGCGGAATTTCCACTAAAACTCAGGGAAAAATGTCCACGCATATCTTTTTCGGCTTGGAAAAACACAATATAATTTTTATAATTTACGTTCTTTTATAATTAGTTTTCTTTTTCTCGTCACCGTATAAAAAAAAAATATATTTGTATCTAAACAAAATGAAGGTAATTTGTTACAAGACGGTAATAATTTTTATTACTGCTATAACTTTGATGGGACACTCGAGGAAGAATTAAGGGGCATTTCTTCAGTTTCACTTTCTCGATCTATTAATAACTGCAGTGGATTTGGTGCCGGGGTTAAACTGTTTTTGAATATGCTCGTTATGTTGGTCCTAACGGTACATATATTTTTTGAAATGTACGTGTATTTTTCTAGATATGATAGGTGTCAAAAAAAATACGATTATTTCATATTTTTTACCTTTTGTTACATTATTGAAAATGGAGAAAGCTTCTTTTTCGTGATTTCTTCGAGTCTGTACATTATGACATTTGATATAATATAAGAAGAAGTAGCAATACATTAAATTTTGGACACTTAAATATAAGCAAAAAAAAAAAGAAGAAAATCAGATAAAAACAAACATAAACCAAGTATTATTAAAAATAAGTGTAAATATAATTAAATATATATTATTAAATATAATAAATATATTAAATATAATTAAATAAATAAAATTATTTATTATTATCTCTGCCTGTGAAGTAATATTAGTTACAAAATAAACAAATATATTTGTGCATTGATTATATTGTTGAATTTTGCTCCGATTTGACTTCTTCATTGCTATTACATTCTGAGTATGAAGTAATAGACTGACGATTCACTTATATTCACTCCTCAGCAAAAATGCCCGTAAAGAAGTTTTCCCTTCAAAACACATATACCGCGCATACATACAGAGATCCAACTAGAGACGATATACCAGATAAATTATACATTTATCAAAGGGCAGGAGTTCACCAGATGGTTCATTGTTTGATATGGGTCGCCGCAGTCACATTGACTCCAGGTGTTTCTCGGGAGGTTCAAACCCAGCATTTCCTTATCCAGCAAATTGATAAGGTCAGCATTCCTGCTAGGGTTGCTTTGAAGGAGAGATGTCCACCTTTCATTAATGTCCACGCCATTTTTCAAGTCTGTGTCTATTCAAATTGTATAGCGCGATTTCAGTCTATAACGTGGCAGGTTGTTCAGGTCTTTACGTATGGACCATTATGACCTATTTGCATAGTGTATTCTGTCCTATTATTCTTTCGCTGCCTTCAACCTGCGCAGTTCCGGAGGAGCAATATTACACAAAGGGAGTAGCCAGGCGGTGGATGTTGATTTTACGGTGCAAGATATAGTTTTCATGGTGTCATTCAACTGGACATTCAGTTTATAATTATATTTACTTATGTACCAGACAGGGACACAGTACTCATAGTGCTGAGGAGTAAATGAGTGCACAATTGAACATTCTAGAACAAAGCACTTTCTGGCTAATTCAGCAGTTTTTTTATATATAAATAAATATCTTTTCGAATCAGGGCTCAAGTTGTTATAGTCATCGAAATATTATTGTATTATTAGTCATTTTATACTCTCACATATTAATCCTTATTACATCGTACATTCAGTGTTAATAAGAATCGTTTTTAAACATCAAGTTTTTGAATTCGATAAGAAAACTGGCGCAGTCGGTAGGATCAATTTGACAGGCTTAATCCGCACGAAAAAAAAACTATGATGTTGTTTTTGTGTAGTCTGCAATTCAAATCTGTATATTTCTTCACAATTTTGATGTTGTCATCGCCGATTATCCTGGTCTGGATCTCTTCTTGGATTCGTTCTCTTTTTCATCACCTTTATGTTTGTGTCTATAATTGTTTTAAGACCGACTTTTTTGTTGCTCTACAGGTTTGTGCTCACTATTCCAGATGTTGAATATGAATTGATGAATAACTTGCGCTAATTCATGGCCTCTATCAGCTTCAGTAGTTCTGAAAGTATATTGTCTATTCCAGGAGTTTTATTTCACACTGTAGTATATTCCAATAATAAAAAACAGTAACATATTTCCCTCTAACAATTCCATACTGTTTTGACCAATTTTTATTTGCAATTCGTGATAGAGCAACAAACATTAAAAAAAAAACGAAACTAACAAAAACAAGTTCTAAGCTCATTTATCCAACCTGGGCAAATTAAATAACACATTCGCAACAGATTTCAATACTCAGGACAATCATTAACACCCAAACAAGATATTGATTATACGTATACGCCTTTTTCAGTTTTAATTAATTATTTTTGTACGACTTTTTTTCTGGTTTGTCTCCGACAATTTCGATATATTTTTTTCCTTTTTGGTTGGTTTGCGCATTATTGTTCAATTTTACTTCTGGTGTTTTTTAATTTGGCTAATAAATTTTTGGTTTCAATTTTATCTCGTTTTTAATTTGAATAATTTCAGTCTGTATTGTCGAACTTTTTTTCCTATAAAGATAATATTCGGTATTTCATATTATTTAAGAGAAATGGATGGATAATTTTGAAATATTCGAACGATCTCCCAAGATGTTTAAATTATTGAAAGACGGCCTGTTCCGATATTATATATTTGAGAAGGCTGTATTGACATTCGTTCTGTTTTTTTAGAGTCTAACGAAATATTATTCTGTTCAATAGGGTTCAGATCTGATGACCGTGCACATCATTCGAAAATATTTGTTTTATTTTCTTCAAAACATCTAATAGTTTAAACAGATGATGTTAAATTATGCGATCTTGATGACAGGTAGGTCAAAAAAAGGATTTTTTCATTTAGGAGTCTGATTCACACTCTAGAAGTTTTCCTCAATGTTTGGTGAACACCCCTTGTAATATGTGTATGAATAATTAACCCTCGTATACAAACAAGCATCATTAAACCTCCGAAAATAAAAATTTTAATTTGGCCAGTCCATTTGGTCCTTTGTGAAAACATAAGATTTTTTTATTGTGTAAGACGTGAAAACGTAAGTTCTTTTCAAAGAAAAACGATTTTCACAAAAATGTTTTAGCGGTGAATAAAGGCGTGTGGCCCAAGGTCATTAATGAATGATAAAACCTTTTAAGGCGGTGCAATTACTTTGTAATAGTAATTGTTAGGAATTATGTGTAATTATACCATAATATTTTTTTTTCAAAAGACGTTTCTAACTGTTATAAGAGTGGACTATGGCGGTTTTAATTAATATATGCACGCACATGTGCTTTATATACCTTGTAGTATAATATAGACGAGTATGACTTGTTTTTTCTTTTGTTTGCTATATAAAATGGCTGTATTAAATATGAAACTTGAAAGGTAATAGATCTGATCTAATTTTTACGTCTTTATTAGCTTATTAGCTTCAATGTATATATTAGAATCAATGGAAACTCATATTTTGCGAATAAAAATAGTTTTTTTACAAATCTATATCAGTATACAAAGTATTTAGGTGGCGCAGTCGGTAGGATAGTTTCGTAGGACATACACGGTGAATAATCCTTTGAGTTTCACTCTTAAACGAGACACTGAAAAAATAGTGTTGTGAGTATACAAGAAGAGTCAGCAAGTTCCAATCATCCATCGAGAAAACTGCTAGGGCGATGATTCAATTCATTGCAAGGTTACTGATGCTGTAAGTACCAATCAATTGTTCATGTCAGTCTCTTCAAATTCCATTGATTCTAAAACTTGAATCTCTAAAATGAACAGCTTTATTAGCTGTTTCATTTTTAATTTAATATATACATATACATTCCGATTCCTTCAACTGGATGGCATATGTTTCGTCTCTCGATGTTCAGACTCTTCAGGGCACCGACATATGCTTTGTTGTGTGTAGTTGTTGTTCCACATGAGATTGTGGAACCCAACGGTTGGGTATATGATAACATTCAGCTACTGTTGTCTCATTGGGTGCAGTCTAAGAAAATCTAACACTATATATATAAGCCTTCCAACGGGGAGACGGCAAAAAACATGGGTTGATGGCTGTGGATAGGGTCTCCCTATTCTTGATGGTATGGTATATGTCGGTACCCTTCGCCGACGCCGTACCCTACCGGTACGCTTCGGGTGAATCCCAGCTGCATATCAAATGAGTTGTTTTTTTAAAATCTTTATATTGTGGACCATCAAGTTTTAAGTTTCGTGATAAATTCTCGGAAGGTTTGTTTGATTCCATCTCTAATTTCGTCCAACAGATCCATATTAATCACCAAAAGTCTTCCAGACTTTATACCGTGGAAAATATTAAAATCAGCGTTCTTAACATTTTTGAACTCTGCTATCCATGACACCAGGATAAACAGCATTAATGATATTATCATGGTTTCGAAACTCATACGGCATCAAATGCTATTAACCATGTTATAATAAGTGAATTTATTGGCAGTAGATGGCAATATTTTTAGAATTTGACAACTAAAAAATTATAGTAAAACGTTTTCGTAAAAGTTTTCATTTTCAAATTTTAAAAATTCGGTAAATATCAAAGGCACAAAGGCAAAGGCAAATGATGACACCTATGCATATGTTGATTTTAAAGTGCACCAAAAAAATTAAACCTTTGGGGATGACCACTTTGCTTAAATAGCAAAAAATTTGCAAAATTCATTACTTTTTATGTAAAAGATAAAAGGTATTTGGCGGAAATAAAAGTAATGTTTAATAAAATCGTACAATAAATTAGCTATCCGCATTAGATCAGCGAGAAATAAACGAGGGAAAAAAATGAAAGCTCTAAGCGGCCTTTTTTTAAATAGGCTCACTCCGTAATAAATTATTCAATCGTCAATTCTGCCTTTTCAAAAGTATCCCCGGGGATTTTACGTCAGTGCTTTTAATGTGACATTATCAGAGAACCCCTAGTTCTAGTTAGTGATATTGCGTGTGTAAAATAGCAGCGCACAGCAAGACCTAATCCATCAAAGTCAAGAGAAATCGCGATATTAAAATAAAACAGTTCCACTCATTCTCCGTACTGAGAATTTTTGCACTGCCAATTATGAAAGCAAACTTTAGGTAATCAATATATATTATGAACTACAATATAAATGTTGATAAATGACATTAGATCAAACTCTAAACTATATTAGATTTCTTAAAGATAATTTTTTATTTAGGACCCACTATCAACTAACGGATCTTTCAAATTGAACGGTGTGTTTAATTCTTGAATAAAGTACAGATAGCGTTGTGAATATGCTTATATTTATATAACATTTATAAAAATGAGGTCGTACACAACACAACAACACGCTAAAATTGTTGAATTATTTATCAAATATGGTTTTGGTTTGAAAAACAATGGTGAACTTATACGGCTAAACCATTTACTCTACATGGACGATCTGAAATTATTTGCCTTATCGAACAGTCACCTACAACAAACGTTAAAAATAGCGGAAAATGAATATGAAGTGCGTGGAAACAATACCGATCGTATTGTCATCGACTGGAATCATTCCAAAGAACCTGATATAGAACATTAAAACTTTAGGCATTAAAGACATTTTTTTTAGAATCATGCAGAAGGTTGTATTGCTTGGAACAGCTCGAACCGTTCGAAAGTTTTTGAATAACAATAGGAAACCAAGGCCAGCACTGCAAACGTGTGACCCGAGAACATCGAAAGGGCCCCCACAGAGCTTAATCCTTGATATCTAAGATGTCTGGGATAAGTCAATGTTCCCCTTAGAAGGAGTGCGAATTCGTTTAGGCTAAATAATAAATAATAATTAAAAACTTATTTTCTTAAGTAGAAACAAATTATTTCTGCAAAAAAATCTGATATTTAATATTGTTTAATAGAGGAAATAATTAGAACCAAAAATTCTTATCGTTAACATTTCTTTGTCAGTCAGTATATTAACAATTATTAAAAATTTCTATTTTGTCTCTTCAATTATGTGCTTTTGCCGTGTTCGAAATGGAAAAATACATTGTAGCAAAAGCATGTGCCTCCAGAGGTATATTTATTTAAGCCAGGCTTACCGCCGCAAGTCCAAACGGAAATTATAACAAAGTGCAGTTTGTTTCACTTTATAGCCCCCCAAGAAAGTTTCATTTCTCGTCTCGGATAAAACCACCTTTTGTCTATATGCAGACAGTATGCACAAATGGATAATTGAAATTAATCATCAATCATTTTATTTAACAGATTAATTAATTTAATTACATACAGGGTTAATTAGTTGGAAAATTATTCCAAGAGCATGAGGTCAATTAGTCAAAAGCCATATTCGGTGGCAATGCAACTAAATTAAATTAAGAGCAAGATGACTAAACTAAATCCGAAACTTCCTCTGGCGGTCAGCTATGTAAATTAAAGAGAAATCCCGTTTAACAAAGAAGGTTATTATCAAAATTGACTGGGGAACCATTAATCTTAATTTAATTATGGGAACCGCACCCATAAGCTCTGCTATACAACTACCCCCTCACTATCAACTCGTGTTTCATTCTTACAATATTGTATAATATATCAACACATACTGTAAATCATATAGCAATACTGTTCAGATAAAAAAGTAATGGGACAATTGTTTATGCAAAAAAAGTATTGGTAATTCTCGGTTTTTTTTTAATATCCTCTTTTGTATACCAAATAGATTTTCAACTAAACACTAAATCACTTTTTAAATTAGTCGACGCGCGTTTTGCTAACAATGTTAGCATCATCAGAAGATGATTCAATCTAATCTTGAAATTAAACCATATTCTATTTATATGACAACCTCTCCTAACGAGGATTTTGAGATGATCCAAACTAAGCTAAGAAGAAAGTAGAATAAGGCGGAGATTGTTAATTTTTATATAAAGAAACTGGGTTTTCATAATATTTGTTTAGTGTGGAATTAAGAATAAAAACCAGTGTATATTATTTTTAAAGAATTAAAATAGAACATGTCAAACAATGTTTTATTTTCGTATAAACAAACTGACACAAAGCAAAACAAGCAAATATTCGAATCAAATCTAAATTAGATTCGTTTTTACGCACAGGGTACATTTTGCTAACGGTGGAATGTGCCGACGTGGGAAAATGACAGTAATATTTTTCGTGAATTCGCATCAAACCGCTCTTATTGGCTTGGGAAGACCTTTAAAATACCATCAGGGTTGCCGCGTGTACACAATCTGTTCATAATTAGAAAAAAATCTCCCCCTAGAACTGCCGGTTCCCTAACGAGAGAAAACGCAACTACCAAAATACAATTTATGTCTGTTTTAGTTCTTGAGATGGAACGACGAAAGGGTTTCATTAAATGCGTTATTCACGTAAGAAAATTTTATCTTCTTTTATTATAACATTATATTGCTCGACATGTGTTCTACATAAGTTTACGTTTCTAGGAAACCTGTTCTTATTACACGAAAGTATTATTTTCATGAAATAAATTATCCTTTTTTATTTTTTGACATACATCCTATTACGGTTCTTTACAAGGGTTTCTCTCTAAATGAAGACAATATTAAATAGAGAGAAAAGTTTAGTTAGAAAAATGATGGTTGGATAAAACGCAATGCGAATGTAAAAGTGATCTGTAAAAAGCATCTCCTTTCTAGCAACGATCCGTAAATTTCAAGGCGATATGATATTTAGTTTTGTTTTGACAGTCTTCGCAGATAACGTCGACTTTTTTGCAATCATGGAAAAGCCAAAATTTCGTGTCATTAAACACTACTTATTCCATCGAAAAATCATCGTTCCTTTATATTACATGGGTCATAAATGGTTTACTCGATCTATTTAGAATCGATCTGGTCAAACCAACAGCTAAACGCGCGTCCCATTGATGTCACTACTGATGAAATGGTCAAAAGAATAAATTAAAACTGATCATATATTTAACTGAGGTAGCCGATACTTGATGGAAATTCATTTTAAATGAAAAACCAAGTTTAATATCTAAATTTCCACTATGTTATATAGTGGAAATATAGTGGAAATTTAGATATTAATCTTGGTTTTTTATTTAAAACTCAAAAACGTGTCAACAAAAACGTGCTAAATAATTTGCCATCGCCAAACCACCGTAGATATAGGAATTTCGATGGCAGAGTTGCAGTCTCCATTAAAAATATGACACATATGATGTAAAATGACGATCTCATTGGCACAGGTCTCTGGCTGAAACAAGTTGTGCTTTTGGGATTTTTTCGAAATTCCCCATGTAACAGATAAAAACCAATTTAAAAAAATCCTATCGCCAAACCGCTGTAGATAGATGAATTTCTATGGCAGAGTTGCATTGTCCGTTAAATATAGAGTGTCTATCATGTAAAATGATAATCGTATTAGCACATGTCTCAATGTGAAACAAGTTGCGCCTTTCGGATTTCTTCGAAATTCCCCCTATAACAGACAAGAACCAATTAAAAAATGTCCTATCGCCAAACCACTTTAGAAAGACGAATTTCGGTAGCAGAGTTGCATTCTCTATTAAAAATGGGGTACCTGTGATGTAAAATGATGATCTTATAAGCACAGGTCTCGATCTGATACAAGTTGCGCCTTTCAGATTTCTTCGAAATTCCTCCTGTAACAGACAAAAACCAATTAAACAATTAAAATATTTCCTATCGTCAAACCACTTTAAATAGATGAGTTTCGATAGCTGAGTTGCATTCTCCGTTAAAAATGGGGTACCTGTGATGTGTACCTGTGAATTAAAACATTTCCTAACGCGAAACCACTGTAGGCAGGCGAATTTTGATGGCAAAGTTGCATTCTCCGTTAAGTATAGAGTACCTATGATCTAAAATGATAATCTTATTCACACAAGTCTCGATCTGATACAAGTTGAGCCTTTCAGATTTCTTCGAAATTCCCCCTGTAACAGACAACAACGAATAAAAAAATTCCAATCGCCATACCACTTTAGATAGACGAATTTCGATTGCAGAGTTGCCTTCTACGTTAAAAATAGGGTACCTGTGATGTAAAATGTTGATCTTATTAGCACAGGTCTCGATCTGATACAAGTTGCGCCTTTCGGATTTCTTCGAAATTCCCCCTATAACAGATAACAACGAATAAAAAAAAATCCTATCGCCATACCACTTTGGATAGACGAATGTCGATGGCAGAGTTGCATTCTACGTTAAAAATAGAGTGCTTGTGATGTAAAATGATGATCTTATTAGCACATGTCTCAAAGTGAAACAAGTTGGGCCTTTTGGATTTTTTCGAAATTCTCCCTGTAAGAGACACAAACGAATTAAAAACATTCCTATCGCCAAACCACAGTATGCAGCCGAATTTCGATGCAAGAGTTGCATTCTCCGTTGAAAATTGAGTAGCTGTGATGTAAAATGATTATCTTATTAGCACAGGTCTCGGTCTGAAACAAGTTGCGCCTTTCGGACTTCTTCGGAATTCCCTCTGTAACGGACAGTAACGAACTAAAAAATTTCCTATCACGAAACCACTGTAGGCAGACGAATTTTGATGATAGAGTTGCATTCTCCGTTAAATATAGAGCATCTATGATGTAAATTCATAATCTTATTCGCACGGGTCTCGATCTGATACAAGTTGCGCCTTTCGGATTTCATCGAAATTCCCCATGTAACAGACAACAACGAATAAAAAAAATTCCTATCGCCATACCACTTTAAATAGACGAATTTCGATGGCAAAGTTGCATTCTAAGTTAAAAATAGTGTACCTATGATGTAAAATGATGATCTTATTAGCACCTGTTTCAATGTCATATAAGTTTCGCCTATTGGATTTCTTCGAAACTCTCCCTGTAAGAGAAAAACGAATTAAAAAATTACCATCGCCAAACCACTGTAGGCAGTCAAATTTCGCTAGCAGAGTTACATTCTCCGTTTAAAAGAGAGTACCTATGATGTAAAATGATGATGTTATTAGCACATGTCTCAATGTGAAACAAGTTGCGCCTTTTGGATTTTTTCGAAATTCTCCCTGTAAGAGACACAAACGAATTAAAAACATTCCTATCGCCAAACCACTATAGACAGCCGAATTTCGATACAAGAGTTGCATTCTCTGTTGAAAATAGAGTAGCTATGGTGTAAAATGATTATCTTATTAGCACAGGTCTCGGTCTGAAACAAGTTGCGCCTTTCGGACTTCTTCGGAATTCCCTCTGTAACGGACAGTAACGAACTAAAAAATTTCCTATCACGAAACCACTGTAGGCAGGCGAATTTTGATGACAGAGTTGCATTCTCCGTTAAATATAGAGCATCTATGATGTAAAATGATAATCTTAATCGCACGGGTCTCGATCTGGTACAAGTTGCGCCTTTCGGATTTCTTCGAAATTCCCCCTGTAACAGACAACAACGAATAAAAAAAATTCCTATCGCCATACCACTTCAAATAGACGAATTTCGATGGCAAAGTTGCATTCTAAGTTAAAAATAGGGTACCTGTGATGTAAAATGTTGATGTTATTAGCACAGGTCTCGATCTGATACAAGTTGCGCCTTTCGGATTTCTTCGAAATTCCCCCTGTAACAGACAACAACGAATAAAAAAAATCCTATCGCCATACCACTTTAGATAGACGAATGTCGATGGCAGAGTTGCATTCTACGTTAAAAATAGAGTGCTTGTGATGTAAAATGATGATCTTATTAGCACATGTCTCAATGTGAAACAAGTTGCGCCTTTTGGATTTTTTCGAAATTCTCCCTGTAAGAGACACAAACGAATTAAAAACATTCCTATCGCCAAACCACTGTAGACAGCCGAATTTCGATGCAAGAGTTGCATTCTCCGTTGAAAATTGAGTAGCTGTGAAGTAAAATGATTATCTTATTAGCACAGGTCTCGGTCTGAAACAAGTTGCGCCTTTCGGACTTCTTCGGAATTCCCTCTGTAACGGACAGTAACGAACTAAAAAATTTCCTATCACGAAACCACTGTAGGCAGGCGAATTTTGATGACAGAGTTGCATTCTCCGTTAAATATAGAGCATCTATGATGTAAAATGATAATCTTAATCGCACGGGTCTCGATCTGGTACAAGTTGCGCCGTTCGGATTTTTTCGAAATTCCCCCTGTAACAGACAACAACGAATAAAAAAAATTCCTATCGCCATACCTCTTTAAATAGACGATTTTCGATGGCAAAGTTGCATTCTAAGTTAAAAATAGGGTACCTGTGATGTAAAATGTTGATGTTATTAGCACAGTTCTCGATCTGATACAAGTTGCGCCTTTCGGATTTCTTCGAAATTCCCCCTGTAACAGACAACAACGAATAAAAAAAATCCTATCGCCATACCACTTTAGATAGACGAATGTCGATGGCAGAGTTGCATTCTACGTTAAAAATAGAGTGCTTGTGATGTAAAATGATGATCTTATTAGCACATGTCTCTATGTGAAACAAGTTGCGCCTTTTGGATTTTTTTCGAAATTCTCCCTGTAAGAGACACAAACGAATTAAAAACATTCCTATCGCCATACCACTGTAGACAGCCAAATTTCGATGCAAGAGTTGCATTCTCTGTTGAAAATAGAGTAGCTGTGATGTAATATGTTTATCTTATTAGCACAGGTCTCGGTCTGAAACAAATTGCGCCTTTCGGATTTCTTCGGAATTCCCTCTGTAACGGACAGTAACGAATTAAAAAATTTCCTACCACGAAACTACTGTAGGCAGGCGAATTTTGATGACAGAGTTGCATTCTCCGTTAAATATAGAGCATCTATGATTTAAAATGATAAACTTATTAGCACAGGTCTCGATCTGATACAAGTTGCGCCTTTTGGATTTTTTCCAAATTCTCCCTGTAAGAGACACAAACAAATTAAAACCATTCCTATCGCCAAACCACTGTAGATAGCCGAATTTCAATGCAAGAGTTGCATTCTCCGTTGAAAATACAGTAGCTGTGATGTAAAATGATTATCTTATTAGCACAGGTCTTGGTCTGAAACAAGTTGCGCCTTTCGGATTTCTTCGAAATTCCCTCTGTAACAGACAATAACGAATTAAAATATTTCCTATCGCGAAACCACTGTAGGCAGGCGAATTTTGATGGCAAAGTTGCATTCTCCGTTAAGTATAGAGTACCTATGATCTAAAATGATAATCTTATTCACACAGGTCTCGATCTGATACAAGTTGAGCCTTTCAGATTTCTTCGAAATTCCCCCTGTAACAGACAACAACGAATAAAAAAATTCCAATCGCCATACCACTTTAGATAGACGAATTTCGATTGCAGAGTTGCATTCTACGTTAAAAATAGGGTACCTGTGATGTAAAATGTTGATCTTATTAGCACAGGTCTCGATCTGATGCAAGTTGCGCCTTTCGGATTTCTTCGAAATTCCCCCTGTAACAGACAACAACGAATAAAAAAAAATCCTATCGCCATACCACTTTAGATAGACGAATGTCGATGGCAGAGTTGCATTCTACGTTAAAAATAGAGTGCTTGTGATGTAAAATGATGATCTTATTAGCACATGTCTCAATGTGAAACAAGTTGCGCCTTTTGGATTTTTTCGAAATTCTCCCTGTAAGAGACACAAACGAATTAAAAACATTCCTATCGCCAAACCACTGTAGACAGCCAAATTTCGATGTAAGAGTTGCATTCTCCGTTGAAAATTGAGTAGCTATGATGTAAAATGATTATCTTATTAGCACAGGTCTTGGTCTGATACAAGTTGCGCCTTTCGGATTTCTTCGAAATTCCCCCTGTAACAGACAACAACGAATAAAAAAAGTTCCTATCGCCATACCACTTTAAATAGACGAATTTCGATGGCAAAGTTGCATTCTAAGTTAAAAATAGAGTACCTATGATGTAAAATGATGATCTTATTAGCACATGTTTCAATGTCATATAAGTTTCGCCTTTTGGATTTCTTCGAAACTCTCCCTGTAAGAGACAAAACGAATTAAAAAAATTCCTATCGCCAAACCTCTGTAGACAGCCGAATTTCGATGCAAGACTTGTATTCTCCGTTGAAAATTGAGTAGCTGTGATGTAAAATGATTATCTTATTAGCACAGGTCTCGGTGTGAAACAAGTTGCGCCTTTCGGATTTCTTCGGAATTCCCTCTGTAACGGACAGGAACGAATTAAAAAATTTCCTAACACAAAACCACTGTGGGCAGGCGAATTTTGATGACAGAGTTGCATTCTCCGTTAAATATAGAGCATCTGTGATGTAAAATGATAAACTTATTAGCACAGGTCTGGATCTGATACAAGTTGCGCCTTTTGGATTTTTTCCCAATTCTCCCTGTAAGAGACACAAACAAATTAAAACCATTCCTATCGCCAAACCACTGTAGACAGCCGAATTTCAATGCAAGAGTTGCATTCTCCGTTGAAAATACAGTAGCTGTGATGTAAAATGATTATCTTATTAGCACAGGTCTTGGTCTGAAACAAGTTGCGCCTTTGGAATTTCTTCGAAATTCCCTCTCTAACAGACAATAACGAATTAAAAAATTTCCTATCGCGAAACCATTGTAGGCAGGCGAATTTTGATAGCAGAGTTGCATTCTCCGTTAAATATAGAGTACCTATGATGTAAAATGATAATCTTATTCGCACTGGTCTCGATCTGATACAAGTTGCGCCTTTCGGATTTCTTCGAAATTCCCCCTGTAACAGACAACATCGAATAAAAAAAGTTCCTATCGCCATACCACTTTGAATAGACGAATGTCGATGGCAGAGTTGCATTCTACGTTAAAAATAGAGTGCTTGTGATGTAAAATAATGATCTTATTAGCACATGTCTCAATGTGAAACAAGATGCGCCTTTTGGATTTTTTCGAAATTCTCGCTGCAAGAGACACAAACGAATTAAAAACATTCCTATCGCCAAACCACTGTAGACAGCCAAATTTCGATGCAAGAGTTGCATTCTCCGTTGAAAATTGAGTAGCTATGATGTAAAATGATTATCTTATTAGCACAGGTCTTGGTCTGATACAAGTTGCGCCTTTCGGATTTCTTCGAAATTCCCCCTGTAACAGACAACAACGAATAAAAAAAGTTCCTATCGCCATACCACTTTAAATAGACGAATTTCGATGGCAAAGTTGCATTCTAAGTTAAAAATAGAGTACCTATGATGTAAAATGATGATCTTATTAGCACATGTTTCAATGTCATATAAGTTTCGCCTTTTGGATTTCTTCGAAATTCCCCCTGTAACAGACAACAACGAATAAAAAAAAATCCTATCGCCATACCACTTTAGATAGACGAATGTCGACGGCAGAGTTGCATTCTACGTTAAAAATAGAGTGCTTGTGATGTAAAATGATGATCTTATTAGCACATGTCTCAATGTGAAACAAGTTGCGCCTTTTGGATTTTTTCGAAATTCTCCCTGTAAGAGACACAAACGAATTAAAAACATTCCTATCGCCAAACCACTGTAGACAGCCAAATTTCGATGCAAAAGTTGCATTCTCCATTGAAAATTGAGTAGCTATGATGTAAAATGATTATCTTATTAGCACAGGTCTCGGTCTGAAACAAGTTGCGCTTTTCGGACTTCTTCGGAATTCCCTCTGTAACGGACAGTAACGAACTAAAAAATTTCCTATCACGAAACCACTGTAGGCAGGCGAATTTTGATGACAGAGTTGCATTCTCCGTTAAATATAGAGCATCTGTGATGTAAAATGATAATCTTATTCCGACGGGTCTCGATCTGATACAAGTTGCGCCTTTCGGATTTCTTCGAAATTCCCCCTGTAACAGACAACAACGAATAAAAAAAATTCCTGTCGCCATAACACTTTAAATAGACGAATTTCGATAGCAAAGTTGCATTCTAAGTTAAAAATAGAGTACCTATGATGTAAAATGATGATGTTATTAGCACATGTCTCAATGTGAAACAAGTTGCGCCTTTTGGATTTTTTCGAAATTCTCCCTGTAAGAGACACAAACAAAATAAAAGCATTCCTATCGCCAAACCACTGTAGACAGCCGAATTTCAATACAAGAGTTGCATTCTCCGTTGAAAATACAGTAGCTGTGATGTAAAATGATTATCTTATTAGCACAGGTCTCGGTCTGAAACAAGTTGCGCCATTCGGATTTCTTCGGAATTCCCTCTGTAACGGACAGGAACGAATTAAAAAATTTCCTATCACGAAACCACTGTAGGCGGGCGATTCTTGATGACAGAGTTGCATTCTCCGTTAAATATAGAGCATCTATGATTTAAAATGATAAACTTATTAGCACAGGTCTCGATCTGATACAAGTTGCGCCTTTTGGATTTTTTCCAAATTCTCCCTGTAAGAGACACAAACAAATTAAAACCATTCCTATCGCCAAACCACTGTAGACAGCCGAATTTCAATGCAAGAGTTGCATTCTCCGTTGAAAATACAGTAGTTGTGATGTAAAATGATTATCTTATTAGCACAGGTCTTGGTCTGAAACAAGTTGCGCCTTTCGGATTTCTTCGAAATTCCCTCTTTAACAGACAATAACGAATTAAAAAATTTCCTATCGCGAAACCATTGTAAGGCAGGCGAATTTTGATGGCATAGTTGCATTCTCCGTTAAATATAGAGCACCTATGATGTAAAATGATAATCTTATTCGCACGGGTCGCGATCTGATACAAGTTGCGCCTTTCGGATTTCTTCGAAATTCCCCCTGTAACAGACAACATCGAATAAAAAAAGTTCCTATCGCCATACCACTTTGAATAGACGAATGTCGATGGCAGAGTTACATTCTAAGTTAAAAATAGAGTACCTATGATGTAAAATGATGATCTTATTAGCACATGTTTCAATGTCATATAAGTTTCGCCTTTTGGATTTCTT
Source organism: Cosmopolites sordidus (assembly GCA_031761425.1). NCBI lineage: Eukaryota > Metazoa > Arthropoda > Insecta > Coleoptera > Curculionidae > Cosmopolites > Cosmopolites sordidus. The sequence continues at coordinate 1,328,437 of JARFXV010000188.1, read as the reverse complement.
CGAAACTCTCCCTGTAAGAGACAAAAACGAATTAAAAAAATTCCTATCGCCAAACCCCTGTAGGCCGTCAAATTTCGATAGCAGAGTTACATTCTACGTTAAAAATAGAGTACCTATGATGTAAAATGATGATGTTATTAGCACATGTCTCAATGTGAAACAAGTTGCGCCTTTTGGATTTTTTCCAAATTCTCCCTGTAAGAGACACAAACAAATTAAAAGCATTCCTATCGCCAAACCACTGTAGACAGCCGAATTTCAATGCAAGAGTTGCATTCTCCGTTAAATATAGAGCATCTATGATTTAAAATGATAAACTTATTAGCACACTTCTCGATCTGATACAAGTTGCGCTTTTCGGATTTCTTCGAAATTCCCCCTGTAACAGACAACAACGAATACAAAAAAAATCCTCTCGCCATACCACTTTAGACAGACGAATGTCGATGGCAGAGTTACATTCTACGTTAAAAATAGAGTGCTTGTGATGTAAAATGATGATCTTATTAGCATATGTCTCAATGTGAAACAAGTTGGGCCTTTTGGATTTTTTCCAAATTCTCCCTGTAAGAGACACAAACAAATTAAAAACATTCCTATCGCCAAACCACTGTAGACAGCCGAATTTCAATGCAAGAGTTGCATTGTCCGTTGAAAATACAGTAGCTGTGATGTAAAATAATTATCTTATTAGCACACGTCTCGGTCTGAAACAAGTTGCGCCTTTCGGATTTCTTCGGAATTCCCTCTGTAACGGACAGGAACGAATTAAAAAATTTCCTATCACGAAACCACTGTAGGCAGGCGAATTTTGATGACAGAGTTGCATTCTCCGTTAAATATAGAGCATCTGTGATATAAAATGATAAACATATTAGCACAGGTCTCGATCTGATACAAGTTGTGCCTTTCGGATTTCTTCGAAATTCCCCCTGTAACAGACAACCACGAATAAAAAAAAATCCTATCGCCATAACACTTTAGATAGACGAATGTCGATGGCAGAGTTGCATTCTACGTTAAAAATAGAGTGCTTGTGATGAAAAATGATGACCTTATTAGCACATGTCTCAATGTGAAACAAGTTGCGCCTTTTGGATTTTTTCGAAATTCTCCCTGTAAGAGACACAAACGAATTTAAAACATTCCTATCGCCAAACCATTATAGACAGCCGAATTTCGATGCAAGAGTTGCATTCTCTGTTGAAAATAGAGTGGCTGTGATGTAATATGTTTATCTTATTAGCACAGGTATCGGTCTGAAACAAGTTGCGCCTTTCGGATTTCTTCGAAATTCCCTCTGTAACAGACAATAACGAATTAAAACATTTCCTATCGCGAAACCACTGTAGGCAGGCGAATTTTGATGGCAAAGTTGCATTCTAAGTTAAAAATAGAGTACCTATGATGTAAAATGATGATCTTATTAGCACATGTTTCAATGTCATATAAGTTTCGCCTTTTGGATTTCTTCGAAACTCTCCCTGTAAGAGACAAAAACGAATTAAAAAAATTCCTATCGCCAAACCACTGTAGACAGCCGAATTTCGATGCAAGAGTTGCATTCTCTGTTGAAAATAGAGTGGCTGTGATGTAATATGTTTATCTTATTAGCACAGGTATCGGTCTGAAACAAGTTGCGCCTTTCGGATTTCTTCGAAATTCCCTCTGTAACAGACAATAACGAATTAAAACATTTCCTATCGCGAAACCACTGTAGGCAGGCGAATTTTGATGGCAAAGTTGCATTCTAAGTTAAAAATAGAGTACCTATGATGTAAAATGATGATCTTATTAGCACATGTTTCAATGTCATATAAGTTTCGCCTTTTGGATTTCTTCGAAACTCTCCCTGTAAGAGACAAAAACGAATTAAAAAAATTCCTATCGCCAAACCACTGTAGACAGCCGAATTTCGATGCAAGAGTTGCATTCTCCGTTGAAAATTGAGTAGCTGTGATGTAAAATGATTGTCTTATTAGCACAGGTCTCGGTCTGTAAACAAGTTGCGCCTTTCGGATTTCTTCGGAATTCCCTCTGTAACTTACACGAACGAATTAAAAAATTTCCTATTACGAAACCACTGTAGGCAGGCGAATTTTGATGACAGAGTTGCATTCTCCGTTAAATATAGAGCATCTATGATTTAGAATGATAATCTTATTCACACAGGTCTCTATCTGATACAAGTTGCGCCTTTCGGATTTCTTCGAAATTCCCCCTGTAACAGACAACAACGAATAAAAAAAATTCCTATCGCCATACCACTTTGAATAGACGAATATCGATTGCAGAGTTGCATTCTACGTTAAAAATAGAGTGTTTGTGATGTAAAATGATGATCTTATTAGCACATGTCTCAATGTGAAACAAGTTGCGCCTTTTGGATTTTTTCGAAATTCTCCCTGTAAGAGACACAAACGAATTTAAAACATTCCTATCGCCAAACCACTATAGACAGCCGAATTTCGATGCAAGAGTTGCATTCTCTGTTGAAAATAGAGTGGCTGTGATGTAATATGTTTATCTTATTAGCACAGGTCTCCGTCTGAAACAAGTTGCGCCTTTCGGATTTCTTCGAAATTCCCTCTGTAACAGACAATATCGAATTAAAACATTTCCTATCGCGAAACCACTGTAGGCAGGCGAATTTTGATGGCAAAGTTGCATTCTCCATTAAGTATAGAGTACCTATGATGTAAAATGATAATCTTATTCACACAGGTCTCGATCTGATACAAGTTGCGGCTTTCGGATTTCTTCGAAATTCCCCCTGTAACAGACACCAACGAATAAAAAAAAATCCTATCGCCATACCACTTTGAATAGACGAATGTCGATGGCAGAGTTGCATTCTACGTTAAAAATAGAGTGTTTGTGATGTAAAATGATGATCTTATTAGCACATGTTTAAATGTCATATAAGTTTCGCCTTTTGGATTTCTTCGAAACTCTCCCTGTAAGACACAAAAACGAATTAAAAAAATTCCTATCGCCAAACCACTATAGGCAGTCAAATTTCGATAGCAGAGTTGCATTCTCCGTTAAAAATAGAGTACCTATGATGTGAAATGATGATGTTATTAGCACACGTCTCAATGTGAAACAAGTTGCGCCTTTTGGATTTTTTCCAAATTCTCCCTCTAAGAGACACAAACAAATTAAAAGCATTCCTATCGCCAAACCACTGTAGACAGCCGAATTTCAATGCAAGAGTTGCATTCTCCGTTGAAAATACAGTAGCTGTGATGTAAAATGATTATCTTATTAGCACAGGTCTCGGTCTGAAACAAGTTGCGCTTTTCGGATTTCTTCGAAATTCCCTCTGTAACAGACAATAACGAATTTAAAAATTTCCTATCGCGAAACCATTGTAGGTAGGCGAATTTTGATGGCAGAGTTGCATTCTCCGTTAAATATAGAGTACCTATGATGTAAAATGATAATCTTATTCGCACGGGTCTCGATCTGATACAAGTTGCGCCTTTCTGATTTCTTCGAAATTCCCCCTGAAACAGACAACAACGAATAAAAAAAAATCCTGTCGCCATACCACTTTAGATAGACGAATGTCGATGGCAGGGTTGCATTCTACGTTAAAAATAGGGTACCTGTGATGTAAAATGTTGATCTTATTAGCACAGGTCTCGATCTGATACAAGTTGCGCCTTTCGGATTTCTTCGAAATTCCCACTGTAACAGACAACAACGAATAAAAAAAAACTATCGCCATACTACTTTAGATAGACGAATGTCGATGGCAGAGTTGCATTCTACGTTAAAAATAGAGTGCTTGTGATGTAAAATGATGATCTTATTAGCACATGTCTCAATGTGAAACAAGTTGCGCCTTTTGGATTTTTGCGAAATTCTCCCTGTAAGAGACACAAACGAATTAAAAACATTCCTATCGCCAAACCACTGTAGACAGCCGAATTTCGATGCAAGAGTTGCATTCTCCGTTGAAAATTGAGTAGCTGTGATGTAAAATGATTATCTTATTAGCACAGGTCTCGGTCTGAAACAAGTTGCGCCTTTCGGATTTCTTCGGAATTCCCTCTGTAACGGACAGTAACGAATTAAAAAATTTCCTATCACGAAACTACTGTAGGCAGGCGAATTTTGATGGCAGAGTTGCATTCTCCGTTAAATATAGAGCATCTATTATTTAAAATGATAAACTTATTAGCACAGGTCTCGATCTGATACAAGTTGCGCCTTTCGGATTTCTTCGAAATTCCCCCTGTAACAGACAACAACGAATAAAAAAAAGTCCTATCGCCATACCACTTTGAATAGACGAATGTCGATTGCAGAGTTGCATTCTACGTTAAAAATAGAGTGTTTGTGATGTAAAATGATGATCTTATTAGCACATGTCTCAATGTGAAACAAGTTGCGCCTTTTGGATTTTTTCGAAATTCTCCCTGTAAGAGACACAAACGAATTTAAAACATTCCTATCGCCAAACCACTATAGACAGCCGAATTTCGATGCAAGAGTTGCATTCTCTGTTGAAAATAGAGTAGCTGTGATGTAATATGTTTATCTTGTTAGCACAGGTTTCGGTCTGAAACAAGTTGCGCCTTTCGGATTTCTTCGAATTTCCCTCTGTAACAGACAATAACGAATTAAAACATTTCCTATCGCGAAACCACTGTAGACAGGCGAATTTTGATGGCAAAGTTGCATTCTCCATTAAGTATAGAGTACCTATGATGTAAAATGATAATCTTATTCACACAGGTCTCGATCTGATACAAGTTGCGCCTTTCGGATTTCTTCGAAATTCCCCCTGTAACAGACAACAACGAATAAAAAAAATCCTATAGCCATGCCACTTTGAATAGACGAATGTCGATGGCAGAGTTGCATTCTACGTTAAAAATAGAGTGCTTGTGATGTAAAATGATGATCTTATTAGCACATGTCTCAATGTGAAACAAGTTGCGCCTTTTGGATTTTTTCGAAATTCTCCCTGTAAGAGACACAAACGAATTAAAAACATTCCTATCGCCAAACCACTATAGACAGCCGAATTTCGATGCAAGAGTTGCATTCTCTATTGGAAATAGAGCAGCTGTGATGTAATATGTTTATCTTATTAGCACAGGCCTCGGTCTGAAACAAGTTGCGCCTTTCGGATTTCTTCGGAATTCCCTCTGTAACGGACAGGAACGAATTAAAAAATTTCCTATCCACTTTAGGCAGGCGAATTTTGATGACAGAGTTGCATTCTCCGTTAAACATAGAGCATCTATGATTTAAAATGATAAACTTATTAGCACAGGTCTCGATCTGATACAAGTTGCGCCTTTCGGATTTCTTCGAAATTCCCCCTGTAACAGACAACAACGAATAAAAAAAATCCTATAGCCATGCCACTTTGAATAGACGAATGTCGATGGCAGAGTTGCATTCTACGTTAAAAATAGAGTGCTTGTGATGTAAAATGATGATCTTATTAGCACATGTCTCAATGTGAAACAAGTTGCGCCTTTTGGATTTTTTCGAAATTCTCCCTGTAAGAGACACAAACGAATTAAAAACATTCCTATCGCCAAACCACTGTAGACAGCCGAATTTCGATGCAAGAGTTGCATTCTCCGTTGAAAATTGAGTAGCTGTGATTATCTGTTAATCTATGATTTAAAATGATAAACTTATTAGCACAGGTCTCGATCTGATACAAGTTGCGCTTTTCGGATTTCTTCGAAATTCCCCCTGTAACTGACAACAACGAATAAAAAAAAATCCTATCACCATACCACTTTGAATAGACGAATGTCGATGGCAGAGTTGCATTCTACGTTAAAAATAGAGTGTTTGTGATGTAAAATGATGATCTTATTAGCACATGTCTCAATGTGAAACAAGTAAGAGACACAAACGAATTAAAAACATTCCTATCGCCAAACCACTATAGACAGCCCAATTTCGATGCAAGAGTTGCATTCTCTGTTGAAAATAGAGTAGCTGTAACGTAATATGTTTATCTTATTAGCACAGGTCTCGGTCTGAAACAAGTTGCGCCTTTCGGATTTCTTCGAAATTCCCTCTGTAACAGACAATAACGAATTAAAACATTTCCTATCGCGAAACCACTGTAGGCAGGAGAATTTTGATGGCAGAGTTGCATTCTCCTTTAAGTATAGAGTACCTATGATCTAAAATGATAATCTTATTGACACAGGTCTCGATCTGATACAAGTTGAGCCTTTCAGATTTCTTTGAAATTCTCCCTGTAACAGACAACAACGAATAAAAAAATTCCAATCGCCATACCACTTTAGATAGACGAATTTCGATTGCAAAGTTGCATTCTACGTTAAAAATAGGGTACCTGTGATGTAAAATGTTGATCTTATTAGCACAAGTCTCGATCTGATACAAGTTGCGCCTTTCGGATTTCTTCGAAATTCCCACTGTAACAGACAACAACGAATAAAAAAAAATACTATCGCCATACCACTTTAGATAGACGAATGTCGATGGCAGAGTTGCATTCTACGTCAAAAATAGAGTGCTTGTGATGTAAAATGATGATCTTATTAGCACATGTCTCAATGTGAAAAAATTGCGCCTTTTGGATTTTTTCGAAATTCTCCCTGTAAGAGACACAAACGAATTAACAACATTCCTATCGCCAAACCACTGTAGACAGCCGAATTTCAATGCAAGAGTTGCATTCTCCGTTGAAAATACAGTAGCTGTGATGTAAAATGATTATCTTATTAGCACAGGTCTCGGTCTGAAACAAGTTGCGCTTTTCGGATTTCTTCGGAATTCCCTCTGTAACGGACAGGAACGAACTAAAAAATTTCCTATCACGAAACCACTGCAGGCAGGCGAATTTTGATGACAGAGTTGCATTCTCCGTTAAATATAGAGCATGTATGATTTAAAATGATAAACTTATTAGCACAGGTCTCGATCTGATACAAGTTGCGCCTTTCGGATTTCTTCGAAATTCCCACTGTAACAGACAACAACGAATAAAAAAAAACTATCGCCATACCACTTTAGATAGACGAATGTCGATGGCAGAGTTGCATTCTACGTTAAAAATAGAGTGCTTGTGATGTAAAATGATGATCTTATTAGCACATGTCTCAATGTGAAACAAGTTGCGCCTTTTGGATTTTTTCGAAATTCTCCCTGTAAGAGACACAAACGAATTAAAAACATTCCTATCGCCAATCCAGTATAGACAGCCGAATTTCGATGCAAGAGTTGCATTCTCCGTTGAAAATTGAGTAGCTGTGATGTAAAATGATTATCTTATTAGTACAGGTCTCGGTCTGAAACAAGTTGCGCCTTTCGGATTTCTTCGGAATTCCCTCTGTAACGGACAGTAACGAATTAAAAAATTTCCTATCACGAAACTACTGTAGGCAGGCGAATTTTGATGGCAGAGTTGCATTCTCAGTTAAATATAGAGCATCTATGATTTCAAATGATAAACTTATTAGCACAGGTCTCGATCTGATACAAGTTGCGCCTTTCGGATTTCTTCGAAATTCCCCCTGTAACAGACAACAACGAATAAAAAAAAATCCTATCGCCATACCACCTTAGGTAGACGAATGTCGATGGCAGAGTTGCATTCTCCGTTAAGTATAGAGTACCTATGATCTAAAATGATAATCTTATTCACACAGGTCTCGATCTGATACAAGTTGAGCCTTTCAGATTTCTTCGAAATTCCCCCTGTAACAGACAACAACAAATAAAAAAAATCCAATCGCCATACCACTTTAGATAGACGAATTTCGATTGCAGAGTTGCATTCTACGTTAAAAATAGGGTACCTGTGATGTAAAATGTTGATCTTATTAGCACAGGTCTCGATCTGATACAAGTTGCGCCTTTCGGATTTCTTCGAAATTCCCACTGTAACAGACAACAACGAATAAAAAAAAACTATCGCCATACTACTTTAGATAGACGAATGTCGATGGCAGAGTTGCATTCTACGTTAAAAATAGAGTGCTTGTGATGTAAAATGATGATCTTATTAGCACATGTCTCAATGTGAAACAAGTTGCGCCTTTTGGATTTTTGCGAAATTCTCCCTGTAAGAGACACAAACGAATTAAAAACATTCCTATCGCCAAACCACTGTAGACAGCCGAATTTCGATGCAAGAGTTGCATTCTCCGTTGAAAATTGAGTAGCTGTGATGTAAAATGATTATCTTATTAGCACAGGTCTCGGTCTGAAACAAGTTGCGCCTTTCGGATTTCTTCGGAATTCCCTCTGTAACGGACAGTAACGAATTAAAAAATTTCCTATCACGAAACTACTGTAGGCAGGCGAATTTTGATGGCAGAGTTGCATTCTCAGTTAAATATAGAGCATCTATGATTTCAAATGATAAACTTATTAGCACAGGTCTCGATCTGATACAAGTTGCGCCTTTCGGATTTCTTCGAAATTCCCCCTGTAACAGACAACAACGAATAAAAAAAAATCCTATCGCCATACCACCTTAGGTAGACGAATGTCGATGGCAGAGTTGCATTCTCCGTTAAGTATAGAGTACCTATGATCTAAAATGGTAATCTTATTCACACAGGTCTCGATCTGATACAAGTTGAGCCTTTCAGATTTCTTCGAAATTCCCCCTGTAACAGACAACAACAAATAAAAAAAATCCAATCGCCATACCACTTTAGATAGACGAATTTCGATTGCAGAGTTGCATTCTACGTTAAAAATAGGGTACCTGTGATGTAAAATGTTGATCTTATTAGCACAGGTCTCGATCTGATACAAGTTGCGCCTTTCGGATTTCTTCGAAATTCCCACTGTAACAGACAACAACGAATAAAAAAAAACTATCGCCATACTACTTTAGATAGACGAATGTCGATGGCAGAGTTGCATTCTACGTTAAAAATAGAGTGCTTGTGATGTAAAATGATGATCTTATTAGCACATGTCTCAATGTAAAACAAGTTGCGCCTTTTGGATTTTTGCGAAATTCTCCCTGTAAGAGACACAAACGAATTAAAAACATTCCTATCGCCAAACCACTGTAGACAGCCGAATTTCGATGCAAGAGTTGCATTCTCCGTTGAAAATTGAGTAGCTGTGATGTAAAATGATTATCTTATTAGCACAGGTCTCGGTCTGAAACAAGTTGCGCCTTTCGGATTTCTTCGGAATTCCCTCTGTAACGGACAGTAACGAATTAAAAAATTTCCTATCACGAAACTACTGTAGGCAGGCGAATTTTGATGGCAGAGTTGCATTCTCAGTTAAATATAGAGCATCTATGATTTCAAATGATAAACTTATTAGCACAGGTCTCGATCTGATACAAGTTGCGCCTTTCGGATTTCTTCGAAATTCCCCCTGTAACAGACAACAACGAATAAAAAAAAATCCTATCGCCATACCACCTTAGGTAGACGAATGTCGATGGCAGAGTTGCATTCTCCGTTAAGTATAGAGTACCTATGATCTAAAATGGTAATCTTATTCACACAGGTCTCGATCTGATACAAGTTGAGCCTTTCAGATTTCTTCGAAATTCCCCCTGTAACAGACAACAACAAATAAAAAAAATCCAATCGCCATACCACTTTAGATAGACGAATTTCGATTGCAGAGTTGCATTCTACGTTAAAAATAGGGTACCTGTGATGTAAAATGTTGATCTTATTAGCACAGGTCTCGATCTGATACAAGTTGCGCCTTTCGGATTTCTTCGAAATTCCCACTGTAACAGACAACAACGAATAAAAAAAAACTATCGCCATACTACTTTAGATAGACGAATGTCGATGGCAGAGTTGCATTCTACGTTAAAAATAGAGTGCTTGTGATGTAAAATGATGATCTTATTAGCACATGTCTCAATGTGAAACAAGTTGCGCCTTTTGGATTTTTGCGAAATTCTCCCTGTAAGAGACACAAACGAATTAAAAACATTCCTATCGCCAAACCACTGTAGACAGCCGAATTTCGATGCAAGAGTTGCATTCTCCGTTGAAAATTGAGTAGCTGTGATGTAAAATGATTATCTTATTAGCACAGGTCTCGGTCTGAAACAAGTTGCGCCTTTCGGATTTCTTCGGAATTCCCTCTGTAACGGACAGTAACGAATTAAAAAATTTCCTATCACGAAACTACTGTAGGCAGGCGAATTTTGATGGCAGAGTTGCATTCTCCGTTAAATATAGAGCATCTATTATTTAAAATGATAAACTTATTAGCACAGGTCTCGATCTGATACAAGTTGCGCCTTTCGGATTTCTTCGAAATTCCCCCTGTAACAGACAACAACGAATAAAAAAAAGTCCTATCGCCATACCACTTTGAATAGACGAATGTCGATGGCAGAGTTGCATTCTACGTTAAAAATAGAGTGTTTGTGATGTAAAATGATGATCTTATTAGCACATGTCTCAATGTGAAACAAGTTGCGCCTTTTGGATTTTTTCGAAATTCTCCCTGTAAGAGACACAAACGAATTTAAAACATTCCTATCGCCAAACCACTATAGACAGCCGAATTTCGATGCAAGAGTTGCATTCTCTGTTGAAAATAGAGTGGCTGTGATGTAATATGTTTATCTTATTAGCACAGGTCTCCGTCTGAAACAAGTTGCGCCTTTCGGATTTCTTCGAAATTCCCTCTGTAACAGACAATATCGAATTAAAACATTTCCTATCGCGAAACCACTGTAGGCAGGCGAATTTTGATGGCAAAGTTGCATTCTCCATTAAGTATAGAGTACCTATGATGTAAAATGATAATCTTATTCACACAGGTCTCGATCTGATACAAGTTGCGGCTTTCGGATTTCTTCGAAATTCCCCCTGTAACAGACACCAACGAATAAAAAAAAATCCTATCGCCATACCACTTTGAATAGACGAATGTCGATGGCAGAGTTGCATTCTACGTTAAAAATAGAGTGTTTGTGATGTAAAATGATGATCTTATTAGCACATGTCTCAATGTGAAACAAGTTGCGCCTTTTGGATTTTTTCGAAATTCTCCCTGTAAGAGACACAAACGAATTTAAAACATTCCTATCGCCAAACCATTATAGACAGCCGAATTTCGATGCAAGAGTTGCATTCTCTGTTGAAAATAGAGTGGCTGTGATGTAATATGTTTATCTTATTAGCACAGGTATCGGTCTGAAACAAGTTGCGCCTTTCGGATTTCTTCGAAATTCCCTCTGTAACAGACAATAACGAATTAAAACATTTCCTATCGCGAAACCACTGTAGGCAGGCGAATTTTGATGGCAAAGTTGCATTCTAAGTTAAAAATAGAGTACCTATGATGTAAAATGATGATCTTATTAGCACATGTTTCAATGTCATATAAGTTTCGCCTTTTGGATTTCTTCGAAACTCTCCCTGTAAGAGACAAAAACGAATTAAAAAAATTCCTATCGCCAAACCACTGTAGACAGCCGAATTTCGATGCAAGAGTTGCATTCTCTGTTGAAAATAGAGTGGCTGTGATGTAATATGTTTATCTTATTAGCACAGGTATCGGTCTGAAACAAGTTGCGCCTTTCGGATTTCTTCGAAATTCCCTCTGTAACAGACAATAACGAATTAAAACATTTCCTATCGCGAAACCACTGTAGGCAGGCGAATTTTGATGGCAAAGTTGCATTCTAAGTTAAAAATAGAGTACCTATGATGTAAAATGATGATCTTATTAGCACATGTTTCAATGTCATATAAGTTTCGCCTTTTGGATTTCTTCGAAACTCTCCCTGTAAGAGACAAAAACGAATTAAAAAAATTCCTATCGCCAAACCACTGTAGACAGCCGAATTTCGATGCAAGAGTTGCATTCTCCGTTGAAAATTGAGTAGCTGTGATGTAAAATGATTGTCTTATTAGCACAGGTCTCGGTCTGTAAACAAGTTGCGCCTTTCGGATTTCTTCGGAATTCCCTCTGTAACTTACACGAACGAATTAAAAAATTTCCTATTACGAAACCACTGTAGGCAGGCGAATTTTGATGACAGAGTTGCATTCTCCGTTAAATATAGAGCATCTATGATTTAGAATGATAATCTTATTCACACAGGTCTCTATCTGATACAAGTTGCGCCTTTCGGATTTCTTCGAAATTCCCCCTGTAACAGACAACAACGAATAAAAAAAATTCCTATCGCCATACCACTTTGAATAGACGAATATCGATTGCAGAGTTGCATTCTACGTTAAAAATAGAGTGTTTGTGATGTAAAATGATGATCTTATTAGCACATGTCTCAATGTGAAACAAGTTGCGCCTTTTGGATTTTTTCGAAATTCTCCCTGTAAGAGACACAAACGAATTTAAAACATTCCTATCGCCAAACCACTATAGACAGCCGAATTTCGATGCAAGAGTTGCATTCTCTGTTGAAAATAGAGTGGCTGTGATGTAATATGTTTATCTTATTAGCACAGGTCTCCGTCTGAAACAAGTTGCGCCTTTCGGATTTCTTCGAAATTCCCTCTGTAACAGACAATATCGAATTAAAACATTTCCTATCGCGAAACCACTGTAGGCAGGCGAATTTTGATGGCAAAGTTGCATTCTCCATTAAGTATAGAGTACCTATGATGTAAAATGATAATCTTATTCACACAGGTCTCGATCTGATACAAGTTGCGGCTTTCGGATTTCTTCGAAATTCCCCCTGTAACAGACACCAACGAATAAAAAAAAATCCTATCGCCATACCACTTTGAATAGACGAATGTCGATGGCAGAGTTGCATTCTACGTTAAAAATAGAGTGTTTGTGATGTAAAATGATGATCTTATTAGCACATGTTTAAATGTCATATAAGTTTCGCCTTTTGGATTTCTTCGAAACTCTCCCTGTAAGACACAAAAACGAATTAAAAAAATTCCTATCGCCAAACCACTATAGGCAGTCAAATTTCGATAGCAGAGTTGCATTCTCCGTTAAAAATAGAGTACCTATGATGTGAAATGATGATGTTATTAGCACACGTCTCAATGTGAAACAAGTTGCGCCTTTTGGATTTTTTCCAAATTCTCCCTCTAAGAGACACAAACAAATTAAAAGCATTCCTATCGCCAAACCACTGTAGACAGCCGAATTTCAATGCAAGAGTTGCATTCTCCGTTGAAAATACAGTAGCTGTGATGTAAAATGATTATCTTATTAGCACAGGTCTCGGTCTGAAACAAGTTGCGCTTTTCGGATTTCTTCGAAATTCCCTCTGTAACAGACAATAACGAATTTAAAAATTTCCTATCGCGAAACCATTGTAGGTAGGCGAATTTTGATGGCAGAGTTGCATTCTCCGTTAAATATAGAGTACCTATGATGTAAAATGATAATCTTATTCGCACGGGTCTCGATCTGATACAAGTTGCGCCTTTCTGATTTCTTCGAAATTCCCCCTGAAACAGACAACAACGAATAAAAAAAAATCCTGTCGCCATACCACTTTAGATAGACGAATGTCGATGGCAGGGTTGCATTCTACGTTAAAAATAGGGTACCTGTGATGTAAAATGTTGATCTTATTAGCACAGGTCTCGATCTGATACAAGTTGCGCCTTTCGGATTTCTTCGAAATTCGCCCTGTAACAGACAAAAACGAATTAAATAATTTCCTATCGCGAAACCACCGTAGATAGACGAATTTCGATAGCAAGGTTGCATTCTCTGTTAATATTAGAGTACCTATGATGTAAAATGATGATGTTATTAGCACAGGTCTCGGGTTGAAACAAGTTGCGCCTTTCGGATTTCTTCGAAATTCCCGCTGTAACAGACAAGAATCAATTAAAAAATTTCCTATCACCAAACCATTTTAGATAGATGAATTTCGATGGCAGAGTTGCATTATCCGTTAAAAATAGAGTACTTATGATGTAATATAATGATCTTATTAGCGCCAAACACGTTGCGCCTTATGGATTTCTTCGAAATAGCCCGTGTAACAGACAAAAACGAATTCAAAAATTTCCTTTCGCCAAATCACTATAGACTGACGAATTTTGTGATTGTGATTTAATTTCAACTAAAAACACTCATTAAATTTTAAACTGACCTAAGATCTCTTAGTAAAATCTTTTTTTAGGCTTGAATTAAAACTCAGATGAAAATCTGACAAATTATGTTGACATTTGTTATTTTAAGTGAAACTGTAATCCTCGAGACTGGCGAAAAAGGAAATCGCCAATTAAAAGAATGAATAGGAAAAACAAATACGAGTACCGTGGGCTTATATACAGCGTAAAATGACTTACATTTCATATTATAATTAAAAGCAAATAGGATTTATATGAAAAGGGGCAGAGCTATATATCAAAAGCTTAAAATTAAAACAAATACATTCGAATCCAGACGAGGATAGAGCCATAAACTTTGGATAATTGCTATAATTTTTCCTTTACGGCTGCCTTAAGAAAAGAAGTGGCAATAGAATGGCTAAACATAGTTATTTATTTAAGAAATGGGACACCTTTATTTTCCTCGCGTTTATTAAGTAAACGTTATTTTTAATTTAAACTGGAACAGCACAGATTTTAATACATTTTGTATAGAATTGCAGGAAGTTTTTGAAATAAGTTAACAGTAAGAATAAAACGAACAAACACAAAATCACACAAATACTAAAAGATAGCATTGTAAAAAGTTATGTACGCTGGTTTTTGTTTATGTTTTTTTTTGTATAATATACTGGCACACATAAAAATGTATACACGCAAAATATTTCAAGATATGAAAATATGTTTTATAAATTAAGGTGACTTAAAAATTCATGTACTCAATGCATCATTTGTTTTTTAAATTGATATGATAGTATTTTCGAACACACTTGTACGGGATAAGCAATAATTATGGTAATGGTTTATCATCAATTCAAATGTTTCTGTAAAAGTTTTACCAGCCAAAAGGTACTGTCACTTTAAGAGCCATAACCTGACAATTCGTTTATCGATTCTAATGATGGTGGCGTCCTTTTATAGAGGAAATATACAGCTTTCTGATTTTGTATTATTTCAACAGATGGCGCGAGTAGTTTATTTTAAATTAAAAAAGTTCTATTATTTTCCGAACATACTGTGTATCATATTCAAATAGTCAATTCTCAATAAATCTATTAAGTATTATTGATTGATTTGTCCATTAGTAATACTATAAAGTATTATCAATTAGTTAATTAATTATTATATTATATTTCTATCTACTTTTTAATGTAATTGTAATACGTTAAATTTAATTCGTTTTTTCAATAACCCTACATGTCATTTATTTAGCTTTTGGGCTTTTGTCGACAAATGGGCCTCGCCATCCCTCCAAATTGGCTAAAAGTCGTTAGTGAGACGAACATCAGGTGCGAAAAATTGAGGTTTGAGGAATAGTTGTAGTGACGGAACTATTTAATCCTTAGTTTAGGCCTTTTGCGACACTTTACTCTAATCCTATAAAGCCTTTTTCCTCTCGCTATTGCCAGATTGTTTTATTATTTTGCCTCTTTGGGACATGATCCTTTTTTTTTCCTGTCGATTTTGGCTTTAGAGGCATTAGTTAGTTTAAAGTACATATTGTCGTTTATAAAAATAAAATAAAAAATATTTCTACACAACTTGTTCAGAACTTTTGCTTTAGGACGAGAAAAAATCACAAAATATCCTTATAAGCTCGATCTGCAATGATGCAATGCTCAAAATAGTTTTTCTGTTTTGTCACTTGACTTCAAAAAAGAGGTCTATTGGTATTGGTATTGGTCTCTGGGGTATTTTAACGCCCCCGGCGTATTCTCCAGACTTGGAGAGAGAGAGAGAATTTAGAGATTGATATAGCCGCATCAGCAACAAAGGCTATTTAGCGGCCGTAGCTTGGGGGGTTGTAAGTCAGTTTCAAATTTGTTCATATAAAGTTGGTGATTACAATGTGTAGGGAATGCAAAATATATTACACACGCATTAACAAAGTGTGAGTATAGATAAACAGGTTGACAATGCAATAATGAAAATAATTAGTAAAATACATGTTAAAATTAGTATAAATAAAGACATAAAAGTATACCAATGTGTAGGGAATGCAAAATACATTACATACACATTAACAAACTGTAAGTATAGATAAACAGGTTGACAATATAATAATAAAAGTAATTAGTAAAAATACATGTTAAAATTAGTATAAATAAAGACATAAAAATATAGATAAAACAGGATTACTCTATATTAGTGTATAAATAGACAGGTTAACACAATCATGTTCTAATTAGTAAAATGCTGTAAGTTAAGACTAAGTGTGGAATAAGCACATATGCATATGCACACATATACGCAATTATACTCATATACATACACATCCACACACACACACACACACACGCACACACACACGCACACACACACGCACACACACACACATATGTATACATGGGACAGGATAGATATTTTTGAAAAAAGGGATGTTTTCTTTAGAAAAGCAAAGAGGGAGGTTACATGATTAGGAGACAATATGAGTGATAGTTCTTGTGGTAGATTATGTTTTTGTCTGAGGAAACAAAGAGCTCTGCATTCGGTGAGGATGTGTTTTACTGTAAGAGGTAAGTTGCAAGGTATACACATATGTGGCTCTTCCTTTTTCAGAAGGTGGCAAGGGGGGAAGGGGGGATTTATCAAAAAAGTTGGGTTTTATTGGGAAAAGTTTAGAGGAGTGATGAGAGAGTTCCCAATTAAATTGGACTTGTTCTCGGATGAGGGAAGATATGCAAGTATAAGTGTCGCGATGACAGAAGATGGGGTTTAGCGGCAGGTCTTCTTCTGACGCTAGCCTAGCTCTAAGGTCAGCACGCTCATTGCCCTCGATTTTAGAATGACTTGGGACCCATAGAAACCGAATTTGTAAACCCATAGATTGGGCTTCCCTCAGGTTTAAGAGGCATTCAGATACCAAAGTAGAAGGAATAGCCCCTTCCGAGGATTTGAGGGCGTTAAGTGAGTCTGTGCAGATGAGCCTGTCAGAAGAGGGGCGATTAAGGATGTAAGAAAGAGCATTTCTTATTGCTGAGAGTTCAGCCGTAAGGATTCCGTTCCAGGGATGAAGGCGAGTTGCATGAGTGTAATTATTGTGAATGAAAGCACAGCTGACACCAGCACAAGATTTTGACCCATCCGTATATATGATATTAGTAGGCGCAATTTCTGTAATTATTTGAGGGAAAATACGGTTGGGAGAAGGAAGTCCAAGGAGAGGATTGTTGTACGGCAGAAGAACTAGGTTGGGTATGCAAAGAGGGGGAGTCCAAGGAGGAATAGAAGTTAAAGAGATAGGGTGGCACAAGGGAAGGGAGATGCCAAGATCCAAAAGGGATTTAGCCAAAAAACATCCAGAACTGTCAGAACGGGTATCATAGACTGGATTTGGGAAGTCTACAGGACCAAAGAAGATCTTGGAGGTAGGAATGAAAGGTCTACTTCTAAGTCAAATAACATATTTCAATAAAATGCCCAGTCGACGATATTTCAGGGGAATTACCTCTGCTTCACAGTGGATGCTAGGAATCGGGCTGGTTTTAAAAGCTCCTATGGCCAACCTTAGTGCAGAGTTCTGGATGACATCGATTTTATGAAGATATGAAGCAGGAGCTGACATATAGGCGACACAGCCATAATCAATTTTAGGTCTAATTAATGCTGTATATAAATGAAGAAGTGTGCGGCGATCACAACCCCATATAATACGATCACAACCCCTTATAATGACAGAGCCATCTCATCATGCACAGGTCTTTGGAGCAACGGATTTTTAAGAGAGAGAGGTGGTTTTTCCAACAAAGTCTACTATCAAAAGTAAGCCCGAGGAATTTGAGAGTATCATTTGAAGGAATTGGGCGATTAGCGATGTTAAAAAGATGAAAGCGTGGACAAGACCGTTTTCTGCAAAAGTGAATAGAGGATGATTTTTCCGGGGCAAAAGAGAAACCAAAAGTCTTTGACCATCGAGAGAGTGAATTTAATGAACGTTGTATTACCCTCTCGCAAACCCTAGGACTCGGTGAAGCATAATAGATCAAGATATCGTCGGCATATAGTCTAAAAGAAGTCTGCGGAGGAATATCTTGGCATATGTTGTTAATTGCTATGTTGAATAAAATTGGACTCAGAACAGAGCCTTGAGGAAGCCCATTATCTAGGGAACGAGAATCCGATAGAGTTCCATTAATACGTACTCGAAGTGTACTCTCTGAAAGGAAGTTTTTGATATATGAGAAGAGTGAACTTCTAATACCCCATGTATGTAAAGTGGAAAGATTGTTGTGTCTCCATACCGTGTCATAGGCATTTTTAAGGTCTAAGGAGGCAGCAACCAGGTGATAACCTTTCGAAAAAGCTGCCCAGATGTCATTTTCAAGACCGATAAGATGGTCCTGGGTAGATCTGTATGGTCTAAAACCTAATTGGTTAGAATGTAAAAGTGCATTGGACTCAAGGAACCAGGAAAGGCGGGAGTGGACCATACGTTCAAGAGTTTTGCCAAGGTGACTGGTAAGGGCTATGGGACGGTAACTAGATGGAGAGGATCTGGGTTTGTTTGGTTTATATAGGGGTATAAGGACCGAGCTTTAAAAATGTGGAACGCTTCACGATTTTGGGTGTCATCCTTGCGCAGGGGCCATGCTAATCTTCTCTGTATCGTTCCAATTTTAGTATATGTACCGCCGAAGCGAGTACCCCAGACTTGGCCCTTTCAGATTTTCATCATTTTCGATCCCTGCAACATCACCTGATTCATAGCCATATCATCTGATTCAGATCTCTTAACCAAGTAGAAAAAAACCTTACTGACTTTACTACATCAAAACTACAGTTTTTCTTCTTTCGATGTGAGATTCGGCGGTTACTTGAAAGTGTATACAAAATTAAGAAATGTGTGATTAAAATTACAGTGAGAACCGAATATAAATACTGAAGAATAAATAATATGAAGTTAAACCCAAACAAAACTAAAACAATGGAAAAAAACTACACCAATCCTTAAGAATTGTAGCAAAAAATGTATCAGAAAACCACAAAGGCACAAACTTGCCGTACTACTACTATATTAATGATAACTAAGAACATCCAAAAAGGATATTAGATTATGCATTGATGAATGGGAAAAAACCTGAAAATCACTTGTCTTGATGATGACATGCATGGTTAACGAAACAGCTACAGTGAAACAAGTGACAGAAACTTCTTGAATTTTCAGAATATTAAAACAGTTAAAACCAATGAAACGTTTGCAGTTTATTTTTCTTTCTGTAAGATGTTATATAAATGAATGGCAACACTGGAGACATCTATTTACGTGAAAAAAAAACTTCCAACACAGCAATTAGGCTCTCCCAGAACTGATGTTGACAGATGCCACTAAATGTCCCCTATTTTATTTGTCCTCACAAAGGGTCGTATAGAAATTCGGTACATTGATAAAATTCTTCGTAAAACGCTTATCGACATATGTATCTCCTCAACGTCTTGCATAGAAAAGAGCAAATGATTTAAATAACCCGTACTTGTATTCTTTTACGAACTTCCACTGTAATTTTAGTATCTACTTTTTTTATTTCTTTTTGTTGGATTTATTGAAACTATTTTATACCTTCGCGAATCATCCAGGAACGCTCGGAAAATTTTATGTTGCTCAGCTTACTGTGAAGTGATTACTTTTCTTTTAAAACATCACGTTTTAAATTTAAAAGATGTTTCTCTCTTGGTGCTACACATCGAGGACTGTTAAAATTCAGTATATTAGATTCAACAATAATTAATATTCTTTTTCGGTTTTTGTTTTTATGTCCACCGCAATAACATTTATATATATATATATATATATATATATATATATATATATATATATATATATATATATTATTAGGTGCGTATAGACCCGGTTGGATCACGCAAAGCATCCTGACTCATTTTCGAGTGTTCTTTCTAATCCTCCACACCTCTCTCATCCTTTCTCCGTGGAGGTCTCTTTCTCTCCTCCGTCCACTTTGTTCCTGATCTCCTCGAAACATCGCTCTCTGATGCAACGTTCCACATGTCTTTTGTGTCTGTACGTTCTTCTATCCTCAATCTCTGTCAGACCCATTTGTGCCTTTCCCAGATCAGCTCTGACTTGTGCGATCCATGGTACTTTTGACTTGACTCCTTGTATGTACGTAAGAATTCTGTTGGTGAGTTTTGTCGGTGGGAGTCTACTGGTGGATGTCCATAGAATTTCAACCTTCTTTTTCTTATGTCCGCCGCTCTCTGTGGTATTTCTAGAATGTAATCTATATCCTTCCTCTGTCAGTTTTGGGCCGAGAATTTTCCTCATAATTTTACGTTCTTCTTTTAGTATGTTTTCTATGCCGCTTTTTGTATGGAGTGTAAGTGTCTCGCTTACGTATAGTACCTCTGGTTTGATTACTGTGTTGTAGTGTCTAATTTTTGCGTGTGTGGATAGACATTTCTTATTGTAGATATTGTGTGTCTTGCCGTATGCCCTCTTCATCTTCTGCAATTGAGTCTTCTGTGCTATCTTCTCTCCTCCTGTGAGTTCGAGGATCTCGCCCAGGTATTTGAAGTGAGTGACCCTATTTATTTTGCCGTATTTGGTGTTCAAATTTTGGACATTTAATTTTGAACAGAAGAATTCGGTTTTTTGAAAGGATATTTGTAGGCTTCTCTGCACATTGAGGACTTCGATCTGTTTAGTTGCTCTTTTTTCATTGTCTGCTAATATGGCTAGGTCGTCCGCGAAGGCTACGCATGATATTTCTATGTTGTTTTTGGTTCGTCCGAGTCGTATTGGTTTCCAGTATATATATATATATATATATATATATATATATATATATATATAGGGCGCTGCAGTTGTGAGTGCGTCGAGGCACGGCTACACACCTGCCGTTTCCAGTCTGCATCATGGCTTGGTTGGGAGTGTACCGCGCGTTCGTCGTCGAGGAGTTCATTAGAAATGGCGGTTCGCCGATATTGACGCAGCGTGCCGTTCGCACCCGCTTGAACGACATGACCCCGTTCCTGATAAGAAAACTATTGGTGTTTGGGTGTTAAACTTCAAAGAGACAGGTTCTGCATTAAAAAAGAAACCTCCTGGCAGACCTCGAACCGTAACAGGGCCGGAAAATGTGGCCGCTGTCAGAGCTTCGGTTGAGTAGTCACCCCGGCGATATGCACGAAAACACGCGGCACCGAGATCTCAAAATGCATCCTTACAAAATTGCAGTTACACAGGAATTGTCTGAAACGGATTGGGAAACTCGTAGAACTTTGTGCCAACAGCAGCGAGATCTTCCTCGCTGAAACGTTTTGATCTTTACGGATAAAGCTTATTTCCACCTTCCAAGCCGAAAGTATACCAACGTTGTCCACAAACTTGCACTTAAGGAGGCGATAACTCAAGAAATTGCGACGATTCCCCCTGAAATGCTACGTCGTGTAATGGAAAGCTTACCGAGAGAGGCTCAATCAATGTATCGATAATGGAGGCCGCCACTTGAGTGATGTCATGTTTAAAACATGTTAATGTAAAACTGCGCTGTACATACTTTTCAGAAATATATAGTTTTGTTTTGCATCTTTGTTAGGTTAGGTTTTAATTAGAGTTTCAAATGGGGGGGTCTTTCTGCCGCACCCTGTATATATATATATATATATATATATATATATATATATATATATATATATATATATATATATATATATATATTTATTTATTTATTTAATTGAAACTTTTAGATTAATTAATTTTCTTTTAAATAAAGATAATTATAACAAAGAATTAAAACTAATCAGGGAGGTATCTGAAGTGAAAGGTTATAATAAGAACATTGTAGATAAATTAATTAGAAAACATAAATTCAGAAAATTATTGAAAGAATCTTCGACTTTTCAAAAGGATCAAAACACAAAGAAATTCATGGTAATACCATTTGATGCCCAATTAACAAGAAGGCTAGACAAAATTTTGAAAAAAGTGGACATTAAGGTTGTGTACAAACCATATAATAAATTAAGAGTTCTTGGTAATCCAAAGGATAAAGTCGAGCAACATGAAAAGTCGGGGATTTACGAAATTAGTTGTCAAGACTGTGATCGAAGGTATATTGGGCAAACAAAAAGATCCATATTGACAAGATATAAAGAACATATTGCCCACATTAGATATGGGAGAAATGAAAAATCTTATGTCGCCCAACATACAATCGAACAGGACGACAGTATAGATATTAATAATTTAAGACTAATTAAAAGTGTTAATAATAATAAGGCTTTGGATGCATATGAAAGCATTCAAATAGAAAAATGCAAGAAAATCATGACCCGAGATAAAGGGCCTATCCCGTTCAATCAACTTTTTCAATTATTAAAGTAAGGCTTAGTAAACTTCACGGTTCATGATTTTTACATGTTTTGTTAGGTAGGGTTCTTCATATAAATAGTACATACTTTACTTTAGAATTAGATTAAATCATCTCCTGATGATGCTAACATGGTTAGCGAAACGTGCGTCGAACAGTGCAAAGAAAATGATTGATATTTTTGATAAAATCCCTTACGCTTAGTTAACATCTATCTAAACATACAACTAACTTTGCAGTAATGAAATCTTTTTTTTTTCAAAGAAAACCTTCCACTTAAACCAACGAAAAAAACTTTACCAAAATCAAAGATAGTGTAGTGAGTGATCACGAATTAAGTATTATATTTAGAAGTCGACAATAAAAACGGTTTCAAAGAATAGAAATATAGTTAGAATAAGCGAATTGTAGTGAGAGGCAATTAGTTTGAAGGAATCAAATTAAATTCGTATGAATAATTAAATAATTTGGAATTTATTTAAAAAATCACCGTAATATAACGCATATTTATTTTTTTATGGACGAAATCCAAAAAGAACGGCTTTGTTGCTTCAGTTTATAAATGTGAGGTTTAGTAAGGGCGGTAAATAAAGCGTTAAAATGAAGTTGTTTTCGGATTGTTTGGGAATTTAAGAAAGGGTGTCAGGATTTACTAAAATGATTAAAAGTAAGATTGTTTTGTCGTGATGGTTATTCTGGTCTTATCTTCTTTACGTACAAGGCATAATAATGACAAATTTTAACTTGCCCAATGCTTTTAAAAGATAGACGACCCCATAAAAGCTTAAATAAGTCATCTGGTATAAATGGGTGAACCTCACTACAGCCTGAGATTACGACAGCTTTCCATACAAGATTTAAAACACTAGCTAACAAAAAGAACTACTGGTAGGAATATATATATATATATATATATATATATATATATATATATATATATATATATATATACACATTAAAAATTAAAGGGGCTCATGGAGAAAAATATTAAAACCAAAAAAAAATACAATCTACAATAAATGTTCGAAATGACTTCCTCCAGCCTTGATACAAGCATTCAATCTTCTTGTCATTGACTGCCGAACTATTTCAAACGCACCAGGGTCGTTTCTAATTGAGTTACACTCAGCAATTATCCGATTTCACAAATCATCCAAATTCTTCAATGGAATAGCGTAAACTAATGACTTCAGATATCCCCAGAAGAAATAATTCAGGGGGTTTAAGTCCGGGGATTGAGCAGGCCATGCGTGTAGCCCACTTCGACCAATCCAGCGATATCCGTACGTTGCTGTTAAAAAATCACGAGCACCAAATCTGAAATGTCGTGGTGCATCATCGTATAAACCACATTTCATGCCTTGTTGCCAATGGTACATCTTCCAGAAACTCAGGCAGCGTTGCTTCTAAAAAGTTGCGATACACCTTGCCAGTAAGTCTTTGTGATAGAAATACCGGATTTTCATCTGTCCACACATGGTTATTATGAAAATTCCTTATTGCGTTTCTTGCGAAAGTGGCTTCATCGGTGAAAAGAATTTGTGTCACGAATAGAGGGATGCGAAGTAAAATTTGCAATTTCCACTGACATAATGCAATACGTGGAGGAAAATCAACAGGTAGTAGTGCCTGAACGCGTTGAATGTGGTATGGATACAACAAATTGTCCTTAAGAATTTTCCAAACTGTCTAGTGACTCACATTCAAAATATTTGCAATTTTTCGCGTAGAACTACCAGGCTCTTTCGCTATCATGTCCAGCACATTCTGTTCCAATTGTACCGTTCTTACAGTCAGTGATCTTCCTGACACTTCAGTTTGTTTCAATGTGCATGTTTTACGAAGACGTCGATGAATGTTTTCGAAGATTTTTCGGTCGGGGACATTACGGGCTGGAAATCGGTCACTGTACAATGGCCTAGATTGTAATGCATTGCCATCAGTCCATACATGAAGTGCATGTCAGTCATCTCGGCGTTTATATACATTATGATAGAGGACTTCACTCACTATTTAAGACATGTCAAACAGCCAAACGTCACTCAATCTATGTAAACAAATGCGACCGATGAAATCCACTTACTAGATAAAACAGCCGTTCCAAGTGATCGAGATCGAAAAAAATGTTTCTACTTGATAAACTCATTGACGTACACCCTACTTTTATTTACATTAATGATTTCAATAAATATCGAATATGGTTGTCGCAAATTTTGTTCGCCCTGTATCTTCGAAACAAAGGGGTTTTTCAAAAATCATCATAGAACAAAATATTCTTAGAATAGGACAAGGAATAACCCCTTGCATTTTTGCCGCATGTTTACCTAACACCCTGTATATGAGACAAAGAGATTCGCAAACTTTTACTAGATTTGAAAATTAGCTTTAACTGATACGCCTCTGAGTTCGGTCATACTAAAAAATCTGCCAGATAGATAATGGGATACAACAGGTCTCAAACATAAATTATTTATTGTTTATTTAACTGATTTGGTTTCGCTGGTAGAGTTTCTGTATGCGCCATATTGATTTTGAGGCTTTCGAAATGAAAAATGCATTGCCATTTCATATTGTAAAAATATCGATTGAGGTCTTAGATGACCGTCCAACACAAGGCTCGTCATGTCACTGTTTCCACCCGTTTAAAAACGTCAAAACTTTTGACGAGCGTGTCGTATATGTCGCTTCATCATCGATCAAAAAAAAAATATGGTAGATTAATTGAGATGTCCATTTTAATTCCCATCGACTGCCCTTTGTAACAGTTTTTTTGCTATGATATAGCTATCAACTTTGGATCGATGTTTTAAAACGTTGCTTGCTTCATTTTGATTGCGTTTTTTTTAACCTGGTTAATCGAGAATAATCACAATAATTGTTTTGACTTTTTAGACTTAACTATTACTAGAAACGACAATAAACACGATTTTGCAATTTGTCATAAACCATCATATACAGATTTAGTTATACACAATAAATCTTGTCATCCTTATTTACAAAAGATGGCAGCATTTAACTCTTATACATAGATCATTAAATATCCCCATGTCAATAGATAATTATAATAAAGAATTGAAGGTCATCAAACAGATCGCAGTAAATAACGGATACGAACCAAACATTATAAATAAAATAATTAATAAAAAAACTTATAATACAGCCATTAATTTAACACAATCAAGGAAATAATCAAAATTCTACAAGAAGTTTGGCGAACCGAACGGATTCCTGAAGATTGGAAAGATGCTCTAATCCATCCACTACACAAGAAAGGAGATAGAACGGATGTAAACAACTATAGAGGGATATCTCTTCTCCCAGTTTGTTACAAGATTCTATCTCAATGTCTACTAGCCAGAGTACAGGGGCAGTTAAAACCTAAAACTGGTGAATATTAAGCAGGTTTTCAACCGGGCAGATCCTGTCCTGAACAGATCCTAAATCTAAAGTTGATCCTAAGACATCAAAAACAGTACAATAAAAATCTCGTCTGTACATTTGTGGATTTCAAAAAAGCATATGATTCTATTGACCGCGAATCTTTATTCCGAATCTTGAAAGAACAAGGACTAGATCTGAAAACGCTGGCTATTATTAAAGCAACATTCACTAACACAAGGTCAAAAGTTAAATTCATGGGTGACATCTCAGAGCCCTTCGAAATTAAAACTGGAGTGAGACAAGGGGATGGACTCTGGCTACTCTTATTTAACTGTGTTCTAGAAAAAGTAATACAGGAGTGGCGTGAAAAAAAGTCGGTCCTGAATATTGACTAGCCCATTAAACTGGGGAGAACCAACATCAAAATTGAGTGTCTGGCGTTTGCTGATGATCTAGCAATTTTGGCTCAAAATGTATTAACAGCACAGAAATAGATTGAAATCCTAAAAGAAACAGCAGAAAATGTAGGACTCCAAATTTCTTTTGAAAAGACACAATACATGACCTGCAACAGACTAAGAACACCATTTCTAAAAACAAAATATGGTAACATCAGACGAGTCTCTCAATTGAAATATTTGGGTGAAATAATCATGGAAAATGGGTTGGAAAAAGCGACCAATAAGGGTAGATGTCAAAAAATGGAAACGGCATTGAGACTTACACAAAATATTTACAACAAAAAATGCCTATCTAAAAACACAAAACTGAGACATTACAACACAGTTATTAAGCCAGAATGTCTATATGGGGCAGAATCGCTCATTTTGAATAGAAAGAGAGACATCGAGGACATTGAAAAGAAGGAAAGAAAAATCATAAGAAAAATCCTCGGCCCCAAACAAATAAATAGCTCAACATACCGACTTCGAGAAAACCAAGAAATCAAACAATACACAGATATACATAGCCATATGAGAAAAAGAAGACTTAAGTTTTACGGACACGTAAAATGAATGAATCCGAGTAGGCTAACTAGACAAATAGTCGAATTTAAAAACGGTTGAAACATTCAGTAGGGATATCAGAATGTCATTCGGACTGGACAAATGCTCTACCGTTAGTATACAGAAGGGAAAGGTTCAGAGTCAACATTCAACACTTTATAACATACAACAACTAGCACCAGAAGAATCCTACAAATATTTAGGAATACCCCAAAAGCATAAACTTGATCATAACCAGTTAAAGAAGGACTTTTCCACTCTATACCAAAAGAGACTTACAATATTGAAAATGATCTCTATATCACTTATTCTGTATTGGAAACTAAAAATAAAATGGTAATTTTAAACGAATTCTCGTTATAAACAGTGCTCATTAAAAACGAGTTAGACTGTGTAATACGGAATCTCATTCTCTTTACGCTAAATAAAAAAAAATCAAGTTTAATGAATGAAAAAAAGGCAAAAATAAAAATGAAAATGTTTAAACGAATTAAGTTGCGGATTTAAAGACAATGTGAAAATTTTCATCCGGTAAAATTATAAGAGACGGTGGAAGGTATTAAAAGCTTTTAATTTAGCTTTTCTTTTCCAGTTTGTCCGGCAACGTTTTGACAATCAACCCCATTCCGTTCGATATTTTTATCTCGCCGGAACATTGAGAAGATCCAGCCGGAATACATTTTAACGTTCCTAAAACTCGGCTCTGCCAGTTGAAAATGAAATTCAAATACTTTTTCAATATCGTTCGAGATGGTAACGTGCACTGTTGTGAAAACAAACTACTTATCCAAATGGTCGGATTCAAGAAAGGACTTTGCCAGATTCGATTTTTATTATTCCACTGCTCTGGTAATAGGTCGGTCGGATAGTTGCTAAACTATTGATCGTTATTTATGTGCATGGTCGAGTAATTTGATTTTCGAACTCATTTTTAGAAAGAATGAACGTCATTCAATTTTACCCCATCTAATATTTCATATTTACATAAATAATTGAGGGAAAATATATGATCGTATACTTACGCTGAAAAGTTTGGGATCACTCACTATTTTTCAATATAGAACTTGTAATTGTTAATTGTTCTTACTCTCTTTTTCTTCTTCGCAATTCGATTATAATTAATTATATATATTTTTCCTTTTTTGGGTTTTTCGCCACGATCTAAAACTCAAAAAAATATAAAAAATATCTGTTCTTTTGTAAATAAAGAATCACTGGGTAAAAAACAAAATACCAAACGGAGACAAATTTCTCAGTGATTCTTTTTCTGTAATAAATTTGCCTATCAAACAAAATTTTTAAAAAAATACAAACTTTTGAACGTTAACGTTTCGGGAGGTCTTCTCCTCCCGTTTTCAAAACGAGTAAAAAAAATAAATTATATTAATTTCTAAATATACGGAAAAAATTGGAAATAAATATATTTTGTGTATATGTCAATGATATTTACAGTGACATACTACCAAAAATATATAGGTGAGGTTTGTTGTATGATTATTGTGTATTGAAATACTTAAACGTTTTTAATTATATTCTTTAGAATCGGGTACTATATTGAATTTAAATCTACCGAAGGCATGTAATACAGTTATTTTTATTTAAATTAATTATAGCGGTTTCTTTTAATCTTCTGTATTTTGTTACCGATTCTTTTAATACCGTTTTGAAATTATTCCAATTGATTTTATGTTTCGATTCCCATGCGTGTTGACAAATTCTAGATTTATTAAAATCGCCCTTTCTAATAAGGTTTTTTATGTTCTTTTATCCTAAAAACTAAAGGTCTAGATGTTCTACCTATATAAGATTTGTTACATTCGCAGAGAATTTTATAAACCACATTTGGTTTTTGTTAATATCGATCTAGGGGTATTTTTTGTTTTAAATGTCGTCAAAGACCCAATTCTCACACTTATCGCGTAGTATAAAGGGACTACCATTAGGGATGATGGAACGTGTCCGGTTTGATTACGCAAATTCGCGGTCCCGTCGTGCTACTAAACGAGCTATTTAGATCCACCCTAGTATTAGTCATTAGAGACAACGTCTCGGTTACTCGCCGCTCGCAAGAGTTAGGCCTCTCACCAATGACAACCTGTTGAATTTTGAAGTTGGACTTAAGCTTGTATCCGTATAAGATGGTACTGGCACGAGAATTGAAGCCAACCGACCATCGTATTCATCGTGAATTTGCCGATTAGGCCCTCGAAATGATTGAAGCCGACAACGAATTTCATCGCAAGATAATCTTCTCCAATGAGGCTCAATGGCTTCGTCAATAAACAAAATTGTAATTCTGAAGTTTCATCATTCTTATTAATAGGCCCTTTATTTTCAATGATAGCATCAATGTTTCATTTAAGGTCAATAATTGTTCGGCGTTTCGTTCTCTAAACCAAACATTTAACTCCATGTGACACTTAATTTTAAACAGTATTGCCCCTATTAAATTTCAAGTCCTCACAATCTTTACAGAAATATTAAAACGTATAAATTTTTACGAATTAATATCATTTATTCATTATTTTCATTTAACGAACACCTGAACGGTCCCTGAAATTTTTAACACGAGTATATATCTCGAAAATTACTTCCTTGCAATTTTAGTAATACGTACCATAGGAAAACTTTTGATGCAAACGCCTTGAATTGCCCACTATACATCATACAAGAAAGCGGCTTTAAAATTTAATATAAATTTTTGAAAAGTTACTGCCAAAGGAATAAGATATAACAAGTGGAATAGATCACTTTAACATTTTAATGTTTTAATTTAAAGCATAATGAATATTGAACGGGACTTATATTAGTATTTTATGTGAAGGTTGAATGATATATGTGTCTCATCTAAAACACAATTTAAAGTGTCAAATAAAGTCGACGTGTTAGAGCTGCACGAACCATTGACAAAGATAAAGGAACAAAGTCCGAGGGAGAGACGGAGAGCAACGACTTGGTTTCAAAGAAATATGAACTGAGCATGCTTAAACCAATGCAATATTAAATGTAATATCTTGATGTGCTGGCAAAATATACTATGAGACAAAAATAAACGCATCATCCAGAAAAGAATTATTGTTGAAATAATTACTATAGTTTTTAGTGAGGTAAAGTGATGAAAAAAATTGTACTAAAAATGATCATGAGAAATTCATCAAAAATATTTTAAGCTTCTAAAGCGACCGCAAGAGGGCGTGACAAGCTAAACATTTTTAAAAATCTTTTTTTTTGTGTATTTTCAAGTGTTAACCAAGTAAGAAAAATTCTCAGTTATAATTAGCAAACTGTCTCCTACAACTTTGTTTTATGACATTTTGTCGTAACTTCGCGAATAAAGAAGTGGGGGGGAGTTTTACCTATTTAGATCAAAAGTCGTCTAATGTCCGTTTGCCTAAACCGATTTTCCTCAATTTGGATTCATTTAAAAGGCAATTGCTGGGACAATCAGATAATCTAGGAGATAAATTATTTAGTTTATAAATGACACCGCGAGGTGGCGTTACATTCAATAATAGTTTTTTTGAAGTTTTGTTCAGTTTTTTCAAAGGGAATTGTACAGCTTTTATTACATGGCTAGAAAACTAATTTAAAGAGGAATCATCCAGTGAAAACCCGAAATCGATATCTCTGACATGTCAAGAGATATTTCGATTTTTCTGAAAAAAATCAGTTAGTTTTAATTTTTACCGTAATATTAAGTTAAAAATTGGTTTTAATATTTAGGTCGCAATCGCAACCGCAACAATTTTATTTAAAAAATAAAATTATCTATTCAGTATCAATCATCATAAATGTTCTAATCCTGACCTTGATAATTTTTTCTAATTTAATTACATACGGGGAAAAAATGTATTTCCCCAATTGTTGCATTTTCTCTTTTGTGATGCTTAAATACTACTTGACAGAATATTGAAATCAGTCATTAATAAATATACCTACTCTTTCTTTTAAACTAAATGAATGGATGAATGAAATTATGCGTTTTTCGGGTTTCCAAATAAACGCATGCAATCCTTAGGTACATTACACAAAGAGTGTAAGAAGGGAACCATGGAAACATGGCACGAAGAATTTCGACCAGTGCTAAGCCTGGGTAAAGTGTGAAGGAAGGCAAACATTAGATTAATATTTTTTTAACTTAATGCAGGTCGTAGTGAAATAATAACTGATTTCTTCAGAAAAATCGAAATATCTCTTGACATGTCAGAGATATCGATTTCGGGTTTTCCCTGGATGATTCCTCTTTAAATTACTTTTCTAGCAATGTAATAAAAGCTGTACAATTCCATTTGAAAAAACTGAACAAAACTTCAAAAAAACTATTGTTGAATGTAACGCCACCTCGCGGTTTCATTTATAAACTAAATAATTTATCTCCTAGATTATCTGATTGTCCCAGCAATTGCCTTTTAAATGAATCCAAATTGAGGCAAATCGGTTTAGGCAAACGGACATTAGACGACTTTTTATCTAAATAGGTAAAACTCCCCCCCACTTCTTTATTCGCGAAGTTACGACAAAATGTCATAAAACAAAGTTGTAGGAGACAGTTTGCTAATTATAACTGAGAATTTTTCTTACTCGGTTAACACTTGAAAATACACACAAAAAAATGATTTTTAAAAATGTTTAGCTTGTCACGCCCTCTTGCGGTCGTTTTAGAAGCTTAAAATATTTTTGATGAATTTCTCATGATCATTTTTAGTATATTTTTTTCCCCCAAAGCTGTGGGATAAATAGTTTTTAAGATACGGCCGCGATCCATCCTCAATGGGACACCTGGTATATATATATATATATATATATATATATATATATATATATATATATATATATATATATATATATATATATATATATATATATATATTATAATAAAGTCATTAATTTAACACAATCAAGGAAATAACCAAAATTCTACAAGAAGTTTGACGAACCGAACGGATTCCGGAAGATTGGAAACGTGCTCTAATCCATCCAATACACAAGAAAGAAGATAGAACGGATGTAAACAACTATAGAGGTATATCTCATCTCCCAATTTGTTACAAGATTCTATCTCAATGTCTACTAGACAGAGCACAGGGACAGTTAGAACCTAAAATTGGTGAATATCAAGCAGGTTTTCGACCGGGCAGATCCTGCCCTGAACAGATCCTGAATCTAAAGTTGATCCTAAGACATCAAAAACTGTACAATAAAAATCAGGATAGAAGCTATTTCAGACACAAGGTTGAGGTTTGGAAGGTTAGCCAGAGAGAAAAATTAGAATTACTAGGTTCTTGGGTAGAATCGTGTTTTAGATTTGTAAAATCTCGACCTTTCGGCTTCTACTTTGAAGCCATTTTCAAGAGAATCTGGTTTTACAACATTTGATAGAGGCTATAGCTATAATAAACCGAATACTGTGAAACCAATCAGTATCTAACCTAAAAGCAACATATAGAAGCGAAGTATGGGAAATAAAACAAAGTATAGAGAAAAATGCTACTCCAGAAGCGACAAAGTACAAAACGAAAAAGTTCGAGAAATAATGGATATCAAACATACCATAGTGGAAGACATTAATATCACTGAGATCACATATCACTAATTCGCTATAAAGAAAAGCAGGAAAGCAGTAGGGCTACAATAAAATGGTCGGATACTTCCACGAGCATATCAAGAACCAAAATTGTCAGTACTGGACAAGAAGAAACCCTAGATGTCTGCTAGATTAGGAAGTGTGCTAGAAGTCTGCTAGATTAGAAAAGTGCAAATATTGGATTTAATTTCATATCCCCATTAAAACAAACAAACTTATGTATAAAATTACCTTTCAAAAGTCTAGTCTTGAAAAGTTTTTTCTTGATTATAACAACCGAATCTGATACGAATTATTTAGAGATTCCACAGGGAAGAAATCTCATCCGATGAAAATGCACAAAATGCAGCTTAAACCCGGAATATTAAAATATAATTAAAACAAGTCCATAAAGACAACACTGAGGATCCGGATGTTGTAAACGGTCTTGCATAAACGAAGAGATTTTGTTCTTAAACGTTCCTTTTTTTTTATTTATATATCAAACTTACCACTGTTTTTATACCTAGATAGTTTTAAACTTTCCAAAAATAGTTTTTACATATCGTTTTATAAAATAGTTAGACATAGAAGGTATAAAAGAAGTCTTATTTCTCCAGAAAATACGTACGTTTTTTTTTCTATAAAGTGGTTTTTTCAATTCTATTGATCAAAGTACACTCATCGGCAAAAGTCTTGCACCTCCTTTTTATTTTTGTTTTGATAAGAAAATAAATTGGGTTATTTTTTCAAAATAAAGCTTAAATGATTAGTGGAGATTAAAGAGAAAAAATTAAGTAATTTTGTTTTTTTTCTTGGTTTTTATAAATATTTAAAATAATAATAAAATAATAAGAATCTCGCCTGTACATTTGTGGATTTCAAAAAGGCATATGATTCTATTGACCGCGAATCTTTATTCCGAATCTTAAAAGAACAAGCACTAGATCTGAAAACGCTGGCAATTATTAAAGCAACATTAACTAACACAAGGTCAAAAGTTAAATTCATGGGTGACATCTCAGAGCCCTTCGAAATTAAAACTGGAGTGAGACAAGGGGATGGACTCTCGCCACTCTTATTTAACTGTGTTCTAGAAAAAGTAATACAGGAGTGGCGTGAACAAAAGTCGGCTCTGAATATTGACTAGCCCATTAAACTGGGGAGAACCAACATCAAAATTGATTGTCTGGCGTTTGTTGATGATCTAGCAATTTTGGCTCAAGATGTATTAACGGCACAGAAACAGATTGAAATCCTAAAAGAAACAGCAGAAACGCTAGGACTCCAAATTTCCTTTGAAAAGACACAATACATGACCTACAACAGACTAAGAACACCATTTCTAAAAACAAAATATGGTAACATCAGACGAGTCTCTCAATTCAAATATTTGGGTGAATTAATCATGGAAAATGGGTTGGAAAAAGCGGCCAATAAGGGTAGATGTCAAAAAATGGAAACGGCATTAAGACTTACACAAAATATTTACAACAAAAAATGCCTATCTAAAAACACAAAACTGAAACCATACAACACAGTTATTAAGCCAGAATGTCTATATGGGGCAGAAACGCTCATTTTGAACAGAAAGAAAGACATCGAGGGCATTGAAAAGAAGGAAAGAAAAATCATAAGAAAAATCTTAGGCCTCAAACAAATAAATGCAACAACATACCGACTTCGAAAAAAACCAAGAAAATCAAACAATACATAGAGATACATAGCGATATGAGAAAAAGAAGACTTAAGTTTTACGGATACATAAAACGGATTAATCTGTTTCAGACACAAGGTTGATGTTTGGAAGGTTGGCCAAAGAAAAAAATGTAGGAAGACTGGAACAACTTGGTCTGACGAAAGGAAAAAAGCTCATAGCGAAAGAATGAAATTAGTATGGGCGCAAAGGAAAGCTAACAACAACAAACGCCTCTAATTGTACTTCGCGTGATCCATACGTGAATAATAATAATAAAAAAATATGTATGTATCTAAAAATAAAATAAAATACTAATATACTAAGTTAACTTAATATAAATATTGTTCAGCTAATAGACAGTATTACCTCCCCTACTTCGATGCATGCCAATAATTAGGTTATTAATAGTGTCTTGTGATAGACTGGTCCATTCCTCTTGACCGGCTAAAATTAGCTCTTGGGGATTTCTTGGCTGATTGTTCCTACGGTTCATGGCTTTAGAAAGGCAGTCCCAAATATGTTCGATTGGATTCATATCCGGCGATAATGGCGGCCAATCTAATCTGATAATTCCAGCTTCATTTAGAGCCACCTGGACGATCTAGCCCTATGCGGGCGGGCGTTATCATCCGTAAAGATAAAATTGTTACCAATTCCTTGCTGTAATGGATAAATAAAAGGTCTGATGATATGTTCCATGTACAAATGTGCCTTAATGGTTTGTGAGACGTGAATGAGCTATGCTCTTCCATTATAAAACATTCCTCCCGAAAACATTTTGCTACCGCCCTGATATGCAGCTACTTCAATAACTGTATTAAGGCGATGCTGTCTTCCTACATCCCTCCAAACCCCCTGACGATAATCATCGCTGATTAAACCAATGTTTGTTTTATCGGTAAAAACGACGTTTCTCCACTGAGGCAATAACCAGGCTTGATGCTCTCTGGCCCATTGAAAGCATCTTTGGCTTTGCTGGTAACTTAACAGGTTACTAATATGGCGTCTGCGATGCAGTCCAACGTTGAAAAGCCTTTTGGTAACCGTACGACTTGATATTGCACGATTGTACGTCTGTTGGAACTGAAATGGTATCGCTCTAATCGGTACTGAGCGGTTTCTTCATGCATATTGAACAAGATAAGTATCTTGTCGTTAATTTGTAACCTTTCTTCGGCCACTTCTGAGTAGTGAGGCTACATCACCAGTTTCTTCGAATTGTTCTGCTAACAGTACTCTGGACAATATTTAAACGAGTGGCAATTTGATATCGCGAGAAACCTTCTTGGTACAAGACAATAATTGGCGCCCTATTAAACGCAGAAAATTCAGCTTCAGGTATTTTTATTGCTATACTGTACGATTAACACAAATAAACTGATGTGGTAAAACATCGTATAAATATATTGCTGGTTAATGTTAACAAAAAATCCAAAGATATTTTTGGAACGATTAGATTTATTAATTTTTCTGATAAATAAATTCTTTACCTCTTATTACCCATTAACGCCATATTGAAATTTACCTATTTTTAAGATAAATAAGGACGGTTTATTTATTTGTCCATGTTGTGCTAGAGGTAATACCCCGAAAAAGCGGAATAAGAGCAGGAGGAACAATTTACTATAGCAAAAGTCAAATATAAGCAACGCAGACGACGTGGTACTTATATCAAGAACAACAACAGAGAAGTTACGAATTTTTAGACTGTTTGTAAAAAAAACGCGAGAACATGGCCTGCACATTAATGAAAATAAAAGGAAATACCTTGAGATGGGTGGAGAGATGAGAACGTGAAGGATGGGGCACAAATTATGATTAAAACGGAACAAAATAAACAATATCAATTTAAAACAGTCAAAGAATTTGAGTATTTGGGGGTAACCATAACCGGTGAAGGCTTTGAAATAAAGGAACTTTAAAACGGATGGAAAGAGGAAGCAAAGCTGTGGGAGCGTTATACAAAATGCTCAGATCAAAAAAAATAACATGGTCAATAAAATTAAGGTTATATTGGACAGTTATCCAACCGTCGGTACTGTATGGCTGTAAATGTTGGGTAATGAACAAAAAATAAAAAGAAAAATTCAATATGTGAAAGCGAAGATTACTGATATTTGGCGGAATACCAGTACAAGAGACAACAATGTGGAAAAGGAGAACTGATGCAGAAATTAAACTTCTATATGGAACATCATCTATAGGCCAGAGAGTTAGGCCGAATAAAACATTTTTTTCTTACTTTATTATCTATAACTTTTATTTTTTAACTTTGTGTTTGACTATAGTTTCGTAAAACAATGCTTCATTATCACTCACTACTTTAAAACAGTAGTTTTGAGATGGGAAACAG
This sequence comes from Cosmopolites sordidus, assembly GCA_031761425.1. Classification (NCBI taxonomy): domain Eukaryota; kingdom Metazoa; phylum Arthropoda; class Insecta; order Coleoptera; family Curculionidae; genus Cosmopolites; species Cosmopolites sordidus. The sequence continues at coordinate 1,292,044 of JARFXV010000188.1, read as the reverse complement.
TAGTTTTAAAGTAGTGTTTGATAATGAAACATTGTTTTACGAAGCTATAGTCAGACAAAAGTTAAAAAATAAACGTAATAAATAACAAAGTAAAATTAAAGGTTTTATTTGGTTTGTAAATGAGCTATCACAGAATAACGGACAAATCAATCAATAATCAGACAGTTAGGGCTTCCAGATTGCGTTGATTGGATCATGTGGTTAAGAATGCCAGATACCAGATGGGCAAAACAAGCATTGTCAAGAGGAAAAGGACGAAGAAGAAGCTTTTTTATTGATAACAGTACTTGAATTTGGCATCGTTGGAGAGAGCTTTTTTTCGAATTCAACCACATAAATATTGTATGGTTTTTTTTAAATAGATTTGGAAAAAATGTAGTTTACTAGAACATTTAGTAGAATATGAACGATGGATGACAGATGCAGTATTTGATTACACTTGACAAGTGTTAACATTAATTTGTATATTTCAAGTTTCTTTCTGACAGAAGTGTCACCGATATTTTGACACTGACTGTATATGATTCGTATTCCAAATTTAAGAAATGCAATTAGTATTACATAACAGCATAAAATTTCAGTCGACTATTGGGACGAGATAAACTCTACGAAGATGACTTTACTAACCTAGTTTATGCTTTGTGGAAACCAAACAATCCAAACAAAGGTCGTCTGACAATGATAATTGAATAATACCTACTTGGAATTGCCACTGTTTGGCAAAGTTGACTTATTGCAACGTTAGCTCCATGTAGATGGTGTAATTTATAGCTTTTGTTCGATAGCAAAACTTAAACAATAATTCTAAAGTTGTTATCTAGGTTTGTAAATTAGGCGAGTAATTGGGTAATATCGATAAGACTGAAACTACTGAAGAATGTACGATTTGATTTGGTTCAATAAACCCAAATCCGGTAATGTTCCTGTTTTTTTTCCTTATATATTATTATACGTAGAACAAAACAAAAGTTTCGATCGTTTTTTAAATTATTCTTTCTAATACACACACATACACACACACACACACACACACACACACACACACACACACACACACACACACACACACACACACACACACACAGATATATATATATATATATATATATATATATATATATATATATATATATATATATATATATATATATATATATATATGTATATATATATATTAGTTGATTTTGCTGAAGGACAAGAACTATATATTATGAATTCATTCTATAACAAAAATATCAGCAGAAAATGGACATGGAAAAGTCCATCTGGGCTCACAAGCGAAATTGACTACATCATGACCAACGATAAAACAATATTTACCAATTGTACTGTCCTTAACAATTTTAATGTTGGAAGTGACCACCGAATTGTACGAGCAAGGGTTCGGATTGACTGTCGAAAAGAGCGCGAAAAAATGGTAAGATCAAAGAAGGGCAAGGTGGATTCTGGAAAACTGCTGGAGAGAGGAAGCGCTTTTGAGATTGCTTTGTCAAACCGGTTTGCTGCGTTACAAGATCCAGAGGAGGTGGAAAAATCTTCAAACGGCTGCTTCAATAGCACCAGAGGAAAAATGTCTCAAATAAACAAAAATCTCCAGTGAGACCATTGATTTAATGAAGAAACGGCGAGCAAACCCTCGAAGAAAACAAAGGAATTAACAAAGCAAAACAGAAGCTGAGAAACAAAAGAACGCAAATATATGCTTTAAAGCGTGAGGATGGCACAGTGTGCAGGGCGCGTACCCAAATGTTAGAGATTGTCAGATGGTTTTATTCCCAGTTATATGAAGATCAGAGCCAGTCAGGGACAGCAATACCCCCGGAACAACAATATATAATGCCAGATATCCTAGTGGAGGAAGTAACAAATGCTATAGAATTGATGAAGAACGGCAAGGTTCCAGGAAAGGATAGTGTAACTGTCGAAATGTTAAAAGCTGGTGGTCGGACGTTACATAAAACACTGGCAAAATTATACTCAAAATGCCTCAAAGAACAAAAAGTACCCGACTTATGGAAAAATGCAGAAGTGATCCTTTTACATAAAAAAGGAGCACAGGAAGATTTAAAGAACTACCGTCCAATAAGCCTCCTATCAGTGATGTACAAAGTTTTCACTAAGATAATTTCTAAAAGAATATTAAAAAAACTGAATGACGCACAACCAAGAGAACAAGCAGGATTCAGAAGTGGATTCAGTACAATGGATCACATCCAGGTTGTACAGCAGGTCATAGAAAGGCACAACGAATACACCATGCCACTGTGCTTGGCTTTTATCGACTACGAAAAAGCATTTGATTCCATCTCAAAGCATACGATAATGGATGCACTGCTTAGCCAAGGTGTAGAGAGAGCCTATGTAAACCTATTAGAATCGATATATGATGGAGCTACAGCCACGGTGTACGGCAGGGTGACGCAATATCGCCTATTCTTTTCTCGGCTGGCCTTGAAGAAGTATTCCGTAAACTGGATTGGGAACAGGATGGTGTAAAGATCAATGGTGCAAACTTAAACCATCTTAGATTTGCAGATGATATTATTCTCATTTCACAAGACCCAGAGGAGCTGCAAAGACGCATACAAGAACTGCAAAGGGCTGGCGAACCATTTGGCTTGAAAATAAACCTGAAAAAGAGTCAGGTTATGTTCCATAACTTCGCTCAGGACAGAAGAATTTCAGTTTTGGGAAGGGATTTAGAGATTGTGGACAGCTTTATATATCTTGGACAGAGGATTCCAATGGAGGGGAATACCGCCCGTGAGGTGGAACGGCGTGTTAAATGTGGCTGGCAGGCATTTGGAAGGCTCAACATAGTATTTAAGAGCTGACTCCCACTTTGCCTGAAAAGAAAAGTATTCGATCAGTGCGTTCTACCCGTTATGACATACGGCAGTGAAACCTGGACACTCACATCGCAATCAATTCAAAAACTTCGGGTGGCACAGAGGGGAATGGAAATATGTATGCTTGGCATTACAAGACGAGACAGAAAGTCCTTGGCATGGATCAGGGAACAGACAAAAGTCTGTGACATCATCATTGGAAGAGTAAAACAATTGAAATGGAGATGGGCAGGCCATATAGCGAGGCGATGGGACGACAGATGGACCAAGGCGATCCTGGAGTGGATACCGCTTGATCGCAAACGTCCGCGAAGAAGACCGAAAGCACGATGGATTGATGACAGCGTTAAGTATATTGGACCCGAGTGGCAGAGTAAAGCCCAGGACCGTGAAGGTTGGAAGCATGCTGAGGAGGCCTTCATCCTGCAGTGGATCGATACGGGCTATAAATTTTCTGACAATCTCTAACATTTGCGTACACTCCCTGCATGCTGTGCTATCCTCACGCCTTAAGGCATGTATTTGCGTTCTTTTGTTTCTTAGCTTCTGTTTAGCCTTGTTAATTCCTTTGTTTTCTTCCAGGGTTTTCTGCACTAGCTGCATGTTGAATCAGTGCGTGTCCTCTCTGATACGTTTTCTTATAGTTTTGCAGAGCTCAGTGTACTCGACCCTGCCAAAAGAACTACCTGCATTTCTCGTTGCCCGTCATTTCTTCATTAAATCAGTGGTCTCATTTGTCTATTTGAGACATTTTTCTTCTGGTGTTATTGAAGCAGCCGTTTGAAGCACATTGCTGGCGATTTCTTTATCTTGAACTGATAGTTCCACTTCCTCCGGATCTTGTAACACAGCAAACCGGTTTGACAAAGCAATCTTAAAATCGCTTCCTCTCTCCAGCAGTTTTCCAGAATCCACTTTGCTCTTCTTTGATCTTCTTTGCTCGAACCATTCGGTGGTCACTTCCAACATTAAAATTGTTAAGGACAGTACAAGTAAGTTTTTCAAATTAACCAGTTTTTTAATTCTTGAATAAAATACAGGATTTGAAGAACAAATAACCACCTCTTGCATACTGTAAAAAGAATTAAGCAAAGTAGTTGTTTTTCCAACAAATTCATGACATTTACAAAAAACCGTGAAATATTTAACTTAGTAAATTCGATGTGGTTTTAAATTTCGAAGCGAAAAGGAGAAAAATATTTAAGAAAAACCGATGGAAAGTGGTGCGAATGAAACACAACATCCATAACTGACAGATGTAAACAATAGCTGTGTTATAGCTTCGTCGCGTCTTTCCCTTTAGTTCGCAGAACAATGTTCGCTGAGTTATAATAGTGAAATGGTTCGAAAAGTAAACTGGGAAATCAAAAGTGCTCGTGATGGTGATATTATGATTTATATTTCTGTTTGTGTTCACTGTCGAGGACATTAAATAAAAAGTTTCCCGGCGAAAGTCCGATTCTTTGGCTTGTGCAAGAGAGACGCCACTTCATATATCACTTTCCCACTCATTTATTACGATTTACTTTTCCTCACTCAGATTTACATTATGGGAAAGGGAAAGTTTGCTCATAACTTACGGATTTTATATATTTTTATCGCTTACTGGTTGATACAGATTATTTACTTGCAAATTATAATGAAGTGAACCAAAAAGATAGGACAGTTTAGATTTTTCCAAAATAACTTTATTAAAAAAAATATATCTATATATATATATATATATATATATATATATATATATATATATATATATATATATATATATATATATATATATAGCAGAAGCTGGGAAAAATTCAGATGGCTGGTCGTTGGGTTCAGCACGTGCTTAGACCAGAAAATAAAGCGAGACGCTACGACACAGAAGTTTGCCTGCTGTCAAGATTTAAACAGAAGGATTTTCTGTTTAAAATCGTAACAAGTGATGAGAAGTGGGTTCTATACGATAACCCTAAAAAGTGGAAAGCATGGGTTTATCGCGAGGAACCATCAACGTCAACTGCAAAGCCGAATATTCACGCCAAAAAGTATTGCTATGTGTTTGGTGGGACATAAAAAGTGTAATATACTTTGAGTTGCTAAAAACTGTAACTTTTGAGTGTTACCATGAAAAATTGATATGTTTAAGTGACGAAATCGAACGAAGGCGACGACATACTGGCAAGGGAACTCGACTGGTAATATTATTGCACAATAATGCACGGCCCCATGTGGTGGCACCAACCAAACAACTTATCGAAACTTTGAGCTGGGAAGTTCTCCCTCATGCGGCCTATTCTCCAGATATGGCCCCTTCATATTTCCACCTCTTTCGTTCTCTGCAACACAATCTTTTGATACACACTTTAACATAATCCACAAAACCATATTCGTTTTTCCGAGAAGGGATTCGATACCTACCCGAGAAACGGCAAAAATATATCGAAAATGACAGAGATTATTTCCAAGACTGACATGACTGTTGGTTTTATATAAATATTAACTTTATGTAAAAAAGTGGTCAAAATTTATTTTTAGTAATATTAAAAAATAAGTAAACAATATTAATGTAGGAACAAAACAAAACAAAATGAGGGTTTCTTAAAGAATAGATAATAAATGAATGTAACCATTTCGTGTAATGTGGTAATAACGCACAAAAACAGGATAATTCAAAAAATAACTACCGGAGATGTTTTCTCGTTTCTGGTCGAATAGAGATGAAGTGTGTGGATTTAGACTTTATTGTAGGTAATATAAAACAGATGCCCCCAAAACTCGACATGCTTTTTATTTGAGGTAATATGCCAATTCTATTTTTCGTAATAACACAGGTACGGAATCATTGCGAAAATGACAAACATAATAAAGAAGCTTGTTTCAAGAAGTTCCTCTGCGAAATACTGTGCCCTTCTCATACTTCTATGTTTTTGATTTTCTTTATCTACTCTAGCTTTTATCCCAATGTATTTTAACGTTTTTTTTTTTTGTATTATTACTTCCATATATTCTTTCTATATATATTCCAACAAACTGTTCCTGATAAGACGATAGAGACCACCACTAGAAGAAGTAGCATGCTTCGTATTTCAGAAGTAAAATTTACTGCTCTGCTAATATATAAGAAGAGGCATATACACACACACACACACACACACACACACACACACACACACACAGATATATATATATATATATATATATATATATATATATATATATATATATATATATATATATATATATATATATAGGCATTACAAGACGAGACAGAAAGTCCTGCGCATGGATCAGGGAACAAACGAAAGTCTGTGAGCTCATTCGAAGAGTCAAGCAATTGAAATGGAGATGTGCAGGCCATATTGCGAGACGATGGGATGGACCAAGGCAATCCTGGAGTGGATACCGCTTGATCGCCAACGCCCGCGAAGAAGACCGAAAGCACGGTGGATTGATGACATCGTTAAGTATATTGGACCAGAGTGGCAGAGGAAAGCCCAGGACCGTGAAAGTTCGAAACATGCTGAAGAGGCCTTCATCTTGCAGTGGATCGAGACGGACTGATGCTGATGATGATGATATTAGCAAAAAAAAAAACATGTGATACACTTTCTTAATGCCATTTTCCGAGATTTATCCAACAAAAAAATGTTTATGAAAATCGGTCCAGAAATAAACATTTTAAGGGGGTGGTAAGTCCTTATCCTGGACACGCTATACATAGAATAAAATACTCTGGTGAAAAAGGAAGAAAGGTGTTTAGTAAACGAGACTTTCACACAAATTTTGTTTAAAAATAAAAGTGATAGAGAACAAAGTAAAAAAATTGTTTTATTCCTTTTTAAAAAATTAACTATCACAAAGTAACGGACAAATCAATCAATAATTTGACTCTTTTAAAGACTATACAAGGGAAAAAAATTCTGGTATAACTTTCAAGTAACAATAGTCATTCTTGATACAATTTTATTGCAAAAATATTCTCCTGATCTCAAAAACTCGTCCTTAAATAACCCTATATATTCTGATTAAATCGAAGGGCAAAAAATTGTAACGCTTCTTTTCTTTTATAATGTTTCAAATTTGATTTATCGGCTTTTCCTTGTTCTCAATGTGAAAAAAATGAGGAAATACACCAGACCTGCGTTTTACCATCATTAACTCGGTATTTTCAAACGAGATACGGCACGATTTTTTAAGGATGAGGGTTGTAGAGCCGCCTCCAAAGTGTCAAAACGCCCATATTTCCGATCACTTAGAATCAGCTCTTAATTGATCGTCCTACTTGTCTTCTATTAACTCAAAATTAAATAAAAATGACTGCAAGAAATTTATGGAGAATTACAGTACATGCTTTGCAGTTATCCAAAAAAAAATATTTGATTTTATCACGAAAATAAAAGAAAAAATAATTTTCAATAAAAAATGTATCGGAAATCTTTGAGAAAAAAATTAATAGTTATGAAAACTCGTAAAAAGCAATTTGGCGAAGAGATCAATCTGTTATGTGTACGATAAAAAGGCCATATTTTTTGGCGGAAAACAGAGGAGTTGTAAGTTGATGGCCCCCAACGATGAATCCGGATGGTTTCAAGGGACTAGGATCAGTAATTGGCCAGATTGTAGAGAGGATTGCACTTGATTAAAACAAGAGCGGAGCAGCCGGGTTTGTCCAGTTTTACATATTTATTATCTCGGCCTATGTGAAAACGTAAAACGGCATTATTTTATGAAATAAAATTAAAGTTAAGATTAAAAAAAAAATCAATCCGTTTGCCACAATTTAAAAAATGTTTTCTAAGTTGGTATGACTGTCCTTGACATCTAACAGAAGTTTCATATAAAATAATTAATTTTGTATTTGATTTGCCATAAAATTCCGTATAAGTGATGTTTATTTCATATCGATATCTTTATTTAAAGCAGAGTTACAAGAAAGATTCAAAAAAGGTGGAAAATCCTAAATTTTCACGACTATATACATGGAAAGAATCTTAATGGCATGGATTGGCTTAAAACTATGGTATAGGGTGTTTAAAATTACATAGAATCTATTAGTTTTAATAAATGATTAATTATTTTGAAGTTATAGCGGCATAGTGAAAAAACTACTTTTATCTGAGCATTAACATTTTCCTGAGTAACTCAAAAATTAAAAATCGATTCAAAATAATCGATTATGTATTCGATTCTCTATATAATTCTGCATAAGTGATGTTAATTTCATACCGATATCTTTATCTGAAGCAGAGTTACAAGAAAAATTCAAAAAAAGCTCTAAAAACGCAAATTTTCACGACTATATACATGGAAAAATGGCAAAAAATATTCGTTTCTTCGATTCGCCTAAAACTTTGGAGTATTATGTTTAAAACCACAAAAATTACGAAAAATCTATTAGTTTTTATATAAGATTAAGTATTTTGAAGTTATAGCGGAATAATGAAAAAAATAGTTTTCTCTGAGTATTCAGATCTTTCTGGATAACTCAAAAATAAAAAATTGGTTGAAAATAATCAATCTTGTATTCAATTCCCTGGAAAATTCTGCATAAATGATGTTAATTTCATGCCGATATCTTAATTTGAAGTAAAGTTACATGAAAAATTCAAAAAAAGCTCGAAAATCGCAAATTTTCACGACTATATACATGGAAAAATAGCAAAAAATCTTCATGGCTTGGATTGTCTTAAAACTATGGTATAGGGTGTTTAAAACCACGAAAATTACGAAAAATCTATTACTTTTTATATATAATTATGTATTTTGAAGTTATAGCGGCATAGCGAAAAAACTACTTTTATCTGAGCATTAACATTTTCCTGAGTAACTCAAAAATTAAAAATCGATTCAAAATAATCGATCATGTATTCGATTCTCTGTATAATTCCGCATAAGTGATGTTAATTTCATACCGATATCTTTATCTGAAGCAGAGTTACAAGAAAAATTCAAAAAAAGCTCGAAAATCGCAAATTTTCACGACTATATACATGGAAAAATGGCAAAAAATATTCGTTTCTTCGATTCGCCTAAAACTTTGGAGTATTATGTTTAAAACCACAAAAATTACGAAAAATCTATTAGTTTTTATATAAGATTAAGTATTTTGAAGTTATAGCGGAATAATGAAAGAAATAGTTTTCTCTGAGTATTCAGATCTTTCTGGATAACTCAAAAATCAAAAATTGGTTGAAAATAATCAATCTTGTATTCAATTCCCTGGAAAATTCTGCATAAATGATATTAATTTCATGCCGATATCTTAATTTGAAGTAAAGTTACATGAAAAATTCAAAAAAAGCTCGAAAATCGCAAATTTTCACGACTATATACATGGAAAAATAGCAAAAAATCTTCATGGCTTGGATTGTCTTAAAACTATGGTATAGGGTGTTTAAAACCACGAAAATTACGAAAAATCTATTACTTTTTATATATAATTATGTATTTTGAAGTTATAGCGGCATAATGAAAAAACTACTTTTATGTGAGCATTAACATTTTCCTGAGTAACTCAAAAATTAAAAATCGATTCAAAATAATCGAACATGTATTCGATTCTCTGTATAATTCTTCATAAGTGATGTTAATTTCATATCGATATCTTTATCTGAAGCAGAGTTAAAAGAAAAATTCAAAAAAAGCTCGAAAAACGCAAATTTTCACGACTATATGCATGGAAAAATGGCAAAAAATATTCGTTTCTTCGATTCGCCTAAAACTTTGGAGTATTATGTTTAAAACCACAAAAATTACGAAAAATCTATTAGTTTTTATATAAGATTAAGTATTTTGAAGTTATAGCGGAATAATGAAAAAAATAGTTTTCTATGAGTATTCAGATCTTTCTGGATAACTCAAAAATCAAAAATTGGTTGAAAATAATCAATCTTGTATTCAATTCCCTGGAAAATTCTGCATAAATGATGTTAATTTCATGCCGATATCTTAATTTGAAGTAAAGTTACAAGAAAAATTCAAAAAAAGCTCGAAAATCGCAAATTTTCACGACTATATACATGGAAAAATGGCAAAAAATTCTTATGGCTTGGATTGTCTTAAAACTATGGAATAGGGTGTTTAAAACCACGAAAATTACGACAAATCTATTACTTTTTATATATAATTATGTATTTTGAAGTTATAGCGGCATAGTGAAAAAACTACTTTTATCTGAGCATTAACATTTTCCTGAGTAACTCAAAAATTAAAAATCGATTCAAAATAATCGATTATGTATTCGATTCTCTGTATAATTCTGCATAAGTGATGTTAATTTCATACCGATATCTTTATCTGAAGCAGAGTTACAAGAAAAATTCAAAAAAAGCTCGAAAATCGCAAATTTTCATGACTATATACATGGAAAAATGGCAAAAAATTCTTATGGCTTGGATTGTCTTAAAACTATGGTATAGGGTGTTTAAAACCACGAAAATTACGAAAAATCTATTACTTTTTATATATAATTATGTATTTTGAAGTTATAGCGGCATAGTGAAAAAACTACTTTTATCTGAGCATTAACATTTTCCTGAGTAACTCAAAAATTAAAAATCGATTCAAAATAATCGATCATGTATTCGATTCTCTGTATAATTCCGCATAAGTGATGTTAATTTCATACCGATATCTTTATCTGAAGCAGAGTTACAAGAAAAATTCAAAAAAAGCTCGAAAATCGCAAATTTTCACGACTATATACATGGAAAAATGGCAAAAAATATTCGTTTCTTCGATTCGCCTAAAACTTTGGAGTATTATGTTTAAAACCACAAAAATTACGAAAAATCTATTAGTTTTTATATAAGATTAAGTATTTTGAAGTTATAGCGGAATAATGAAAGAAATAGTTTTCTCTGAGTATTCAGATCTTTCTGGATAACTCAAAAATCAAAAATTGGTTGAAAATAATCAATCTTGTATTCAATTCCCTGGAAAATTCTGCATAAATGATGTTAATTTCATGCCGATATCTTAATTTGAAGTAAAGTTACAAGAAAAATTCAAAAAAAGCTCGAAAATCGCAAATTTTCACGACTATATACATGGAAAAATGGCAAAAAATTCTTATGGCTTGGATTGTCTTAAAACTATGGAATAGGGTGTTTAAAACCACGAAAATTACGACAAATCTATTACTTTTTATATATAATTATGTATTTTGAAGTTATAGCGGCATAGTGAAAAAACTACTTTTATCTGAGCATTAACATTTTCCTGAGTAACTCAAAAATTAAAAATCGATTCAAAATAATCGATTATGTATTCGATTCTCTGTATAATTCTGCATAAGTGATGTTAATTTCATACCGATATCTTTATCTGAAGCAGAGTTACAAGAAAAATTCAAAAAAAGCTCGAAAATCGCAAATTTTCATGACTATATACATGGAAAAATAGCAAAAAATCTTCATGGCTTGGATTGTCTTAAAACTATGGTATAGGGTGTTTAAAACCACGAAAATTACGAAAAATCTATTACTTTTTATATATAATTATGTATTTTGAAGTTATAGCGGCATAGCGAAAAAACTACTTTTATCTGAGCATTAACATTTTCCTGAGTAACTCAAAAATTAAAAATCGATCATGTATTCGATTCTCTGTATAATTCCGCATAAGTGATGTTAATTTCATACCGATATCTTTATCTGAAGCAGAGTTACAAGAAAAATTCAAAAAAAGCTCGAAAATCGCAAATTTTCACGACTATATACATGGAAAAATGGCAAAAAATATTCGTTTCTTCGATTCGCCTAAAACTTTGGAGTATTATGTTTAAAACCACAAAAATTACGAAAAATCTATTAGTTTTTATATAAGATTAAGTATTTTGAAGTTATAGCGGAATAATGAAAGAAATAGTTTTCTCTGAGTATTCAGATCTTTCTGGATCCTGGAAAATTCTGCATAAATGATATTAATTTCATGCCGATATCTTAATTTGAAGTAAAGTTACATGAAAAATTCAAAAAAAGCTCGAAAATCGCAAATTTTCACGACTATATACATGGAAAAATAGCAAAAAATCTTCATGGCTTGGATTGTCTTAAAACTATGGTATAGGGTGTTTAAAACCACGAAAATTACGAAAAATCTATTACTTTTTATATATAATTATGTATTTTGAAGTTATAGCGGCATAATGAAAAAACTACTTTTATGTGAGCATTAACATTTTCCTGAGTAACTCAAAAATTAAAAATCGATTCAAAATAATCGAACATGTATTCGATTCTCTGTATAATTCTTCATAAGTGATGTTAATTTCATATCGATATCTTTATCTGAAGCAGAGTTAAAAGAAAAATTCAAAAAAAGCTCGAAAAACGCAAATTTTCACGACTATATGCATGGAAAAATGGCAAAAAATATTCGTTTCTTCGATTCGCCTAAAACTTTGGAGTATTATGTTTAAAACCACAAAAATTACGAAAAATCTATTAGTTTTTATATAAGATTAAGTATTTTGAAGTTATAGCGGAATAATGAAAAAAATAGTTTTCTATGAGTATTCAGATCTTTCTGGATAACTCAAAAATCAAAAATTGGTTGAAAATAATCAATCTTGTATTCAATTCCCTGGAAAATTCTGCATAAATGATGTTAATTTCATGCCGATATCTTAATTTGAAGTAAAGTTACAAGAAAAATTCAAAAAAAGCTCGAAAATCGCAAATTTTCACGACTATATACATGGAAAAATGGCAAAAAATTCTTATGGCTTGGATTGTCTTAAAACTATGGAATAGGGTGTTTAAAACCACGAAAATTACGACAAATCTATTACTTTTTATATATAATTATGTATTTTGAAGTTATAGCGGCATAGTGAAAAAACTACTTTTATCTGAGCATTAACATTTTCCTGAGTAACTCAAAAATTAAAAATCGATTCAAAATAATCGATTATGTATTCGATTCTCTGTATAATTCTGCATAAGTGATGTTAATTTCATACCGATATCTTTATCTGAAGCAGAGTTACAAGAAAAATTCAAAAAAAGCTCGAAAATCGCAAATTTTCATGACTATATACATGGAAAAATGGCAAAAAATTCTTATGGCTTGGATTGTCTTAAAACTATGGTATAGGGTGTTTAAAACCACGAAAATTACGAAAAATCTATTACTTTTTATATATAATTATGTATTTTGAAGTTATAGCGGCATAGTGAAAAAACTACTTTTATCTGAGCATTAACATTTTCCTGAGTAACTCAAAAATTAAAAATCGATTCAAAATAATCGATCATGTATTCGATTCTCTGTATAATTCCGCATAAGTGATGTTAATTTCATACCGATATCTTTATCTGAAGCAGAGTTACAAGAAAAATTCAAAAAAAGCTCGAAAATCGCAAATTTTCACGACTATATACATGGAAAAATGGCAAAAAATATTCGTTTCTTCGATTCGCCTAAAACTTTGGAGTATTATGTTTAAAACCACAAAAATTACGAAAAATCTATTAGTTTTTATATAAGATTAAGTATTTTGAAGTTATAGCGGAATAATGAAAGAAATAGTTTTCTCTGAGTATTCAGATCTTTCTGGATAACTCAAAAATCAAAAATTGGTTGAAAATAATCAATCTTGTATTCAATTCCCTGGAAAATTCTGCATAAATGATGTTAATTTCATGCCGATATCTTAATTTGAAGTAAAGTTACAAGAAAAATTCAAAAAAAGCTCGAAAATCGCAAATTTTCACGACTATATACATGGAAAAATGGCAAAAAATTCTTATGGCTTGGATTGTCTTAAAACTATGGAATAGGGTGTTTAAAACCACGAAAATTACGACAAATCTATTACTTTTTATATATAATTATGTATTTTGAAGTTATAGCGGCATAGTGAAAAAACTACTTTTATCTGAGCATTAACATTTTCCTGAGTAACTCAAAAATTAAAAATCGATTCAAAATAATCGATTATGTATTTGATTCTCTGTATAATTCTGCATAAGTGATGTTAATTTCATACCGATATCTTTATCTGAAGCAGAGTTACAAGAAAAATTCAAAAAAAGCTCGAAAATCGCAAATTTTCATGACTATATACATGGAAAAATGGCAAAAAATTCTTATGGCTTGGATTGTCTTAAAACTATGGTATAGGGTGTTTAAAACCACGAAAATTACGAAAAATCTATTACTTTTTATATATAATTATGTATTTTGAAGTTATAGCGGCATAGTGAAAAAACTACTTTTATCTGAGCATTAACATTTTCCTGAGTAACTCAAAAATTAAAAATCGATTCAAAATAATCGATCATGTATTCGATTCTCTGTATAATTCCGCATAAGTGATGTTAATTTCATACCGATATCTTTATCTGAAGCAGAGTTACAAGAAAAATTCAAAAAAAGCTCGAAAATCGCAAATTTTCACGACTATATACATGGAAAAATGGCAAAAAATATTCGTTTCTTCGATTCGCCTAAAACTTTGGAGTATTATGTTTAAAACCACAAAAATTACGAAAAATCTATTAGTTTTTATATAAGATTAAGTATTTTGAAGTTATAGCGGAATAATGAAAGAAATAGTTTTCTCTGAGTATTCAGATCTTTCTGGATAACTCAAAAATCAAAAATTGGTTGAAAATAATCAATCTTGTATTCAATTCCCTGGAAAATTCTGCATAAATGATGTTAATTTCATGCCGATATCTTAATTTGAAGTAAAGTTACAAGAAAAATTCAAAAAAAGCTCGAAAATCGCAAATTTTCACGACTATATACATGGAAAAATGGCAAAAAATTCTTATGGCTTGGATTGTCTTAAAACTATGGTATAGGGTATTTAAAACCACGAAAATTACGACAAATCTATTAGTTTTTATATATAATTATGTATTTTGAAGTTATAGCGGCATAATGAAAAAACTACTTTTATCTGAGCATTAACATTTTCCTGAGTAACTCAAAAATTAAAAATCGATTCAAAATAATCAATTCTGTATTCGATTCCCTGTATAAGTTTTGCATAAGTGATGTTTATTTCATATCGATATCTTTATCTGAAGCAGAGTTACAAGAAAAAATCTAAAAAGGTCATTAAAAATTTCATTTAAACTAATAATTGCTTGATTACACATGAAATGCCTGCGAATAACAAGCCTGATACGACACTGACTTTTTCCAATGCTCTCTTAAGCAGAGCAAACATAAAATGTCAAAATATAAAGTTATATATCCGCCTTAACAGAATGATTTCCTTATATGTCTTAACTTGCATTAATTATAAAACCTTTTTGTTGTTAAGTAATGAAACCAAACCATAAAAAGTATATAGTTTGTAAAGTTTTGTGTGAGGCTCTAAAAAAGGAATCCAGCCTTAAAAATTTCAAGACGAAAAAACCACAATAAATATTTTAATAGATAGAGTCTGTATGAAGGACAACCTAACTGATAGAGCATTACAAAATAATGATAATTAATATCAATATTATAGAAGATCGTCCATAGGAAATAGATGATTTTTAAACAACCATGGCCCCATTAACATATACATTATATATATGATATATGATATATGATATATGATATATATATATATATATATATATATATATATATATATATATATATATATATATATATATATATATATATATATATATATATATCATATATCATATATCATATATACATATATATCATTGTATATCACATGCCATTTTCCGTTCCAATGTGTCCGTTCCAATATCACCCACATCGTTGTTTTTGGAGCATGTAGTAGTCTCTGCATGCATTTTCTTGAGAGTCAAAATTTTCTTTATTTACTACCCCCAATTAAGTAGAATGATAATGGTAAAATCTTTGTTTTCTTCAAACATGTCAAGCCCTATAATAAGAATATTGTAGACAGATTAATTAGAAAACATCAGTTTAAGGAATTTTTGAAAGTAATCATCGACTTTTTAAAAAGAACGGAGCAAAAAGAAATTCTTAATAATAAATAGTTGATAGACCCGCCTGCCGCAAGCCCCTAACTCCCCCAGTGGTTGAAATTTGTGGATACACACCCACAATCAGTGATTCCACAAATCAGTGGTGTCAGTCTTACATTGAATCTACTGCTTTCTTCAGTATTTCGTGTACATCTTGAAGAAATTTTGTGTACATCTTGTGTATCTTGCTTATTTAATGAACAATCCCTCATATTTGCCTGATTTGGCTCCGTGCGACTCCACACCACTTCCAAACCTGCAACTCGATTCAATCGCGACTTTAGAAATGGTTCTCAAAAATGAGTATCAGCAGTGCTGTTTTTTATTGACTCACATGGAGTTTATTTTGAATAAAAAATAAGAAAAAGCTTCAATAAATAACACTGTCTTTCATTTCTTATTAGTTATCTTTTCCTGTGAAGACACTAAGTTTTAGTATCGAATATATATTGCTTTTAAATTAGAAAAATACATAGTCATTGTAAATAATGGTTTTAATGATTTTTAGTTAGAAATCTAATTACTATTATAAATGTTGATGGGGAAAACTCATCAAATTTTAATGCCTTTTTAATGAAAGCCAAAATGGATGTTTTTACTATTTAAAATATAGACATTTCGAAATGTTAGAGGGTAAATTTCTCATATCACCATCAAAATGTCGTGTTGACTCAGCTTTTGAATAAATATAGACACTGATATGCATTTTAACGTCTGAAAATAATCATCAATCACGTAATCAGAACTGAGAGGGGGAGAAATATCAACTCGAAGCGTAAAAAGAAGGAACGAAAATTCAAATATAACAGCTTAAAATGTATAACGTACAATATTTAAGTGTCAGTTTATATAGTTGGAACAACTTCATTTAAAGCGTTACATGGCATGATAAAAATTAAGTTTGTATATCAATCATAATTTTACATTTAATGGATTTAACTTGTTACAAATTTTAATTTGCATGCATGTTGAATATTCAAAACCGCCTCACACTATAAATATTGTTAGCAATTATAACAACACTATTTAAACGGGCGTATTCTAAGTAGAAACACGAGTTTTCTAATACCATTTTTAAAAAAATTGAAAGATAAAAAACTTAGTATATTAATTTCGAAAACAGCATCTGTTCTGGCCCTGCGCCTTGTACTTAGATTAGGAAGATTACATCGAATATTATGTATATTTTAGTTACAAGTGTCGCGGTGCTTGATCCACCTGATTTGGCTCCGTGCGATTTCTGGTTGTTAGCAGAACTAAAACTGACCAAAATTTAATCCTTCAAAAATGTTGGTTCATTTGGAAAACCAGGAGAGGAAATATTATTTACCCCAGGATCTTACTAACTGAAAACAAAAGCTGAAATTTACGTGAAGACAATGAGCCCTTCCACACATTTCAATTAAACAAGGTAAACACTTAAAATTTGCCCCTCGTAACTTTTGAACCCTCGTAAACTTAGTTTCTGTTTAGAAAGACAAAGAAACATACTCTATATCAAAAACTGAAAGAAAAACGAAACTCCACAAGAGGTAATAAATCAAGATAGAATGTAATTAAACTCAAAGGTAATTGAAATTGTTTTGTAAACACCGAGAAAGCATCATTTGGAGAACTGAGTCGTTTCTAGTAAAGTTAAGACGACAACATTATTAGATTTTTCTCAGTTCAACTTCTAGTGGCAAATAGTAAGCAGACATTTAACATTTAATTTCATTTTTTACTTCTAAAACTTTACCTAATTACCTTCCGCAGATGTTGATTTCATAGCAACCTAAGTTTGTCCTTGCTAGACTAAGACTGAGATAAAATTGAGGTGAAGCTTTATTTAATAAATTTGTGTGGTTGAAATGAATTTTAACTTGTGCAAAAATATATTTCGAAAAGAGTTAAAATAAAATTGTCAATTATTTCTGTTTCATCTATATGACTACATTTAGCTTTTCCAGGTTGTTATCATTTCTTCTCATACCAAATAACTGCAAGATTCTCCCCTCCACAAGGCCGCTTAGGCGGGTATCTATATCTAGATTATTGATGACAGATTAATTTGATCGTCTGCCCGTCCATGAGATTTTCAGTATCCTCCACCAACACTACATTTCGAAAGCATCGATACGTTTTCTGTCGTCAACCTTCACTATCCAAGTTTCACAGCCGTAAAGAAAGATCGAGAATACTAGTGAACGCACTAGTTTTTTCTTTGTGTTATAGCATGATCATTCTATTTTTTTCCGCAGTTTCTCTATGGAAGCACGTTATACAGATACAATGCAACATTATCATCCAATATTAGGCCCAGGGGCGTGAACTGGCTAACTTTTTGGATATTTAACTGGAAATTAAATTGCACATCTTGTTCACTATTGACGACCAATAATTTGGTCTTTTCTCAATTAATTTCCAGGCCCAGTTTTAGTATCTCTTTCCCAACCACCCTCTTATATAACAAACTGATTAACTACCTTAAGCCTAGAAAGAAAAAAAGAAAATCAAGACTGTATTTAAACTCGCAAGTTGTTTTCTAAACATCGAGAAAAAAAACCAGTCTGATAACTAAAATCTCTTCAAGTTCCAGTGGCAAACAGTAAACAGACATTTGACGTTCAATTTCGCTTTTTTTACTGAAACTTTACCTAATTACTTTCGTTCAATGTTGTCGTAAAACCTAAAATTAATCGATATTACACTCTAGACCAGATTAAATCGGATGCAGGATTTAAATTAAAATAATTTATTTCAACATTGAGCTGGGCATGCTATAAAATAAATACAGTTAAAATAAAAAGGACAGTAGTGTTTTAATTATATTTAGAAAAAGGAGTAAACAAAATATATAAAGTGATCACCTGTTTGTAAAAAACCTGAGCGTAGATTAATGCTACTCACCATATAATTGTAGATAACC
Source organism: Cosmopolites sordidus (assembly GCA_031761425.1). NCBI lineage: Eukaryota > Metazoa > Arthropoda > Insecta > Coleoptera > Curculionidae > Cosmopolites > Cosmopolites sordidus. The sequence continues at coordinate 1,273,334 of JARFXV010000188.1, read as the reverse complement.
CTACTGGAAGTCTAAATTCATCAACAGCAATTATTAAGGGACGTTGGAAAAAACTAAAAGCATGTTATAAAAAAAAAATTAAATGCTGTTCGTCGTTGGTAAGCGCATCATTTGAGAACGACTGGACCAATTTTACTATTTTTTTTTTGTAATGTTCCTGATAGTCCGAATATAGTTCTTATGGTAAGAAAAATTGGAATAATTGCCCGGAAAATTGGAAAATTCTTTAAAAACTGAAAGTGCTTGGGGGTCTATGGGATTTTGATATGAAAGCAAGGACATAATTCACGATTCGAACGACCGATATGCATAATTCTTTTTTTATTTTGTACGTTATGATCTTGGAAAAGTTAAAAAAATCGAGACAATTACAAAGAAAAGTCGGAAAATTCTGACAATCTGCAAAAATCATAATTTCTGTATACACTCTCGATCATAACTGACGATAGGAACAATATATATGGTTGATTCTTTTTTTGTTTTATTCGTTATGCTCCCGGGATAGAAATAACTCAATTGAATGTTGTCAAATCTGGAAGATCTGGAGAGAAATTTGGAGAAACGCATTCCAGCCTAGATTAAAATAAAATTACATTTGTTTTTACTTTTGTGTTGTTTCGCAATATGTCCAAGAAATGTAGTTATTTTATTTCTATTCCAATTTATTTCGCTAAGTGCGCAAATATCGTTTGACTGCTGATTGTCAAATTGTGAATTAAGCCAATCAAGCCAATTACATAGTGACGAAAAATTGATTCAATTGTTTATTTTCAGGTGAATTGTGATTCTGTTGTAAGTTCGACGCAGTCATTTGATGAAATGAATTAAGTTTTGTCAAACAAATTTACAGATTTACCTATGAAATTCGATGAGTTTTGAAGTGTCAAACGGTTATACAGTAACAGCAAAGTGAATCAATTATCCATTTTCAACGGAACTGTGATTCTTCGCATCGCACATTGTGTCACAATCGACACAATTGAATTGAATTGACGCAATTTTAATGCCGCCAATTAGACGGAGCAATTTAGGTCGCAGAACTCGTAATGCTACAAACCAAACGAAGATGATTCTCTCATGATGTCTCATCGAATGAGACATCATCGGTCAGTAGAAATCAATCGCGCGAAAATAAATTTGAATAATCGTGCAAGAAGACAAACAAATGTTGGGTTGAATACTCATCGAGCTGCATTCCGACCAATTCGTTGCTATTGGATAGAAAAGCGTTGTGTGCCCACATTTTAAGGCATTGAAATACAGAAATGAAACACCTGGACTGTGTTTTGCAAATGGCAAAGTCAAATTGGTGTCATTGTTCCCACCACCAGAGCCATTGCGCCCATTGTTTTCTGGAACAGGAACAGAATCCGGACATATTTCCTGACACAAATCCAGAAATACAACAGTTACTTCAAAATCACTTCATTTGGTTCGGGTATCTCCCATATTTCAAACATTTTAGCGGTGTACTCATACACATAACGTAACGTATATAAAATCAATCCGTATCTTATCCTAGACCGAACGAATGCGTGATACGCCGAAATTGCTGTATCTATCCCTACATTTTTGGAAATAACTCTCAAAGCATACGAATATCTTGATATATCCAACGCAAGTTTTTCAATACGGGCCCTCCAATCAAATCTCCAGTCGATCACTAATCCAAGTACTGAGGTACATTCTGTCGTTTTAAATACACTGTTGTTGTAAACAAAATTAAGGTCATTACTTTTGCGATTTTCAAAAAGAATGCACTGTGTTTTTGATACATTCAAGAGGAGATAGTAAGCAGAAAAATACTGATCAAGAACCTCGCACGCCCTACATACATCTCCAATGCTCCCTTCACTAAATATAAGGTTCAGATCATCCGCATACTTAACTGTTTGTACACTCAAAAGATTAGTGATATCATTAATATATAGTTCAAACAACAATGGACCTAAAACCAAACCCTGCGGAACACCCTTGGTAACATGTACCCCCTCTAAAAGCAAGACCCTTCCAACTGTACCCCTTATTAATATCTGTTGCATATGATTTTTCAAATACGATTTAATCAGTTGTAAAGCAATCCTATAGTGCCATAGTTACTCAATTTTGTATTTCATGGTTTTCACTATCAAAAGCTTTAGACAAATCAATGCACATTGTTATCGTGGTTATAATCGGTGTTATTTAATGAATTGGTTATAAACGTGATTGCCTGAAAAATTGCCCTTGTTACTGATTTTCCTTTTCTGAAGCCATTTTGATTATCACTAATTATATAGTATTTTCCTAAAAATCCTATCAATCATTTATAAAATGCCTTCTCCAATATTTTGTTAACGTTGTTTAGTAACGGTATAGGTTTGTAGTTTGTTTCTTCATCTGATTTGCCCTTTTTTTTAACCAATTTCCAAGTACTACTTTATTTTCAGACCTAGATATAAATTCGTTATTCGACATTGTTTTTGCTCTCCCAATTACTTGTTTCAGTATGTTAGAGTATGTATTATAATATTGTTTAGAAACTTGCCTGTTTATTGTTTTGTAATGGAGCCCACGTTTATGATCGCAAAACACTCGTATATATACAATGATCAGTCGGAAATACGTTTTTTATAATTTTTTCTTTGTTTACACATTTCCAATAACATTTCACAAATTCACAAAACGATCACAAACAAACTTACTGAAATTTGGAGAGGATAACGTCCGTCGGGTTAGCTAGTTTTAAATACAATTAATAGATCACCACTGTAGTCATTTTTAAGTTATGAACATTTATTGGGCAAACCTTTTGTGTAGAGAAAAGATATATAGATAACAAAATATATTAAACAAGAAACGTTAATATGAAAAAATGTGGTTTGAAAAAAAAAACCCATTCTGCATACTCGTTAAAAAAAGTGACAATAAATCGAGACAGAATAATAAAATTCCATGTGGGTATTTCAGGCTGGTCCGATCCCTTGCCCGAACCGTTGATTTATAATCCTTATATATTTTTCCAGGACAAATAACTCGGCTTTATAACGCATAACGTCCTAAAAAAATATATATTTTGCAAATATAATATCGATTCAATTCATTATAGCTTTGCTTCCGTCCATTCCTTTTTATCAATCTCATTTTTAATTACTCGATCTACGAGGTTTCGTAGGTGATTGATAGACGGCGTTCTGTACGAATTTTTTTTTAATAATTTGTAACATCACTTGCTGATATGTTCACTTTATTATATTTACAGTGTATTCTCACATAAACAACCAGTGTAGCATTTTGAAATCTTATTAAATCTTAATAAAAACATTAACCCAAATAAGTATGTGAATTTAACATGAATTGAAACAAATTGAATAATTAACGACAATGAAGTAACTTCATAAATGTCTAATATTTGGTATACATATCATCTTCTTCCTTTTCCTGCTGATACAGCCCTTGACATCCTTCAACCAGATCAATATATTGACTCAATCCAATCTGAAGCTGTGCACAAAGCCGGATGCAACAAATAAAGTAATGACTGAATTATGTGAAGACAATACAACATCTCATGGGTATTCAATAATAATTTGATCTAGTTTTGCAAAACTTCAACAGGTCTATGATAATAGTGTTTGCCAAGGGGTTTCAGGTGCCTTAAGACTTTCTCAGAAACTCTATTTACATACGTCGCAGTAGTTTTCGTAGCAATAATTGTTTTCCGGGGGCCCCTCTATCCTGGAGGACTAGGGACTCTTCTGTAGTGATTCCTGTACCTCTTAACAACCCTTGCCGTAACGAAACCCGACAAAGTTGCAAGAAACGTGTCAGGGTCGGGCCTAATAAAACAACAGGTAAAAAGATAAAATTAATTTTATATCTGCTTTAGTAGTTTCGAGATATTTTAGTTTAGTTCGCATTATTTTCTTAAACAGTGTGTAACAACAATATTTGTATTGAGATTTATTGGGGCAATTAACATTTTGCCGAAGACCAACGAAATATTTTGAAACGGACTGTTTTCGAGAGCCTATCACTCATTTTGAGCATTTTAAACAATCAGACCGAACACATTTAAAATACCTTTTGGAAACTTTTAAACGTAATCTACGGAATAATTTATTACCCTTAAATATTCCGAGATCTTAAACACATATTTCGCAAATTTAACATATATTAAATTCATTAGAGGTTAGATTCAATCCACTCTTCGTTTTATACCATTCCGATCATTAATATTACTTATCTACTACGAAGTAATCAATATAGAATATACTGTGTGCTAGTTTCAGTTCATTTCACGTTATATTCGACATACCGACTGTCAAATAGGTCCGTTAATGAATGTTATATCTCAGCAGAAATTAGTCAAATCATTTACCAAGTTAATTAAACTGCTTATATCAAATATTTACTTTAGTTTATGACAAGGCGTAATTAAATAGTTTATATGATAAAACTTCCAGTCATATTTCTTCGGAGTTGACGTTGCATATGATTTATTTTTCGGTTTGTTTTTATCCGGGAACGAAATTTAAAATGGAAATACAAGCTTTCAAGTAAAAATAGGTTTGGACCGGCGCCAGCTTTCGCAGACACACTGTATAATTCGTCTCAAATCGTGTCAAATACGCATAAAAAGAACTATTTGGCAAAGAAGCGACCGGAACCGAATGGAAGTGGATTCTTTGTGGCGGTGAACTGAAAACCCACTGAATTTCTCGCTTCAAAAGAAATTGGCCTTTTTCTTTTAAAATGTATTATCCTCAATATTTCTAATTTTCACACAGGGAGATTCAAGGGAAAAAATCTTCAAGCCTCAAAATATTCGGATTGTTTTCCAAGATTTCAATATCGGTGGTACTACAGTAAAAAAAATTGAGTCATATAAAAGAACTCTTTCATCTCCTTCTCTTGAAACAGTTCATCTCCATTCTCTTGATCCTTTTACTCTTTCTCTTGAAACAGTGACTCTTTGCGGATCTAAAAGTAGAAAGGAATAAAAATTTGTCTCAAATAATAAAGATAATTTTAAATCTGTTACAAAAAATAATAATAAAATACATTTACAATAAAATAATAAGGATAATTTTAAATATGTTACAAAATTAGTAAAATTGCGACGTAGCAAATAGATCATTTCTTTAAATGTTCTTCATAAAGAAATTTTGGACGAATATTCGGACATGTTTTTGCCAAAACTCAGCGGTATTTAGACATGATACGCGCACTTGTGAATGTACATCAAACTTGATGAAAATGCGGAAGAAATGCTTTTTTAAGGAAGAAAAAAACTGCGGTTTTACAACGACAATAAACCCGCCCATTCGTTCACCGTTGCAATAGCGAACTTGGTCAATTTGCACAAAGAATTGATGCCGCGCCCACCCGATTCTCCGAACTGGACCTCCTCTGACTTCTCTCTCTTTCCAAGTATGAAGAAATGGCGGACCTGAAAGAACGTCACATCAAATAAAGAGATCATAGTCGAAACCGGGAACCATTTTTGAGTTCGATAAGTCGTACTTTACATACAAATTTGGAAAATACCCTAGGCAAAAATAAAAGAATATCTCATTTTAAAATGTATCTGATTATCAATGTGAAATATAGTATCCATAATTAATACATTTCTACTTGTTTCCTCAAAAAATATACGTATAATAGTAACCCAATTATTTCCTCTATAGAAATATGTGGCTATATATTCAAATTAAGGCGTTTGTTATTCATAGTTTGTTTTAGATACGGACAATATAGACGTCAGTCTAAAATTTTAAACACTACAAATTTATAATGGTGTTATATTAATTAGTTTCACTCAGAGATTAATAATATTTAGTTTAATACGAAAACTAGAGACGTTTAATTCAATTTATTTAGCTCCAGCTGCCTAATTCAGTCGAAATCTGTTTGTCGAAATCAAACTGTGCCTCCTAAACTTATTAAAATCTGTTTTATTGTACACGAGACGTATATAACCATATATTTCTAAGACAATGTTGAGTTTATCGCTCTGGTTCTATTGTATGATGTCGTAACAACAACTTTATAAGTCAAGTAATAATAGTAAGACATTAACAAAGTCTTTATAAGGCTATTGTTATGATAAAATGGTTTCTGAAGATGCAAAATCTACTCTAACTCAACTTACATACTTGTTTACAATAAAAATATTTCACGAAAAGTTATTATCAATATTTTTACTTGCTTAAGTCTGTTATAGAACAGATTTTCTTTTCTGTTATCCCCAAGCTTGCTGTCCTTGCCTTTCCTGTTCGCGTTCTTATAGATATTTGTTTTTTTTTAAGTCCAAGTTTTATGTCATTTCGCTTGCTTAGTTAGAAACAAGAACGTCTTTTGTAACTGTAAAAAAAATTGTCTGAGATGAATTTGCCTTCAGTATTGGAAAAATGCGTTCTATCTTGTCTAAAAAACTAGGGAAAAAAATTACAAGTGGAACAAGGACTTTAGTGATGATAGAGAAGCAGTTGAAGATGAACCTCGTAAAAAACATCGTGAAGAGGTGTTTTCTGTGGATGATAACATTCTGAAATTCATAATTACTGGTAATGCTACATGGATCTATGCTTATTACCCAGAAGGAGCTTAAGAATTAAGCGAGTATCGTGCTAAAGAAGAGCCAAAGCCAACAAAGAGTTAAAAAAGATCGCCCAGATTTGTGTCAAACAGCTTATGGTTTTTACCTCACAGAACCACTAAAAAAATCAAACAAACAATATTCCCCAAGCAGAAATATCAGAAGTCAAGTCAACTGTTTCGAATAAAGGAAAAAAAAAGTCGGAATAAGAGTTTTACAGTGAGAAAGGATTATTTTGAAGGGATAAATTTGAACGAATAAATGAATACTAAGTCAAGTGGTATATTTTCGTTAATTTTGTCACTTTAACTATCACCAAATTTTCTAAAATTACGAAGTGAGAATGATAGAATGGCGTTTTCCTTTTTATTTTTGGTGTAGTTCTCTCTTTGTTAAAAAAAAATCGCAGGTATAAAAATGAGTCATATTATAAAGCATGTGGTGGATATGTCTCTATAATTGAGACCGGCTTCAGATAGTGTCTATTACAAAATTTATCATGTTCATGCCCCCGGGTGACATTTTAAAAGAGAATGAATAAGAGTACAAACGAACACACACGCATAAAAAATGTCGAATCAGATATGATATTTATGGACTTCAATTAGTCATGTTTCCGGAAAATGTGCAGTTGTACAAAAACTGCGGGTGGATTTTTTTCCATAAATGTCCTTTTGTCACACACAGTCCAGATTATTTCAGAACCGTGTTTTTCAAACTTTTATTTAACAGCTAGAATATGTTATAAATTTTAAAAATAATTTGATATATTTTACTAGTCTGATCAAAAAATAACGTAATTGCTTTTAAAATCCACTCGATTACGTATCGATACAACCATATGTTTTTTAAGTTGGTATGATTGTCATTGACATCCGACAGAAGGTTTTTCGCCTGTTAAGTTAGAAATATAAGTATTTTAAACTTAGAGCGAAATAATCCAAAAACTAGTCTTCTCTGAGTATTCACAACAATTCTGCATAAGTGGTGTTAATTTCATATCGATATATTTATCGAAAACAGAGTTACAAGAAAAATTGAAGAAATTTTCGCGACATATATATGGAAAAATGGTAAAACATTTCATGCCTTAGATAAACTTAAAACTGTGATTGTGTATTTAAAACTACGAAGATTACGAAAAGTCTGTCAGCTTTTATATCATCAGCTTGTATCCATTCACTGCAGGCTGAAGGCCTTCTCAGCATGCTTTCAACTCTCGGGGCCCGGAGCTTTCCACTGCCACTCGGGTCCAGTATACAAGGTGTCCCAAAAAAATGTCTCTGTTTTATATAGCGATATAAATAAAAGAGAAACGTCAAACAAAAATAATCTTTATATCTCAACAACTCATTGTACTCGGTACAATCTCTGCCGAAGAAACTGAAACTTTCTTATGGGACAATTGTATTTTATGATATAATCAGTTCATCGAGTTTTCGGTCTTCTTCGTACACGATTTGCTATCCAGCGGTATCCACTCCAGGATTCCCCTAACACACCTGTCTCCCCATCGCCTTGCTATATGGCTTGTCCAAAAATCACTTCTGCATTTTTCGTAAGTTGAATACATTTTGTTCTTTGAGGCATATTGAGTACAGTTTTGTCAGTGTTTTATGAAAGTCCGACCACCTGCTTTTAACATTTAAACAGTTATATTGTCCTTTCCTGGAGCCTTGTCGTTTTTTATCGATTCTACAGCCTTTCTCACTTCTTCATATAAATTTAAATAAAATCATCTGACAATCTCTAACATTTCCGTACTCGCTCTGCACACTGTGCCAGCCCCACCCATTAACGCAAAAATGTATTTTTTTATATATGATAATTTTCTTTTTATATGTGATTATGTATTTTGAGGTTATAAAGAAATAGTGAAAAATCAATTTTTCTAAGAGTATTCACATTTGCTTGTACTTGTATACTATTGTTAGCTGCTTTTCTTTCGCAAGTTTAATTAATTTATAGACAATAATGAACGACTCCGTAATAAAGGGTATTCCATTAAGAGGTTTCGAATATTGGTAACGAATAAAAGAAACGTTTCATAACATACCTGAAAGTTATTTATGGCAGTGCGAAGCTGGATAGTGTACAATTATACGTGGAATACAACATCTGTCAAATGACCGCCACGATTTCTCTTTATTTTATTTTGTTGAAATTCTCGATTACTGCTGCACACATTCGCGGAGTTATGTCACGAATTATTCGCCTAATTTCTTCCTTCAATTGTTGAACGGTTTGCGGATTAATTTCGTAAGCGTTGCTCTTCACATAGCCCCACAAAAAATAGTCTAGCGGCGTCAAGTCGCATGACTTTGGTGGCCAATTTACGTCCCCATTCCGGGAGATCAGCCTCCCTCCAAACTGTGTACGCAATAAAGTCAATGTTTCACGTGCTGTATGACATGTCGCACCATCTTGTTGTTGGAACGTCCGGGAACGTCCTGCTCGTTCGGTTGAAAATATTCAGGCGGTTCGTGAAAATGTTACTGAAAATCCACAAATGTCTGTTAACAGGCGCGAGCAACATTTGGGTATCAGCAGAACTTCAACGTGGCGAATTTTGAAAAAAGACTTAAGTCTACATCCTTACAAAATTCAGCTAACACAGGAGCTAAAGCCAGCCGACCATGGGCAACGCCGTGCATTTGCCAATTGGATACTACAGATGAAGGCAAATGACAATAATTTTTGCGATAAAATCATTTTCAATGACGAGGCTCATTTCCACTTAAACGGTTACGTAAACAAACAAAATTGTCGCATCTGAGGCATTGAAAATCCTAGAGAAATCCACGAAATCCCGATGCATGCTCAACGTGTCACAGTTTGGTGCGGTTTTTGGGCTGAGGGTATCATTGGACCGTTTTTTTTTGAAGATGAAGATGAACGAGCTGTTACAGTAAACGGAGAACGATACCGAACGATGATTGATGTTTTCTTATGGAATCAAATAATGGACATGGATTTAGAGAATATGTGGTTCCAACAAGATGGTGTGACATGCTATACAGCACGTGAAACATTGACTTTATTGCGTACACAGTTTGGAGGGAGGCTGATCTCCCGGAATGGGGACGTAAATTGGCCACCAAGGTCATGCGACTTGACGCCGCTAGACTATTTTTTGTTGGGCTATGTGAAGAGCAAAGCTTACGAAAATAATCCGCAAACCGTTCAACAGTTGAAAGAAGAAATTAGGCGAATAATTCGTGACATAACTCCGCAAATGTGTTCAGCAGCAATCGAGAATTTCAACAAAAGAATTGTGAGCTGCCAAAGAAGTCGTGGCGGTCATTTGACAGATGTTGTATTCCACGTATAATTGTACACTATCCAGCTTCGTACTGCCATAAATAACTTTCAGGTATGTTATGAAACGTTTCTTTTATTCGTTACCAACATTCGAAACCTCTTAATGGAATACCCTTTATAATAAAGACATTTTAACAATAGGAGATTTTACGTTAAACTTTATATAGACAGAATGTATATAAATGTTCTATTGTCCTACACAACCATTTAAACCCGAAAGAGCAGGATTCATTTGGACGACAAGATTTAAAGCAAATTAATGTAAAATCTGCGATCTTAATATTATCCCGGCATTTCCATATTTTCCCATGCAAAGTCCTATCCAATTTAAATAAGGTAAACTGAATACCGCAAAGATCTAAGATATAATTGAGGAAAATAAAGATTAACTCTTTCGGAATATAGAAATAGGAATATTTCATGATACGCGAAATATGTTTAAACATATCCATTTAATTCCGATGCAAATAAAGATTATACAAAATCAATACGGATATTAGGGGCTACGAATATCCGCCATTATGGATTTCCACAAGCACTATTTGCGTATTTTCGAGGAAAAAGGAAAATAATATTGCCGGAATGTGATATATATGCAGATAGGAATATCATAAGACGCCTCACTGAAAATAACTATAAATACCTATGTATTTGGTTTTATTTCAAAAAGTATTACTGCCGTGGAAAGATGCCTAAAACCGAAACATTAAAGACATGCAGCTTGAGGCACGTTAAACGGGTCTTTTAAATTGCGTTATTTATATCCACACTGTCTTCTTCATTGTCTGAATCTGTCGCCTTTTCTAAAAATATCAAACGACAAATTAACTGTTGGTTCAACACAGGGATGCATTTAGTTTTCTTTCAGTAGTTAATGCTTTTATTGCAAAAATATTGTGATATTCAGCTTCGCTTCAATATTGGAAAATTAATAAACATATTCGTGATATTTAATTTTATTATTGTCATGAAAGCAAAAAAATTTCGAAAAAATAAGTCATACGTATGGTATATAAGAAACATTTTAAGCCAAATAAGACATAACGAAAAAGAAAAAAAGACAGGAAGTATAGTGCAAGTATAGTACAGCATAGTGAAGTATAGTTTCAAGATATACCATTGACCGATTGGCTGCCATAAACTCTTAACAACTACTGTCGTAACGAAACCCGGCAAAGTTGCAAGAAATATAAACAGGACAGGGCTTAATAAAATAACAGGTAAAAAGATAAAATTAATTTTAGCTTCGAAATATTTTAGTTTAGTTCGCATTATTTTCTTAACCAGTGAAGTTCTATAATTTCGATCGTATTTTTTGTTATTCCAAACGTGCTAATAATGTGGCGTTCTTGTCAAGATAATGATCATTGTGCCTTCGGTAGTGCCAATTTTAAAAGAAAACATTTATCGCCCGATGCTAAGCAAATTGTTAAAAATGTGTATGTTTCTTTATAGAATAGGCGGCTTAATGTAAATGCAGCCATAGCAGAAACGTCTTCATTAACGAACACTCCGTTGTTCACAGTTAAAGATATTGTGATGAAGCCAATTAAACCCAAAAAAGTCCGTAATAATTCTGTTAAAAGCAAGTGTATTGACGAAAGCGACTAAGATTTAATTCGAAGCAAAATTTATGCTATGTATGAAGAGCAAACTGTGCCTAACAAGAATATACCAGGTATAAGCTATACTTGGAATAAAATTTGAAACAGGGGTTTATTCTAAGTACAGCTTATACCTGGTATATTCTTGCATTGTAGAACCGGCCCTTCGGAGAGATGAAACCAACATTCTTTGCCGCAGAACTAGCCTCCGGAGAGTATTATCTCAACTGAATAGAAAAACGAATGAAGACGTAAAAGATGAATGCGAAACAGAGTTTGACACCATTTAGAAAATTAGATATTCGATGATCATAGGTGAATATTGGATAGATGCAACGAAAAGACTTAATCCCAAAGAAGATACCCTACTTCGTGATTGGTTACCAATTGATTTTTTTTACTCTGATCTTTCTTTCCATTCCTTTCAAGCAACTATTTCCAGGTGAATAATTAATGTGATTTAGTACTGGAAACTCAGATTAAACAACATCTCCATGTTTGTGATAGACTAGAGAAGAATTTAGCCATAAACATTTTATGTGTTTGAAAACTAATAATTTTTGAGAGCACCATAAAGTTTTATTAAACCCATATTGTATTTATGTCATGTCTTTATTTAAAATAAACATAAACAAAACTGTTAAAATGATATAATACTCTGGTCATTAGATGTTATGGTAATAAAAATACCATCAAATTAATGCTTTGCAGCTAATTTATTATCTAGGTTTATTTTAATACCAACCAGGATATAGTGTAATTGATATAAAATTTTTACTGCCAGAACTAATGTACTATTATAGTTTAATTAACCCAGATGCATCCCAGAAAACAAGAAATTAAAAAAAAACTTTAATGATATTACACATGAAATTGGGCAGGACATATAAATACGGTTCTGTATACAGCCTAACTAATGTTCACTTGTGTGGCCCAAGAACTAAGTGGTGCATCATAGAATTTGAAAACACTCAGGCCCTAAAAATAATATTGTCATTTTAAAACAACACAGGTTAGAATCTACATAAGCTCTGTATGTAGTGCATAGAAAACCAAACAAAGAGAAATTGAATTTACGTTATTATTATTTCTTACTTAGAAGAGAATTTAAAAATATGAAACTTCTTCACTTCTTCAATCACACCGGCCACTTCCAAGGGTATTGAGCTGCTACTTTCATCAAATCAGCTTTTACGGCCACTTTGATCCCTTGCTAGCAGAAATATAGTTGAGCGACTCTGTCGTACGACACTCCCCATCAAAGCTTCACTGAGGCCAGATGATGTGCTTTTTCTTCCTTTTCATTGTTTATCACAGATTTGTTAACATTAGTTTAGAATTCCTTGTTATCTATCACTTTTATTAATAAAATTAAAAGTAATAGATAAAGTAAAAAATTATTTTATTCTTTTTTTTAATTATGTTATTTTTTGTTTAGTATTTAGTTGACATATTTTTTAACTTTGACATATTTTATGAATTTGTACTATGTATAACAATAATGTATATTATAAAATTATAACTGTTCTGAAGACAGTTAAATAAAAATAACCGATACACAAACAAAATAAAAATTTAATTGTTAATATTAATTGACCGTAAACCCAAGAAAAAATATACTGGATTGGGAACAGGATGGTGTAAAGATCAACGGTGCGAACTTAAACCATCTTAGATTTGCAGATGATATCCTGATATAATGTTTTCTTTTCACAAGACACACAAGAGCTGCAAAGAGCTGGCGAACCATTTGGCTTAAAAATAAACCTGAAAAAAAGTCAGGTTATGTTCAATAAATTCGCTGAATGCAGAAGAATTTCAGTTTTAGGAAGGGATTTGGAGATTGTGGATCACTTTATATATCTTGGGCATTCAATGGATTTCAATGGAAGGGGATACCGCCCGGGAGGTGGAATGGTGCGTTAAATGTGGCTGGCAAGCATTTGGCAGGCTCAACATACTGTTTAAGACCAGACTCCCCTGAAAAGAAAAGTCTTCGATCAGTGCGTCCTACCCGTTATGATATACAGATGTGAAACCTGTACACTCACATCGCAATCAATTCAAAAACTTCGAGTAGCACAGAGGGGAAATGGGGGAAATGGGCAGGCCATATAGCGAGGCGATGGAACGACAGATGGACCAAGACAATCCTGGAATGGATACCGCTTAATCGCAAACGTCCGCGCAAGACCGAAAGCACGATGGACTGATGACATCGTTAAGTATATATGACCCGAGTGGCAGATGAAAGCACAGGACCGTGACAGTTGGAAGCATGCTGAAGAGGCCTTCATCCTGCAATGGTTCGACACAGGCTGATGATGATATATATATATATATATATATATATATATATATATATATATATATATATATATATATATATATATATATATATATATATATATATTAAAAAGCTAAGGAAGTTCACCGGTGCTCCACGTCGTGCATTGCCATTCCTTTATCCGCCATCCAAAGCTCCAGCAAGCATCTCCCAAGACCGGTTTCTGACCTTAAACCTTCATTAGTTGGGCTCAAGCTGGACACCTGAAAAGGTTCCGCTTTTCCGGTGTCCAGCTCCCTGAGGCGCTTGCTCTTTGTTTCCAGTCATGCTGTCCGGGTCTGCTGGTCTAAGAACGCTTTTCCACGTTGGCGGCAAGTGTAGATCGTCGTCCCTCTTGTTTAGACTTTCTTGCTTTTCAATCTCTATAGCTTCTCTGATCAGGCGTGTCCGAAAGTGGTTTATGTTGGCTATCTCGTTGCAATCATCAAAGTTAGTTTTGTGGCCTGTTTCTATATTTAGATATTTTTCGGTTTGTTATGTAGATTTTGTTACAGCCTGAGCATGGGATGCGGTAAACTCCTTGATTTTCTAGTCTGACCTTGTCTTTCGGGTTTCTCAAGGATGCGCCTATTGTTCGGTGAGGTTTGTATACTGTCCTTATTTTCCAATCGCTACCGACTAAGACCGAAGCAAGAAGACATAAATATTACACGGCAAACCGATCTCTCTCACACAGTCACGAACCTCGCGACAGTAAGCAACGAAGATGCCAAATGAGATTTTGGCGAAACGTCTGCAAGCTGCCGACAGGAACCAACTCGACAACCGGATGTACTCTCGAAAAAAAACCCAATACATGTTTATATATATATATATATATATATATATATATAAATGTCCAGTATACCTCGCCTAAGGTACTGGACGGGTCACGGGTGGTGGATAGTGAAAGTTCCATTAGATATTAATGGACAGCTGCGAATATCCCAAAATAAGCAGCCCCGAACCAAGGCAAAAAGAAAGCTAAATCCACTTAGCGTCTGACTTGTATCAAGCGGCTGAGTGGTCAGCGTCTGTTCACCAGTGGTGCGGCTGATATTTAAATTCTGGAACTAACTTTAAGACTTTAATTCAAAGTACAAGATGAAGCGTTCTAGTAATTACATAATTACCCCAGGAGGTAGACAATCCTCTGCCAGCTTTGCTGGTACAACCGGACTTTCGGATTCTGGGGCGTCCGGGCTTAAACGCAAAATCTTTCAGAGGGAGTCGGAGACCTCTGGCCAACGTCTGAAACCGAAAATAAACACTTTCTTTGGAACGGTAAATATCAATTCTCTCCTGCGTCCAGGAAAACTACACGAATTGGGGCGAACATTAAATCAGCAAAAAATCCAAAGTTTAGCTTTGCAAGAAACCAGATTGATAGATGATAACACCTTGGAATTCGGCAACTACAGACTTTTTAAAAGTAAAACGGACAAAAGAATACTCAAAAATACACCACATCTCGGTGTTGCTTTCGCTATCTCAAGAAACATGGTTCTTGGTTCTATAACAAATGTCCAGCCAGTAAATAATCGACTTATGACACTATCCCTCAAGTGTGCTAACAAAAACTATACATTAACCAATGCACACCTCCCAGTTAACGAAGAAAATAAATCTAATCCTGAAAAAGTAAATAAGACCTGGGAAATTCTGGAAAAGACTATCTCTAAAATTCCCTCTAACCATGTAAAAATCCTATTGGGTGATTTCAACGCCCAACTAGGGAAAGAAAAAAAGTACAGGAAAACAGTCGGCAGTTTTCCCGCTCATAAATGGACTAACCATAATGGTAGAAGATTGGTTGAACTATGTTCGCAGTTTAATCTAAAAATAATGTCAACCCATTTTAAGAAGAAAATAACAAAACAAAAGACCTGGAGGTGCCAAAACACGTACATGGGTGAATTTCAAATTGACCATGTTGCCATTTCGTACCCCAATTATAAAGAGATTTTGAATGTTCAAGTCAGGAAAGGAGCAAATATAGACACGGATCACTACTTGACTAGAATCAAACTTAGCTTAAAACCTCGAAAACTTATTCAAAAGGGGCTGCTAATACCAAAGTTTGACCCAACGAAAATAAAACCAGCCCTAGCAGAAGAGCTTGATAAACAACCTGCACAGAACTGGCAAGAATTAAAACAAAAAATTATTAAAACAGCCTTAAAGTTGGTCCCTTTACAAAAACGTAGAAAACATCCGTGGTGGGATGAAGTTTGCGAGCAAGCAGTATTAAGCCGAAGTAAAGCATTCAAAGATTGGAACAGTCAAAAAACAGCAATAAACTATAACATCTTTTTGGAAGTAAGAAAAGAAACATCGAAGCTAATTAGACAAACTAAAAGAAAATATGAAAACAATCAACTTAATGAAATAGAAAAAGATTTCCAAAAAAATAACACCCGAAACTTTTACAAAACGTTTAAAACTAAATTAACAGGCTATCAATCGCAGAGCCTATGCTTTCAAAAGGAAAACGGACAACTAGCTCTAAATAACCAAGACAATTGCAAAGAACTTGCGAAATATTTTGCACAAATACTAAACTGTCCTGAGCCCTTAAACAAATTACCAACACTAAACCCTAAACAAACAAACCCAGATTCATTACCACCGAATGAAGAGGAAATACTTAGGCAAATCAAGCGGCTTAAAAATATTAAAGCTTCTGGTGAAGATGGAATCACTGCTGAACTTTTGAAATCCGCTGGTCCAGGTACAATCAAGGAAATAACCAAAATTCTACAACAAGTTTGGCGAACCGAACGGATTCCGGAAGACTGGAAAGATGCTCTAATCCATCCTCTACATAAGAAAGGAGATAGAACGGATGTAAACAACTATAGAGGAATATATCTTCTCCCAGTTTGTTACAAGATTCTATCTCAATGTCTACTAGACAGAGCACAGGGACAGTTAGAACCGAACATTGGTGAATATCAGGCAGGTTTTCGGCCGGGCAGATCCTGCCCTGAACAGATCCTGAATCTAAAGTTGTACATTCGTCTGTACATTTGTGGATTTCAAAAAAGCATATGATTCTATTGACCGCGAATCTTTATTCCGAATCTTGAAAGAACAAGGACTAGATCTGAAAACGCTGGCAATTATTAAAGCAACGTTAACTAACACGAGGTCAAAAGTTAAATTCATGGGTGACATCTCAGAACCCTTCGAAATTAAAACTGGTGTGAGACAAGGGGATGGACTCTCGCCACTCTTATTTAACTGTGTTCTAGAAAAAGTAATACAGGAGTGGCGTGAAAAAAAGTCGGCACTGAATATTGACCAGCCCATTAAACTGGGGAGAACCAACATCAAAATTGATTGTCTGGCATTTGCTGATGATCTAGCAATTTTAGCTCAAGATGTATTAACGGCTCAAAAACAGATTGAAATCCTAAAAGAAACAGCAGAAAAGGTAGGACTCCAAATATCCTTTGAAAAGACACAATACATGACCTGCAACAGACTAAGAACACCATTTCTAAAAACAAAATATGGTAACATCAGACGAGTCTCTCAATTCAGATATTTGGGTGAAATAATCATGGAAAATGGGTTGGAAAAAGCGGCCAATAAGGGTAGATGTCAAAAAATGGAAACGGCATTGAGACTTACACAAAATATTTACAACAAAAAATGCCTATCTGAAAACATAAAACTGAGACATTACAACACGGTTATTAAGCCAGAATGTCTATATGCTACAGAAACGCTCATTTTGAATAGAAAGAGGGACATCGAGGACATTGAAAAGAAGGAAAGAAAAATCATAAGAAAAATCCTAGGCCCCAAACAAATAAATAGCACAACATACCGACTTCGAGAAAACCAAGAAATCAAACAATACACAGATATACATAGCGATATGAGAAAAAGAAGACTTAAGTTTTACGGACACATCAAACGGATGAATCCGAGTAGGCTAACTAGACAAATAGTCGAATTTTATGAAAATAGGAGTAGAGCTAAAGTAGAAATAATTAAATGGATTGCGGCAAATAAAGAGGACCTAAGATCAGCAAATATTACACAAAGTGAAATTCAGGATAGAGGCTGTTTCAGACACAAGGTTAACGTTTGGAAGGTTGGCCAGAGAGAAAAATGTAGGAAGACTGGAACAACTTGGTCTGACGAAAGGAAAAAAGCTCATAGCGAAAGAATGAAATTAGTATGGGCTCAAAGGAAGGCTAACAACAACAAACGCCTCTAATTGTACTTCGCGTGGTCCACCAGGGCCCATACGTATGTATGTATGTATACTTAAATTTATAAATTTTAGTCGAAAATGTCTATACCATTTTAGTCTTGTAAAAAAAGGAAAACTTGAAAACTTTTATAATTTTAATTCGAATTCAGTGTCAATTTAAACTCCTGTTATGTTATTTTTGTCGAATTCACCTCTTTTTTTTTAATTCATTTAAAGTTTTTGCATTTCGCCGAACCTCAGTCCAGCTGAAATTAAATTTTCAATTTTGGACCGAGGGCACATATACTTTTTAATTTTCTACTTCCCAGAAAGCATAGGCGTCAATTTTTCATAATTAAACAGATTGTGTTCTTGGTTTTTGCTGTTTCCTCTTTTTATTATTTTTTCCATCCGTTAGCCGTTTCGGGATTCAATTTTTAATTATTTTCATCCGCGAAACCATGCTCTTCATTTCGAAATATAAATCAGAATATCTTACGGTGTTGATACGAGATCTGTTCGAAAAATAACAGAACTCAAAAAATAAAATTTTCTGAGATAAATGAATGAATCATTTCTATCAAGCAATGGCGTTCGCCATCACATCAATTTATGACAATATCGATATCGCCAAAATATTTATAAATCGATTTAAATTATTTTTTCTGAGTACATTGGATTGTTGCGTTCTTTTATGTTGTATGGTAAGAAAGGTAAAAGTACGAAGTTAACTCAACAATAAAGTTAAAGTTAGTATTAATTAAATTTTCTGTAGAACGACACAGTAGTGTACAACTTTGACTAAACACACACCTACGCAGTGACCTTGCCCGAACACAAGGAAAAATCCGCTCTCTAATTATAATCATAAAGTATGAAATAGCAACTGAACCAAAATATAAATTTGAAGTTTTCAGACATGAATCAGATATTTACAAGTCGACTTAACCATACAGAATAAAAACTGATGAAGCTGTCAATGGCTTCAATCAATCTCGGCTTTTTTAATTACTTCTAACTTACTGCTTCATCAATTCTTCTATAGGAACCTTCGGTGTGAAACACTAAACTCCAAAAGATTTATCACTAAACACCAAATCACTTTTCTTTAGCTAGTAGCAGCGCCATCTCTGGCCTGAGCCAGGTACTTAACATACAGCCCTCTTAAATAAGATTTTTCCTTTTGTTGATGCACTATAAAATCCGCTGCTCTTTGTGATAATTTATTATGATTGTATACGCCATATGTCCCTAACTATATAATATATTATTTCTAAGTAGGTTTCTAAAAATAACAAACCAATTTTAAAATAGGTTTAAGATATATCTCTTGTCGACGTTGACCTAACATAAACGTCAAAATCTATACTAAAAAATATCTATTTTACTAGAGCATAACATATTGTTTCTCTTTGTGGCGAATTAATTTTAGAAAAAGAATGTTAAAAGTTCGTTGCTTCATTTTCTGGAAAATGACATAAGCTATTTTGAAACAGAACATAGGAAATTTATTACCACATAAAATATACATCAATTTAATTATTATACCAGGGTGATTTATGAATTACTGACAGTACAAAAGTTGTTACTGTTTTGATTCATGACTTAGTATGGCAGAGTGTCTGCTTGTTGGTTAACACACAGATAACTCACCGTATTTTCTTCTACCATTAAGATCTTGTGGGCATACAAGCGGGGCTACATAAGCTTAGTGTCCATATCGCATGAGCACACCCGCTCAAACGTATCAATATCAATTATCAACTACGAAAAGACATTTGACTCCATCTCCAAGCATGCCATAATGGATACACTGCTTAGCCAGGGGGTAGACAAAGCATATGTGAACCTATTAGGATCGATATATGATGGAGCTACTGTGACAATTCACCTTGATCTTGAAGTGGGAATATGTAGAACAAGCTGTACGACAGGATGACGCAATATCGCTTATTCTTTTCTCGGCTTGCCTTTAAGAAGTATTCCGTAAACTGGATTGGGAACAGGATGGTGTAAAGATCAATGGTGCAAACTTAAACCATCTTAGATTTACAGCTGATATCGTTCTCCTTTCACAAGACCCGGAGGAGCTGCAAAGACGCATACAAGAGCTGCAAAGGGTTGGAGAACCATTTGGCTTAAAAATGAACCTGAAAAAGGGTCAGGTTATGTTCAATAAATTCGCTGAGAACAGAAGAATTTCGGTTTTAGGAAGGGATTTGGAGATTGTGGACCACTTTATATATCTTGGGCAGAGGATTTCAATGGAAGGGGTACCGCCCGGGAGGTGGAATGGTGCGTTAAATGTGGCTGGCAGGCTCAACATAGTGTTTAAGACCAGACTCCCCTGAAAAGAAAAGTCTTCGATCAGTGCGTCCTACCCGTTATGATATACGGATGTGAAACCTGGACACTCATATCGCAATCAATTCAAAAACTTCGGGTAGAACAGAGGGGAATGGAAACTTGTATGTTTGGCATTACAAGACGAAACAGAAAGTCCTACGCATGGATCAGGGAACAAAAGAAAGTGTGTGACATCATTGGAAGAGTAAAGCAATTGAATTGAAGATGGGCAGGTCGTACAGCGAGGCGATGGGACGACAGATGGACCAAGGCAATCCTGGAATGGATACCGATGATCGCAAACGTCCGCGAAGAAAACCGAAAGCACGATGGACTGATGACATAAGTATATAGGACCCGATCACAATCAACAGTCATAACATCTAACATCCAGATTAAAAAGAATGGAATCTCCTTTAAGGTGACGTAAACATTACATCCACAAAGATATTTCTGTCAAGGCAAAATGAACCCTAAGGTTTTAACAACCATCTTCTTATTAAGATAAATTATCGGCTATTAAAAAATATATTTAAAAAACGTATATTCACATTCATTTCTAAATAAATATATAATATTTGTACATGGAAAAGAAGCTAAATATTAAAGACATAGCAAACAGGTATATTTTTAAAAGAAAAGTGTTTTAATCAGCACTAAAAAGACGTACAACGTAGCGATCTTTCCCCTGATAAAATGCAGTCTCTTCTTAAAAAATTGCTTTCCGCGTTTAGACCAAATTTGGGCAGTTCGTACTATACAACAATATGTTATGTTTACAAACAAAAACTCGTAGTTCACCACGCGTCTCCAGTCTCGCCAAATAGACACGATCTTGATTCGTGACCTTCGCAAGTATCTGCGCTTGCTTACTGCCCATTAATTTTCGGTGATTTTGATCATTTTCGGCTAATGTTGTTGAATAAAATCCAGTGGTGAAGTGATTCAGGTGAGTCTCGTTATTTTCTTTGTCTTTTAGTAACGCATTTCCAACAATATTTGATACTGTCTATTGATAGTCTTGATCTAAATCTTTAAAAAATCTTTCATTTTATATTTCTGGTATTTTCTCATTAGTCATTAATTGTTTTGTACAGTGTATGTTCAAACCTTCACAGTAATAAACAGGTCATAGTCCATTAGTCATTAACTCAAAGGGTATAAAATTTTTGAGTTTCTGAGTTAATTTACAACAATATTTTAACATTCCGTAAATGTATATATACTGTAAATGTAAAAATATATATATGTATATATACAGTATATATATATATATATATATATATATATATATATATATATATATATATATATATATATATATATATATATATATATATATATACTGTATATATACATATATATATATAAATATATATATATATATATATATATATATATATATATATATATATATATATATATATATATATATATGTATATATACAGTATATATATATATATATATATATATATATATATATATATATATATATATATATATATATATATATATATATATATATATATATATATATACTGTATATATACATATATATATATATATATATATATATATATATATATATATATATATATATATATATATATGTATATATACAGTATATATATATATATATATATATATATATATATATATATATATATATATATATACAGTGATGAATGTAAAAGCGACTACAAAAGACCAAAGAAGCAAAAAGGAAAACAAGAAATATACCTCAACAGTATAAGAGAAAAAACATAAAATTTACTATGGTATAAATAAAGAAATTTTAAACACAAGGGAAATAACAAAGCAAACAAAAGGTAATGTAATACCTTTGTAATTGTAATAATAAAGGAAATATTTTATTTGAATTTTTTTTTTGAAAAGTTTATTACAAAAAAAATTTTGGGAAAGTTAAAACTATTTGGAAAAAAAAACGCCGGTTGTTTGAAAAATTCATTAACTTTTTTCCGGTTTAAAACAATTTGAACAAAATCAAATAAAAGTATGTAGTGGGGTCATCTAAATTTCATCTAAAAATTTCAGCCAAATCAAAAGGGGTCGGGTCCAAAAGTGATCGATATACGTATATATATATATATATATATATATATATATATATATATATATATATATATATATATATATATATATATATATATATATATATATATATATATATATGGATTTTCGGTCAATTATTAGATTATATTATAATTTTTTTATTGTTTTGACAAAAAAATAAGACTGTCTAAATTTATACTATATTTAAAAGATTGTCACACAAAGTGCCTTCTTCAAATAAGAAACTACAATATTGGAAGAAGGTACTGTGTGTCTAAACAATTGTCATATATTTTCTTTAAATATAGTGTTAATATTGCAATTACAAAAACAAAAGATGTTATAATAGATAACTTAACAAGCAATATGATATAAAACTTCTGTCAGATCTTCTTCTGTTCGAAACCATGTGAATAAAAATGAATACAATCAAGATTACCATTTCTAAACTGGAAGAGATTTACCACTAAACACCAGATCACTTTATTTAACTTTACAATTCACCTATCTTTAACCATGTTAGCATCATCAGGAGATGATTCAATCGAAACAGATGAAATCATCTCCTGGTGATGCTAACATGGTTAGCGAAACGTGCGTCGATGAGTTAAATAAAGTAATTTGATGTTTAGTGGAAAATCTATCGAGTTTGGTGTTTCACACTGAAGTTTCCAATAAAAAAATTGTTTATAACTACTGTAGAGTATTACTTTACAAACAAGAAAAGAAGTTTTCAATGACCTATTTTGTTGAATCGTTAATTTTAAAATCATATTAAAACTAAAAAAAGCAGTACGCTTGTATTATATCGAAATTGGTTCGAGGAAAGTTCAAGCAGTCGTGGCTAAAGTTTGAAACTCAAACTTTCCACGACACGGTCAGGTTTTATTTATTCATAATTCTTTAAACCGAAAAGTGAGAAACAAATATTTGACTGCAAACTTACGCAACCAACAACCTCCAAAATAATTGAGCCATACCTGGAAAGCGAAACAACGGGGGCCTTCGATCGAGCTGGAACGTATTCCAATTTGGGTCAACTTTATTCAGTCGAATTGCACATCAGAATATAATTAAAATACTTCAATAATCATTCCGAGACCCGCCGACAACTATTTTGAACGATTTTAATATATTGTGCAAATGTTTTAGACTGGTAATTGTCATTTCGATAATTGATTGCTTTCAAATTCATGACTAAAATGGCATTATCTTGGCTCATCGACTGAAACTCATAAAGGGTCATTCAAATTGGACGGTTTTTTTTTATTTTTAAATAAAACACAGAATTTATAGTGCCGTTCTCAAGATATTTCATTGCTTTTCGGCAAAATATTCATTGCCCCAATAAATTTTAATAAATATTTTCCTAGTTTCTTCAAAGGCGCCAGTGGAGTGGTTTAACTTCTGAATAATTTTGGAAAAAATAAAATATTATTAAATTATTAATATTATTATTATAATTATGTATGACTAAAACATTGTTTATTGGTTAGTGTATTTTGAATTTATTAGTACAATCAAAATTATAACTTAAATTTAAGTTAAATTAAATGTTATATTAAATTAATAGTTATTTTAAATGTTTCTAAATCATTCCGGGTGTCGATCCGTTCATCCTGTGAAGAGTCACGACATTTCGCCAAAATCGCATTTGGCATTTTCAAGTGTTGTCCGCTTCGACTGAATATATATATATATATATATATATATATATATATATATATATATATATATATATATATATATATATTTATATATATGTATATATACTTCTTGCGCAATAAAGCCAAAACTGGTCGCCGTTTTGTTGGATCAACATATCGCTCAGATCGAAATCTCCAATTTCTAGACAAAAATAATCGGTTACTATCCGGCAATAGCGCTCGGAATTGACATTTTAACAATCACTCCTTCGTTTACGAAGAAGTACGGGCCAATGACACCGGCAGACTAGAACGGGCATCAAAGAATCACCTTTGATCAGATGCAATGGACTCTCCACAATCATCAGAGACCCCAAA
This sequence comes from Cosmopolites sordidus, assembly GCA_031761425.1. Classification (NCBI taxonomy): domain Eukaryota; kingdom Metazoa; phylum Arthropoda; class Insecta; order Coleoptera; family Curculionidae; genus Cosmopolites; species Cosmopolites sordidus. The sequence goes on along the minus strand of JARFXV010000188.1, from coordinate 1,248,852 downwards.
TACGACAATTCTACATATAATCAGGTGAATGTTCAAGCAGGCGGGCTACAATTCTTACGTGAGTTGAACTTTGCAAGGATGAAGATGCAAGTTCAAATGTAAAATACGCCATAATGTCCCGTAATACAAGACCACAGACTGTGAACGCCGAGGAATCGATAAATTTAAGTCTTCAGTCACAGTTTCACTAAGAGCAGCGATATTCTCAATCTAGTGGACATTAGGATGATGCTCATGTCTTACCACATTCGTAACAGACTCAGTATTTTCAAATTTCTTGACTGTGTTGGAAATTGTGCGCCCTGAAGGACGATTATGGCGACCACATTCTGCTCGTAAGGTGCGAAACGTGGCTACGGCAGGATCACCATTTTTGTAAAAACTTTTAACAATCTTAACGCGTTGTTTTGATGGTTAAACGATCCATATTGTAAAATGGCAAACATTAAACTAAACAAATCACACTTTGGATAACATTTAAGTTTGATAGTTGTCAAAATACGGGACTGTATTTTCCGAACCAGGAAATGGATAACCCTGTACTTAATCAACTTAAATACAGCTGTCAGTTTCGCGATCATGTCTAATGAATTATATATACGTGGCTCAACATTCCATTAGGAATTGTAGCCGCTCAATTCTTTTGAACTCTAGAAACTGGGTGAGTTAGAATTTCTGGTTAGACCAGGTTGACTATTCTATTCTTGACTTATTCTATCCTATTGCTTGTCCTTGCTTATTCTGTTATTTTCTTTCATGTATCTGGGTCCTGTATCTTTTCCCACCATGCTTGTATTTTCAATTTCCTTATGTCTTCCCGCACCTGATCCTCCCACCTACTTTTCGGTCTCCCTCTTCCTCTTATAATATCTGGTCTCCACATTGTAATTTTCTTTACTACTTTGTTGTCTTCCATTCTTCTTATATGGCCAAACCAGCGAAGTCTTTGCACTTTTATGGTCTTCACTATATCTTCTTCTTTCAAAATGGTTTTTATTTCAAAATTCATTAACCTTCTGTATTCATCTTCTGCGGCTTTCTTTAATCCATATATTCTTCTTACTATGTTTCTTTCGAATATTCGTAAGTTTTCCTGTTCCAAGCTTGTTAAATTCATTATCTCCGCACCATAGGTCGCCACCGGTCTGATAGCTGATTTATATACCTTCATTTTGTATTTATAATTATGTTTTTGCTTTTCATAATGCTTTTGAATTAATAGGCTCTATATATAGATAGGCTCGATCTATCTATGTAATAGACTCTATGTCCCGCCTGTACTCTGTGTTTCTGTCGCGTTTGCTATTTATTATTATTCCCAAATATTTAAAATTTTCCTCTACCTCAAATTCATAATTTCGTATTTTTACTGATTTGGTTCTAACTATTTTATTTTCTTTCCTTATTTCCATATATTTGCTTTTTTCTTGATTTATTGTAAGGCCTCTTTTCTTTGCTTCTTGTCCAATTTTGTGGATTATTTCTTCCAGGCTTATTCTGTCTCTAGCTAACACAGTTAGATCGTCTGCATATGCTACTGCTTGTATCACTTTATTGATGAATGTTCCCGTAAAATTACACTCTGATTACTGAATCCAGTGTTAATATAAACAATGTTGTTGATAGCCCATCTCCCCTGTCTTCTAGTGAATTATGATGATAATTTTCCCAGTACTACCGTCAGATATTAACCCTTTTCATAGCACTACTGCACAATTTGTACATATTGTACATTAAATAACGAAATTTGCTTTCCAAGCAACTGCATAGTATTACTGTTATCTGTTATAATTAAAAATTGAGTGGTTCTGAATTATTCATAAAGCTGCTATTAACATGACATATCTGTTTAAAGTTCCTAATTTCGTGTTAGATAAATGAAATAACGTCTCCCTCTAAAGAGTTTGTCTGACCACCCTATCTTCAACGTTATCGCCACTGAAATTAGCCCTCGGGTTGTCTAAGAGATCTTGTTGTCGAATAGTCCCAATGGGACCGCTTTCCTTAAAGATTTTAATGAAATTCTGTCCATTTTTCTCTAGTGTCGTTTTATAGTCTCAGACTTCCTTCCTGTTTTTTTTTTTCAATTCTCTTTTATAAATCTGAAGTTGTTTTTCGTTTTACAATAAAATGCAGGTAGCGTACCATGAAAATATTTTGTTTAGAAAACGGAAACGGCTCTTTGATTCCGGTTGAGAGGAAATAAAAAGCATTTTATGTATGAAATATACATGTAGAACAAATAATTATATATAAGCTGCTTGGATATCTCTATACTCTTTACATTTCCTTGAAAGTCAATATATATCCAACATATAGGCATGAGAAGTACATTCTTAGAATAATCATATAAAGAGGCTTAGTGAAATGTATCTTAGAGAACAAAAAATTGTTATGGAAATAGAAGGTCTAAATTTTCCTGAAACAGCGAGACGGTTCGGCATTACTGCTTCAACCATTTTGAGGACACGACTAAACGAGGATCACAGTTACAGTTATGGTATATATATATATATATATATATATATATATATATATATATATATATATATATATATATATATATATATATATATATATATATATATATATATATACCAGGTGTCCCATTAAGGATGGATCGCGGGCGTATCTTGAAAACTATTTATCCCACAGCTTTGGGGAAAAAAAATTGTACTAAAAATGATCATGAGAAATTCACCAAAAATATTTTTAAGCTTCTAAAACGACCGCAAGGGGACGTGACGAGCTAAACATTTTTAAAAATCATTTTTTGTTGTGTATTTTCAAGTGTTAACCGAGTAAGAAAAAATCTCAGTTATAATTAGCAAACTGTCTCCTACAACTTTGTTTTATGACATTATGTCGTAACTTCGCGAATAAAGATGTGGGGGGGAGTTTTACCTATTGAGATAAAAAGTCGTCTAATGTCCGTTTGCCTTAACCGATTTTCCTCAATTTGGATTCATTTAAAAGGCAATTGCTGGGACAATCAGATAATCTGGGAGATAAATTATTTAGTTTATAAATGAAACTGCGAGGTGGCGTTACATTCAACAATAGTTTTTTTGTTCAGTTTTTTCAAATGGAATGGTACAGCTTAAATTACATGGCTATATATGATATCCCTGACATGTCAAGAGATACTTCGATTTTTCTGAAAAAATCAGTTATTACTTCACTACTACTTGCATTAAGTTAAAAAAATATTAACCTAATGTTTGCCTTCCTTCACACTTTACCCAGGCTTAGGACTGGTCCAAATTCTTCGTGCCATATTAATTTGGAACGTGTTTAAAGGCCAACGGGCCAGCAACGAAGATAATAATAATAACAATAGTCAAATAAAATTAACAGCACAACAGTCTAATAATTAACAGAATCTGATCTTTAACGCCTTTCTAAATGTTCAAAATGCCTTCCATCTTTAGAAATGCAAAGATTTATTTTTCGACGAGTACTAAAAACGGCAGCTTCAATTTCCGCTCTTGAAATGCTGGTTATTGAATTTTGAATTATTTCAATCATGTTTTCTCGTGTGGTAGGACGAGTTTAAAAAACAAGGTCTTTTAGTCTTCCCCACAAGTAAAAATCGAGGACTGTCAAATCCGGTGAGCGCGCCGGCCACGAAAATAAACTACCCCGTCCTATCCAACGATTTGGAAACGAAGCATCCAAGAAGTTTCGAACCACCTGCGAGAAGTGGGCAGCGCATCCATCATGCTGGTACCACATTTGTCTTCTTGTTTCCAACGAAACATCTTCCATTAGTTCTGGCAGTCCATTTTGTAAAAAATTTAAATATGTTTCACTATTCAAATATCCATTAAAAATAAAGGGACCAATAATTTTGTCTCCCAAAACACCACACCATACGTTCACACTCCATCTATTTTGGTGGTTGATTTCTAACATCCAGTGTGGATTAGCAACTGCCCAGTAGTTCATATTATGTAAGTTAACGCCTCCATCACTGCTAAAAGTAGCTTCGTCAGTCCATAGTATGCGTTTTAAGAATTGTTTATTTCCACTACACATATTTTTTAACCAGTGACAATAATCTAACCGTCTGTCGAAATCGTTATCCAAAAGGGCTTGGTGTAAGACAACATGATATGGGTGCAGCTTGTTATCTCTTAAGATTCGATGAACGGATGTCTTGCTAACACCTAATTCTTTAGATATTTGTCTGATACTTAAATGGGGGTTGGTTTCAACATAAGCCAGAACATTTACGACATTATCTCCATTACGAATCGAACGTAACCTGGTGCGGATTGGATCTGGATGCACAATTCCTGTTTCTCGTAAACGTCTTGCTAAACTTGTAAACCCCTTCTTCGAATAATGCCTTCTTTCGGGATATTGACTTGCAAATTGCCGCTCTGCAATACATGCATTTTCAAAACATTGGAAATACACCGCCAACATGTCATAGGCCGCGTTATTCGTAAAAGACATTGTTAGATATTATTATAATAATTATTAATAATCAATAAATGCAATGTTGAAAATGTAATGCATTTCAAAACTGACAAGTTAATTTGACTGTTTTTGTTTGTTTCCATGGTTCCCTTCTTACACTCTTTGTGTAATGTAGCGAAGGATTGCATGCGTTTATTTGGAAACCCGAAAACGCATGATTTCATTCATCCAGTCATTTAGTTTAAAAGAAAGAGTAGGTTTATTTATTAATGATTGATTTCAATATTCTATCAAGGATATTCTGTTAAGCATCATAAAAGAGAAAATGCAACAATTGGGGAAAGGCATTTTTTCCGCTTATGTAATTAAATTAGAAAATATTATCAAGGTCAGGATTAGAACATTTATGATGATTGATACTGAATAGATAATTTTATTTTTTAAATAAAATGGTTGCGGTTGCGATTGCGACCTAAATATTAAGACCAATTTTTAACTTAATATTACGGTAAAAATTAAAACTAACTGATTTTTTCAGAAAAATCGAAATATCTCTTGACATGTCAGAGATATCGATTTCGAGTTTTCACTGGACGATTCCTCTTTAAATTACCTTTCTTGCCATGTAGTAAAAGCTGTACCATTCCATTTGGAAAAACTGAACAAAACTTCAAAAAAACTATTGTTGAATGTAACGCCCCCCCCCCCCCCCCCCCCGCCCCTTTATTCGTGAAATTACGACGAAATGTCATAAAACAAAGTTGTAGGAGACAGTTTGCTAATTATAAATGAGAATTTTTCTTACTCGGTTAACACTTGAAAATACACAAAAAAAAAGTTTTCGTTGCAACAAAATGACATAAGAGATTAGATTGTGAACCGATCCTTGTTCCCAGCGCCATCATTTAAGAAATTGACAATTATTAACCGCCACACCTAGTAACTATAACATTTTGTGCAGAAATAAAAAAATGGCACTACTTTGTGCGTTATATCTATTATTAATAACAAAAAAATACCCTCGAAAAAATGACAAAGACAAACTTTTTTGTAGGAAAGAATATTCGTATAATATAATTACGTACGTTAATTTTCTTGAAATTTATATTCTTGGAAAAGAATCAATTATAACGTCTGAACTTTTGAAATTCTCATAAAAATGACATAGATTTCGCCGTGGTTTAGATGAAATGTAAAGGAGAGAAGGCAATTTGAAAATGAAAATAATTTCAAGTAAAGCATAATCTAAAAATGATTTATTAGAAAGAAAAAGCCTTCAGCTCGGTAGAAATTTACGAGTTTTATAATCATTATGGATGATTATCTTGTCAGGTAGAATATTATTTATAATAAGGGCTGCGTTTAACGTTGGGTTATAAAAATACAACAGAGAATACAACAATATACCTTTTTTAATAGCCTCGGGAATAATGTTTATGTTTTTCTTCAAGATGTAATTTCTCACGTATATCTTTGGCTCGAAGACAGGGGAAAGAGGAACATTTTATATACGACTAGTACGCTCACTGGTTGCCTTATGAGTTATGACGTTATAAAATTTGCCACTTAATAAAACCTCTACTTTCTTTTGGCGGAACAAAAACTCTTTTAAAACTTGTCGTCAACTTTCATAAAACTAAATTAATATCAGACCGAAACTTTTTATCTTGTGTACTAAAACATACTCGGAATTAAAAAAATGCAACACTATAAAAAATATAAAAAAAAGGCTTGTCTAATAATAGTGTGTTAACTCTAAAATGATAACTACAATCAAGAACAAATAATGGCAATCATTCGGGGTTTATTTCTGTAAACCAGAAATTGAGAAATTTAAAACATAAATTTAATATAACCTCACAAAAAATAACCCAATAACCCAATAACCCAGACGCACAACTACTCACTGATCTGCAACTGAGCCAATTCGTTCAAATTTTTGACGAAGACGAAATTGTAGGTGTTTCCCAAAGTGTTGTATTGAAAATTCATAAAATATTCTAAGAGTCAAATGACGTAAAGGATCGCCCCAGAAGTGGTAGAAAATAATGTACAACATGCAGACCGGCAGATATCAATGATAGTTCGAAGAAATTGTCTGGAATCTACAAGTGGTATATCAAAGGAGCTTTTAGGCTTGAAGGGATAAATGTTTCATGACAAATTATAACAGGCAGACTGAAAGCAGTAAATTTGCATCTCTGAAGACCTTTGCGTGTTCCCAAATTAACCATTCAACAAAAAAATGTAATATTGAAATGAGCTCGAGAAATGATGGATCATAGACCTAAGTGGAATAACATGATTTTCTTTGATGAGACGAGAATTGGCATGATTTCTGGTTCATGAAGAAATGAAGGTGGGAGCGTGACGTTTTGGGGTGGTATTATGAGGAGTACAAGAACACCTACTGGAGGAAGTTTGCCAATCGTCTACAGGCATGCATACAGACAGCTTACTAGTTTTATTGAAAGTTGTTCTTTTTATTTTTGAATTACAATTGGTGTATTGTAATTTTCGACTCCAAAATAATAAATCAATTTTACACACAGTGGTTGTTTGTTGTCTAGTTTTATTTGGTACTAGTAAGAGTTGTAATAAAATGATGTGTACGTAAACGAGTAAAAGAAAACCTTACTATCAATAAAAAAGTTTGAATATTCCAAACTTTTGGACATATGTGTAGATTAAAAGAAGATAACCTTATAAAATAAATGGTTGTATCGATGACGATGATGATAATGACATAATATAATAAACTGAAAGGTTTTTTTTTTGTAATAAGGAGAAACGTTATTTTAAAATAAAGGACTGTAAACGTAAATCGATAAAATAACTTTATTAACTTTATTAAAACAGAATTGTCGTAACAACATTATTTACTGAAAGTGTATCGCACTGTAAATCCCGGAGGGCCTTAAACATATAAATTATGCCGGTGAGGTATCACAATTTTAGGAATTAATCTTATTTGACAATACAAATTTAATATTGCGGCTGGTAACTTTAGGTCACGTTCTGCTTGAAATTCATCATCTCCTACAGGGATTTATTTTACTACTGGCATGTTCTTTGTTGGTCATACCAACATTGATTTTAAATCTGCAGAATAAACTATCTCTTGTTCAAGTATATCGACCATTCGAAAATATATAAAAGCCAAATTCGATGATGTTATTTGAAATTCGAAAAAGCGGCATTTTTCGAATGTTTTGATTAATTTTTTTTTTGCGTTCATTAAAAACGCAGTCGAGGGTGCATGGGAAAAAAACCACTTGAATAAAAAACATTCCATTCATTTTAATTTAATTTTTCCAATAACATTGAACACAAACTGAACTAGTGACAGTCTATGGAAAATAAGCACGAATTTAGTTGAATATATTGTAGTTCATTGTTTTATATTCAAAATAGGCTCTTTTTGGGTCAAGCGATCGTCAAATCAAGTAGTGAATATTTGCGATACTCCGAGAAAACTAGTTTTTTCATTAATCCCCTATAACTTCAAAATCCTTTATCATGTATGAAAATTAATAGATTTTTCGTAATCTTCACGGTTTTAAATACCTTATACCATAGTTTTAAGCAAATCCAAGTCTTGCAGATTTTTTCCCATTTTTCCATACATATAGTCGTGAAAATTTGCGATTTTTGACGTTTTTTTGATTTTTTCTTGCAACTCTTCTTATAATAAAGATATGGATATGAAATTAACACCACTTATGCAGAATTTTACAGCGAATCGAATACAAGATAGATTATTTTCAATATTTTTTTTATTTTTGAGTTATGCAGAAAGATGTGAATACTCCGAGTAAACTAGTTTTTTCATTATTCCCCTATAACTTCAAAATCCTTTATCATGTATGAAAATTAATAGATTTTTCGTAATTTTCGCGGTTTAAAATACCCTATACCATAGTTTTAAGCAAATCCAAGCCTTGCAGATTTTTTGCCAGTTTTCCATACATATAGTCGTGAAAATTTGTTATTTTTGACGTTTTTTTTGATTTTTTCTTGTAACTCTTCTTGTAATAAAGATATCGATATGAAATTAACACCACTTATGCAGAATTTTACAGCGAATCGAATACAAGATAGATTATTTTCAATATTTTTTTTATTTTTGAGTTATGCAGAAAGATGTGAATACTCCGAGAAAACTAGTTTTTTCATTATTCCCCTATAACTTCAAAATCCTTTATCATGTATGAAAATGAATAGATTTTTCGTAATCTTCGCGGTTTTAAATACCTTATACCATAGTTTTAAGCAAATCCAAGCCTTGCAGATTTTTTGCCATTTTTCCATACATATAGTCGTAAATATTTGCGATTTTTGACGTTTTTTTTGATTTTTTCTTGCAACTCTTCTTATAATAAAGATATGGATATGAAATTAACACCACTTATGCAGAATTTTACAGCGAATCGAATACAAGATAGATTATTTTCAATATTTTTTTTATTTTTGAGTTATGCAGAAAGATGTGAATACTCCGAGAAAACTAGTTTTTTCATTATTCCCCTATAACTTCAAAATCCTTTATCATGTATGAAAATAAATAAATTTTTCGTAATCTTCGCGGTTTTAAATACCTTATACCATAGTTTTAAGCAAATCCAAGCCTTGCAGATTTTTTGCCATTTTTCCATACATATAGTCGTGAATATTTGCGATTTTTGACGTTTTTTTGATTTTTTCTTGCAACTCTTCTTATAATAAAGATATGGATATGATATTAACACCACTTATGCAGAATTTTACAGCGAATCGAATACAAGATAGATTATTTTCAATATTTTTTTTATTTTTGAGTTATCCAGAAAGATGTGAATACTCCGAGAAAACTAGTTTTTTCATTATTCCCCTATAACTTCAAAATCCTTTATCATGTATGAAAATTAATAGATTTTTCGTAATCCTTGCGGTTTTAAATACCTTATACCATAGTTTTAAGCAAATCCAAGTCTTGCAGATTTTTTCCCAATTTTCCATACATATAGTCGTGAAAATTTGTGATTTTTGAGGTTTTTTTGATTTTTTCTTGTAACTCTTCTTATTATAAAGATATCGATATGAAATTAACACCACTTATGCAGAATTTTACAGCGAATCGAATACAAGATAGATTATTTTCAATATTTTTTTTATTTTTGCGTTATCCAAAACGATGTGAATACTCCAAGAAAACTAGTTTTTTCATTATTCCCCTATAACTTCAAAATCTTTAATCATATATGAAAATTAATATATTTTTCGTAATCTTTGCCGTTTTAAATACCATACATCATAGTTTTAAACAAATCCAAGTCTTGCAGATTTTTTCCCAATTTTCCATACATATAGTCGTGAAAATTTGTGATTTTTGACGTTTTTTTGATTTTTTCTTGTAACTCTTCTTATAATAAAGATATGGATATGAAATTAACACCACTTATGCAGAATTTTACAGGGAATCGAATACAATATAGATTATTTTCAATATTTTTTTTATTTTTGAGGTATCCAGAAAGATGTAAATACTCCGAGAAAACTAGTTTTTTCATTATTCCCCTATAACTTCAAAATCTTTAGTCATATATGAAAATTAATAGATTTTTCGTAATCTTTGCCGTTTTAAATACCATATACCATAGTTTTAAGCAAATCCAAGCCTTGCAGATTTTTTGCCATTTTTCCATACATATAGTCGTGAATATTTGCGATTTTTGACGTTTTTTTTGATTTTTTTCTTGCAACTCTTCTTATAATAAAGATATGGATATGAAATTAACACCACTTATGCAGAATTTTACAGCGAATCGAATACAAGATAGATTATTTTCAATATTTTTTTTATTTTTGAGTTATCCAGAAAGATGTGAATACTCCGAGAAAACTAGTTTTTTCATTATTCCCCTATAACTTCAAAATCCTTTATCATGTATGAAAATGAATAGATTTTTCGTAATCTTCGCGGTTTTAAATACCTTATACCATAGTTTTAAGCAAATCCAAGCCTTGCAGATTTTTTGCCATTTTTCCATACATATAGTCGTGAATATTTGCGATTTTTGACGTTTTTTTGATTTTTTCTTGCAACTCTTCTTATAATAAAGATATGGATATGAAATTAACACCACTTATGCAGAATTTTACAGCGAATCGAATACAAGATAGATTATTTTCAATATTTTTTTTATTTTTGAGTTATCCAGAAAGATGTGAATACTCCGAGAAAACTAGTTTTTTCATTATTCCCCTATAACTTCAAAATCCTTTATCATGTATGAAAATGAATAGATTTTTCGTAATCTTCGCGGTTTTAAATACCTTATACCATAGTTTTAAGCAAATCCAAGCCTTGCAGATTTTTTGCCATTTTTCCATACATATAGTCGTGAATATTTGCGATTTTTGACGTTTTTTTGATTTTTTCTTGCAACTCTTCTTATAATAAAGATATGGATATGAAATTAACACCACTTATGCAGAATTTTACAGCGAATCGAATACAATATAGATTATTTTCAATATTTTTTTTATTTTTGAGTTATCCAGAAAGATGTGAATACTCCGAGAAAACTAGTTTTTTCATTATTCCCCTATAACTTCAAAATCCTTTATCATGTATGAAAATTAATAGATTTTTCGTAATCCTTGCGGTTTTAAATACCTTATACCATAGTTTTAAGCAAATCCAAGTCTTGCAGATTTTTTCCCAATTTTCCATACATATAGTCGTGAAAATTTGTGATTTTTGAAGTTTTTTTGATTTTTTCTTGTAACTCTTCTTATAATAAAGATATCGATATGAAATTAACACCACTTATGCAGAATTTTACAGCGAATCGAATACAAGATAGATTATTTTCAATATTTTTTTTATTTTTGCGTTATCCAAAACGATGTGAATACTCCAAGAAAACTAGTTTTTTCATTATTCCCCTATAACTTCAAAATCTTTAATCATATATGAAAATTAATATATTTTTCGTAATCTTTGCCGTTTTAAATACCATACATCATAGTTTTAAACAAATCCAAGTCTTGCAGATTTTTTCCCAATTTTCCATACATATAGTCGTGAAAATTTGTGATTTTTGACGTTTTTTTGATTTTTTCTTGTAACTCTTCTTATAATAAAGATATGGATATGAAATTAACACCACTTATGCAGAATTTTACAGGGAATCGAATACAATATAGATTATTTTCAATATTTTTTTTATTTTTGAGGTATCCAGAAAGATGTAAATACTCCGAGAAAACTAGTTTTTTCATTATTCCCCTATAACTTCAAAATCTTTAGTCATGTATGAAAATTAATAGATTTTTCGTAATCTTTGCCGTTTTAAATACCATATACCATAGTTTTAAGCAAATCCAAGCCTTGCAGATTTTTTGCCATTTTTCCATACATATAGTCGTGAATATTTGCGATTTTTGACGTTTTTTTGATTTTTTCTTGCAACTCTTCTTATAATAAAGATATGGATATGAAATTAACACCACTTATGCAGAATTTTACAGCGAATCGAATACAAGATAGATTATTTTCAATATTTTTTTTATTTTTGAGTTATCCAGAAAGATGTGAATACTCCGAGAAAACTAGTTTTTTCATTATTCCCCTATAACTTCAAAATCCTTTATCATGTATGAAAATGAATAGATTTTTCGTAATCTTCGCGGTATTAAATACCTTATACCATAGTTTTAAGCAAATCCAAGCCTTGCAGATTTTTTGCCATTTTTCCATACATATAGTCGTGAATATTTGCGATTTTTGACGTTTTTTTGATTTTTTCTTGCAACTCTTCTTATAATAAAGATATGGATATGAAATTAACACCACTTATGCAGAATTTTACAGCGAATCGAATACAAGATAGATTATTTTCAATATTTTTTTTATTTTTGAGTTATCCAGAAAGATGTGAATACTCCGAGAAAACTAGTTTTTTCATTATTCCCCTATAACTTCAAAATCCTTTATCATGTATGAAAATGAATAGATTTTTCGTAATCTTCGCGGTTTTAAATACCTTATAGCATAGTTTTAAGCAAATCCAAGCCTTGCAGATTTTTTGCCATTTTTCCATACATATAGTCGTGAATATTTGCGATTTTTGACGTTTTTTTGATTTTTTCTTGCAACTCTTCTTATAATAAAGATATGGATATGAAATTAACACCACTTATGCAGAATTTTACAGCGAATCGAATACAATATAGATTATTTTCAATATTTTTTTTATTTTTGAGTTATCCAGAAAGATGTGAATACTCCGAGAAAACTAGTTTTTTCATTATTCCCCTATAACTTCAAAATCCTTTATCATGTATGAAAATTAATAGATTTTTCGTAATCCTTGCGGTTTTAAATACCTTATACCATAGTTTTAAGCAAATCCAAGTCTTGCAGATTTTTTCCCAATTTCCCATACATATAGTCGTGAAAATTTGTGATTTTTGAAGTTTTTTTGATTTTTTCTTGTAACTCTTCTTATAATAAAGATATCGATATGAAATTAACACCACTTATACAGAATTTTACAGCGAATCGAATACAAGATAGATTATTTTCAATATTTTTTTTTATTTTTGCGTTATCCAAAACGATGTGAATACTCCAAGAAAACTAGTTTTTTCATTATTCCCCTATAACTTCAAAATCTTTAATCATATATGAAAATTAATATATTTTTCGTAATCTTTGCCGTTTTAAATACCATACATCATAGTTTTAAACAAATCCAAGTCTTGCAGATTTTTTCCCAATTTTCCATACATATAGTCGTGAAAATTTGTGATTTTTGACGTTTTTTTGATTTTTTCTTGTAACTCTTCTTATAATAAAGATATGGATATGAAATTAACACCACTTATGCAGAATTTTACAGGGAATCGAATACAATATAGATTATTTTCAATATTTTTTTTATTTTTGAGGTATCCAGAAAGATGTAAATACTCCGAGAAAACTAGTTTTTTCATTATTCCCCTATAACTTCAAAATCTTTAGTCATGTATGAAAATTAATAGATTTTTCGTAATCTTTGCCGTTTTAAATACCATATACCATAGTTTTAAGCAAATCCAAGCCTTGCAGATTTTTTGCCATTTTTCCATACATATAGTCGTGAATATTTGCGATTTTTGACGTTTTTTTGATTTTTTCTTGCAACTCTTCTTATAATAAAGATATGGATATGAAATTAACACCACTTATGCAGAATTTTACAGCGAATCGAATACAAGATAGATTATTTTCAATATTTTTTTTATTTTTGAGTTATCCAGAAAGATGTGAATACTCCGAGAAAACTAGTTTTTTCATTATTCCCCTATAACTTCAAAATCCTTTATCATGTATGAAAATGAATAGATTTTTCGTAATCTTCGCGGTATTAAATACCTTATACCATAGTTTTAAGCAAATCCAAGCCTTGCAGATTTTTTGCCATTTTTCCATACATATAGTCGTGAATATTTGCGATTTTTGACGTTTTTTTGATTTTTTCTTGCAACTCTTCTTATAATAAAGATATGGATATGAAATTAACACCACTTATGCAGAATTTTACAGCGAATCGAATACAAGATAGATTATTTTCAATATTTTTTTTATTTTTGAGTTATCCAGAAAGATGTGAATACTCCGAGAAAACTAGTTTTTTCATTATTCCCCTATAACTTCAAAATCCTTTATCATGTATGAAAATGAATAGATTTTTCGTAATCTTCGCGGTTTTAAATACCTTATAGCATAGTTTTAAGCAAATCCAAGCCTTGCAGATTTTTTGCCATTTTTCCATACATATAGTCGTGAATATTTGCGATTTTTGACGTTTTTTTGATTTTTTCTTGCAACTCTTCTTATAATAAAGATATGGATATGAAATTAACACCACTTATGCAGAATTTTACAGCGAATCGAATACAATATAGATTATTTTCAATATTTTTTTTATTTTTGAGTTATCCAGAAAGATGTGAATACTCCGAGAAAACTAGTTTTTTCATTATTCCCCTATAACTTCAAAATCCTTTATCATGTATGAAAATTAATAGATTTTTCGTAATCCTTGCGGTTTTAAATACCTTATACCATAGTTTTAAGCAAATCCAAGTCTTGCAGATTTTTTCCCAATTTCCCATACATATAGTCGTGAAAATTTGTGATTTTTGAAGTTTTTTTGATTTTTTCTTGTAACTCTTCTTATAATAAAGATATCGATATGAAATTAACACCACTTATACAGAATTTTACAGCGAATCGAATACAAGATAGATTATTTTCAATATTTTTTTTTATTTTTGCGTTATCCAAAACGATGTGAATACTCCAAGAAAACTAGTTTTTTCATTATTCCCCTATAACTTCAAAATCTTTAATCATATATGAAAATTAATATATTTTTCGTAATCTTTGCCGTTTTAAATACCATACATCATAGTTTTAAACAAATCCAAGTCTTGCAGATTTTTTGCCAATTTTCCATACATATAGTCGTGAAAATTTGTTATTTTTGACGTTTTTTTTGATTTTTTCTTGTAACTCTTCTTGTAATAAAGATATCGATATGAAATTAACACCACTTATGCAGAATTTTACAGGGAATCGAATAGAATATAGATTATTTCCAATATTTTTTTTATTTTTGAGGTATCCGGAAAGTTGTGAATACTCCGAGAAAACTAGTTTTTTCATTATTCCCCTATAACTTCAAAATCTTTAATCATATATGAAAATTAATAGATTTTTCGTAATCTTTGCCGTTTTAAATACCATATATCATAGTTTTAAACAAATCCAAGTCTTGCAGATTTTTTCCCAATTTTCCATACATATAGTCGTGAAAATTTGTGATTTTTGAAGTTTTTTTGATTTTTTCTTGTAACTCTTCTTATAATAAAGATATCGATATGAAATTAACACCACTTATGCAGAATTTTACAGCGAATCGAATACAAGATAGATTATTTTCAATATTTTTTTTATTTTTGCGTTATACAAAACGATGTGAATACTCCAAGAAAACTAGTTTTTTCATTATTCCCCTATAACTTCAAAATCTTTAATCATATATGAAAATTAATATATTTTTCGTAATCTTTGCCGTTTTAAATACCATACATCATAGTTTTAAACAAATCCAAGTCTTGCAGATTTTTTCCCAATTTTCCATACATATAGTCGTGAAAATTTGTGATTTTTGACGTTTTTTTTGATTTTTTCTTGTAACTCTTCTTATAATAAAGATATGGATATGAAATTAACACCACTTATGCAGAATTTTACAGGGAATCGAATACAATATAGATTATTTTCAATATTTTTTTTATTTTTGAGGTATCCAGAAAGATGTAAATACTCCGAGAAAACTAGTTTTTTCATTATTCCCCTATAACTTCAAAATCTTTAGTCATATATGAAAATTAATAGATTTTTCGTAATCTTTGCCGTTTTAAATACCATATATCATAGTTTTAAACAAATCCAAGTCTTGCAGATTTTTTCCCAATTTTCCATACATATAGTCGTGAAAATTTGTTATTTTTGACGTTTTTTTGATTTTTTCTTGTAACTCTTCTTGTAATAAAGATATCCATATGAAATTAACACCACTTATGCAGAATTTTACAGGGATTCGAATAGAATATAGATTATTTCCAATATTTTTTATATTTTTGAGGTATCCGGAAAGTTGTGAATACTCCGAGAAAACTAGTTTTTTCATTATTCCCCTATAACTTCAAAATCTTTAATCATATATGAAAATTAATAGATTTTTCGTAATCTTTGCCGTTTTAAATACCATATATCATAGTTTTAAACAAATCCAAGTCTTGCAGATTTTTTCCCAATTTTCCATACATATAGTCGTGAAAATTTGCGATTTTGACGTTTTTTTGCTTTTTTGTTGTAACTCTTCTTATAATAAAGATATCGACATGAAATTAACACCATATGAAAATTTGTACCGAGAATTGAATACCCGATCGATTATTTTTAATCAATCTTTAATTTTTGAGTTATCCAGAAAGATGTGAATACTCAGAAAAAAATTGTTGCTTCATTATTCTTAATCATACACAAAAACGAATAGACTTTTCTCGTAATTTTTGTGAAGATTTAAAGAACTACCATCCATTAAGTCTCCTATCAGTGGTGTACAAAGTTTTCACCAAGATAACATCCAAAAGAATACTAAGACAATATAATGACGCACAACCAAGGGAGCAAGCAGGATTCAGTATAATGGATCACATCCAGGTCCTACAGCAGGTCATAGAAAGATACAACGAATACACTATGCCACTGAACAGGATGGAATAAGGATTAATGGTGCAAACTTAAATCATCTTAGATTCGCAGATGATATCGTTCTTCTTTTACAAGACCCAGAGGAGCTGCAAAGACACGTACAAGAGCTGCAAAGTTCTGGGGAACCATTTGGCTTGAAAATAAACCAGAAGAAGAGTCATGTTCAACAAATTTGCTGAAGATAAAAAGATTTCTATTTTAGGAACGGATTTGGAAGTTGTGGATCACTATATATATATATATATATATATATATATATATATATATATATATATATATATATATATATATATATATATATCTTGGGCAGAGGGTTTCAATGGAAGGGGATACCGTCCGGGAGGTGGAATGACGCGTTAAATGTGGCTGGGAGACATTTGTCAGGCTCAACATAGTGTTTAAGAGCAAAGTACCACTTTGCCTGAAAAGAAAAGTATTTGATCAGTGTGTCCTGCCCGTTTTAACATACGGAAGTGAGACCTGGTACACTTACATCACAGTCAGTTCAAAAACTTCGAGTAGCACAGAGGAGAATGGAAAAAGGTATGCTTGGCATTACTAAACGGAATAGAAAGACCTGCACATAGATCAGAGAACAAACGAAAGTGAGTGACATCACTGGAAGAATAAAGCAATTGAAACCATAGCGAAGCGATGGGACGAAAGATGGACCATGGCGGTCCTGGACTGGATACCGCTTGATCGCAAACGTCCACGGACAAGACCGAAAACACGATGGAATGATGACATTATTAAGTACATTGGACCCTAATGGCAGAGGAGAGCACAGGACCGCGAGAGTTGGAAGCATGCTGAAGAGGCCTTCATCCTGCAGTGGATTGATACGGGTTGATGATATATATATATATATATATATATATATATATATATATATATATATATATATATATATATATATATGTGTGTGTGTGTGTGTATATATATATATATACGAATCTAACGAATCCAATTTGAACGATATTTATTTTGTTTCAATTCATATCAGTCTTTTGTTTTTTTGTTTTTGGACAGATTGTATGTTTTATGAAATTCTATGCTAGTGAGGCCAAGATTCATAAAACTTTTTACTTTTGTATTATCCGACCTGATACCGGCAAGAACCATGTAAAATCTAATTTGAACACAGTGTATATCCTTGTTTATAGCTTGTAAATGTTGGCATAAAATAAAGCCAACATTCCATGCATAGTCCCTAGATGAATTGTGTCTGCTATTTAATACGTGCCGCCATATTAAAAGGCGTTAATTCTGTTTAGAATTAATTTCAGGTAATTAGACTCTTTTGTTCCACTTACAACTATATCCGCTTGCACCCAAAAACCTTGTTTTTTTTCCTAGCTAGTTTAGTTTGTTTCAAAATCAAATGTGTCTTTGGAAGTTAAAAAAAAACATGATATAATTTAGGAGACCGATACTCATAATCAGTTTGATTCTGCTGCTGGTTTGGATGATGCTTACAAAGTGGTGATTGTGTGAGTGTATCGTCGGAGAGATGGTTCTTACGATGCTTTTTTAGGTGTCATTGAACGGGTGCTCGAGTATCTGCATATTCATTACTCTAAATATGGAATCATTGTTTCGGGGGATTTTAATTTAATTGTTTTGATAAGCATAACTGTAAAGGTTTTGTACTATAAAAACGAAATTGAAAATGTGGATTGGTCTAGTGTATATGATTCTAGAACAAGTAATGAAGCATATAATGCATTTATTACACCAGTTTTAAATTTGTTTAATGTAATTTTTGTTTTAAAAAAGTTCCCACCCACTGAAACCACTTGTTGGATCACGAGAGGTTGGGAAATTGGGTAATTGCTATTTTTCATAAACCATCTCATACAAATTTAATTATACACAATTGTCATCCTTATTGGAACTCAAATATTCGAATCACCTTTAGCTAATCGGTTCAATATGTTCCATTTCCCCAAAATGGTATCTTTTAAGGTAAATTTTCAATAAAAAGTAAAGGAAAAGTCACAAGCAGTCAAGTCTGGTGAATAAGGGGTGCATTTACTTGCCAAAAACTCGTCATCTAATAAGTTGAACTCTTCAGTCGAAGTGGACAACACTTGAAAATGCCAAATGAGATTTTGGCAATACTTCGTGACACTTCACAGAATCAACGGATCGACACCTTGAATGATCTAGAAACACACATATATATATATATATGTTAATATTCACGTATGGGCCCTGGTGGACCACGCGAAGTACAATTAGAGGCGTTTATTGTTGTTAGCCTTCCTTTGAGCCCGTACTAATTTAATTCTCTCGCTATGAGCTTTTTTCCTTTCGTCAGACCAAGTTGTTCCAGTCTTCCTGCATTTTTCTCTCTGGCTAACCTTCCAAACGTCAACCTTTGCTTTAATAATTGCCAGCGTTTTCAGATCTAGTCCTTATTCTTTCAAGATTCGGAATAAAGATTCGCGGTCAATAGAATCATATGCTTTTTTGAAATCCACAAATATATAGACGAGATTTTTATTGTACAGTTTTTAATGTCTTAGGATCAACTTTAGATTCAGGATCTGCCCGGTGGAAAACCTGCTGGATATTCACCAATTTTAGGTTCTAACTGTCCCTGTGCTCTGTCTAGTAGACATTGAGATAGAATCTTGTAACAAACTGGGAAAAGAGATATCCCTCTATAGCTCTTTACATCCGTTCCATCTCCATTCTTGTGTAGTGGATGGATTAGAGCATCTTTCCAATCCTCCGGAATCCGTTCAGTCCGCCAAACTTCTTGCAGAATTTTGGTTATTTCCTTGATTGTACCTGGACCAGCGAATTTCAAAAGTTCAGCAGTGATTCCATCTTCACCAGAAGCTTTGTTATTTTTAAAAATAACAACCGATTGATTTGCCTAATTATTTCATCTTCATTCGGGTTTCGGGAATCTGGGTTTGTTTGTTTAGGGTTTAGTGTTGGTAATTTGTTTAAAGGCTCAGGACAGTTTAGTATTTGTTCAAAATATTTCGCAAGTTCTTTGCAATTGTCTTGGTTATTTAAAGCTAATTGTCCGTTTTCCTTTTGGAAGCAAGAGTCCTTGGGGTTGATAGCCTGTTAATTTAGTTTTAAATGTTTTGTAAAAGTTTCGGGTGTTATTTTTTTTGAAAATCTTTTTCTATTTCATTAAGTTGACTGTTTTCATATTTCCTTTTAGTCTGTCTAATTAGCTTCGATGTTTCTTTTCTTACTTCCAAAAAGATGTTATAGTTTATTGCTGTTTTTTGACTGTTCCAATCTTTGAAAGCTTTACTTCGGCTTAATACTGCTTGCTCGCAAACTTCATCCCACCACGGATGTTTTCTACGTTTTTGTAAAGGGACCAACTTTAAGGCTGATTTAATAAATTTTTGTTTCAATTCTTGCCAGTTCTGTGCTAGTTGTTTATCAAGCTCTTCTGTTAGGGCTGGTTTTATATTCGTTGGGTCGAACTTTGGTTCGCAGTCTCTTTTGAATAAGTTTTCGAGGTTTTAAGCTAAGTTTGATTCTAGTCAAGTAGTGATCCGTGTCTATGTTAGCTCCTTTCCTGACTTGAACGTTCAAAAACTCTTTATAATTGGGGTACGAAATGGCAACATGGTCAATTTGAAATTAACCCATGTACGTGTTTGGGCACCTCCAAGTCTTTTGTTTTGTTATTTTGTTCTTAAAATGGGTTGACATTATGTTTAGATTAAACTATTATTAACATTATGGTTAGTCCATTTATGAGCTGGAAAACTGCCGACCGTTTTCCTGTACTTTTTTTCTTTCCCTAGTTGGGCGTTGAAATCACCCAATAGGATTTTTACATGGTTAGAGGGAATTTTAGAGATAGTCTTTTCCAGAATTTCCCAGGACTTATTTACTTTTTCAGGTTTAGATTTATTTTCTTCGTTAACTGGGAGGTGTGCATTGATTAATGTATAGTTTTTGTTAGCACACTTGAGGGATAGTGTCATAAGTCGATTATTTACTGACTGGACATTTCCCTGGTTGGTAAAATATATTTTCCTGGTTTTTTTTTTTTTTTTTTTTTTTTTTTTTTTAATGAGGTGGAAAAAGCTTTTATAGCCAGAGTGTGGGACTCACCCTTTAGGGCATACCCACTAAAAAACCACCTCAGTGTTATCCTCCAGGAATATTCAAGTTTAATATCCGGTTGATCATAACATCCTCCCGGACAGGATGATACAACCAACAAGATAGTAAACCTTCTCCCTCTCTTTTTCAAGAAATAGGTCTTATATAATATCAACTCATTTTATTCTTGATATTTATCTTAATCTGTTTTTGGCTAACACTACATTTTGTTTAATTCATATACTTTTTTAAACATATTTAAAAAGATCATGTCTTAGCAATACAGTTCATCTAGATTATTTCTAAATATCTATCTAAAAATCGAAAAAAAACTATTGGATTGAAATTAATTCCCTATTTCGCTCTATATCCATAAAGTATATCCATTATCTTACCGACACCGTTTCTTTTTCCGATAATTTAAAATCAATATAAATATCATACGAAAATAAATGAATATCAAAAATATAATAATAAATATCAAAAATAATAAATATTTAAAATGAAATAAATCAAAATCATTACAAGTTCCTAAAAGCATATTCAACAATTCAATAATTGTCCTAAATTAAAAAAAAAAATACACTTAAAACATAAAACCCTGTTGAATCAGAGGCAAATATGAGCTTTAGCCAGCCCTTATAATTAATCGAAGCACGAAGATTCTAAGTCAAGGGTGAAAGTTAGCTGCCCCTGATACTCATGGCCTTAGATGCTTTAGCACCCAAAGCCTGAAGGGTGGACGTTAGCCACCCCTGATAATGATGGTCTCCGATGCACTCTTTCACCACCCAAAGCAGGAACAAACTGAGTTAAGGGCGGACGTTAGCCGCCCTTGATAAGTATAACCCTAAAACCTCCAGCACTCACGGCCTGTAGAATCTAGGTCAAGGGTGGACGTTAGCCACCCCTGATAATGATGGTCTCCGATGCACTTTTTTACCACCCAAAGCGCGAAAGATATGAGGCAATGGCGGACGTTAGCCGCCATTGTATCGATAGTTTAACGATATCCTCGGTCTCTGATGATTTCTTCAATACTTACCTGCAACAAAAGAAAATAATAAATTGTTACTTTGTTAAATAATTCAAATAATGTAATTGTAAGTAAGGTAAGTCTAAATGAATAATTTAAGAATCTCAAAATATTCAAGAAGTATTATATGTCAGGTAAAATATACTGTGACCTTAAGAAATAAGGTTAACAATTAATGCAGATTGTTTCATATTTATTAACAATTAAACTATATTAAACTATTATTTCCTCAAAAAAGAAAAGCCTTTCTTTATATAAGCTGTCTAAAAAACAGGATCAGAACACTAAAACGGACCGGACTTTAAATTATTATTTAAAGTTTAAATATTTATTAGTCCGGGAGTATATGCGATCATTCATTGTTTCGCGAACTTCATTTGGTATATAGGATATGTAAAATATTGAAAACTGATAAAAATCTATACAGGGTAACGTCTTGTACTTGTAATAAACGAAGACAATATTTTATTTAAAAAGTACCTAACATTTACATATATATATATATATATATATATATATATATATATATATATATATATATATATATATATATATATATATATGTATATATAAATATAAATATATATATATATATATATATATATATATATATATATATATATATATATATATATATATATATATATATATATGTATATATAAATATAAATATATATATATATATATATATATATATATATATATATATATATATATATATATATATATATATATAAATATATATATATATATATATATATATATATATATATATATATATATATATATAAATATATATATATATAAATATATATATATATATATATATATATATATATATATATATATATATATATATATATATATATATATATATATGTGTGTGTGTGTATTCCTAAATGATTCCGTTCGTTCTGTGAGTGACGACGTTTCGCCAATCCAATCTCATTGGCATTTTCAAGTTCCCTTCGAGTGAAAAGTCCAACTGACTTCTCACTGTTCTTCACTCGAAGCGAACAACATTTCAAAATGCCTAATGAGATTTTGGCGAAATTTCGTGACTCTATCGATGTCATAATCATAATCTATAGTCCTCATTGCCCGTAGATGTGGAGGTTTGACGAAGTGTCCATTTATATGCACACAAAATGTTTACAAAACGTTACTGTGTATATAGTTTTATCAGTCTCCACTATTTTACATACCCTGAGTTGTTACATATACCGTCGAAGAAAAGAATTAGCAGATGTAATTTCAACGTATATCGTACTAAATTTTAATGACATCCCTGTTTCTTTAAAATTATTTAGATGTTGAAAAAATAGAAAACTGTTTTTACTTTTAAATTATGATATAGCAAAAATTACAGTAGAAGTTCACCTACCTTATATCAGCTTCAATGAAGCCTCCAAAAGTGCACTGCTACTGGACACCACACTTACATACTGTTAACACTAGTAAACCGAACTAAACTGTTCACTGGTCGAAACGCAAAGTAAAACTGAATCATATTTTTATGACAAAGATGTTGTAAATTTTTTGTAATTTTTTTCCACTTTTATATTTATTCAAGACATTAGTCCGGGAGTCCATTCCAGTTTATTGTGTTCTGTTTTTTGGGAACGTGCAAACGTTTGGAGCAAGGTCTCAACGACATTCTCATGCATATCTGAAGATAGATTTCCTGCCTGGCCAAGTATAGCATTCGCAGACCTTGACGAAACGTCTGCAGGTTTCCAAAATCCGGAACACAATGAACGACTGGATATGATCCCGGACTAATAATAATTTAAAATATTAGTCCGAAGGTATATCCAATCGGATCGAATCAACGGACAATCCCATATACTCCCGGACTAATAGTTTATATTATTATTAGTCCGGGATCATATCCAGTCGTTCATTGTGTTTCGGTTTTTGGAAACCTGAAGACGTTTTGCCAAGGTGTGAGAATGTCAGACTTGGCCAGAAACACAATCTGTCACCAAACATACATGCATGCATCCTTGCGACCTTTGTGAAACGTCTGCACGTTCTCAAAAACCAAAACACAATAAACTGGGATGGACCCCCGGACTAATAGCTTAAATAAAAATAAAGTTGTAATTTTTTTTTACAAAAAAAGTTTACAACATATTCGCAATATGATTCAGTTTTATTTTGTGCTTCGATCAGTGAACATCGTGTATATTTTACGTCGTACTAGTGTTAGCAGTGTATAAGTGTGGTGTCCAGTAGCAATGCACCTCTACAAGCTTCATTGTAGTTGATATAAGGTAGGTGAATATAATATTTGAAACAGTTTTCTATTTTTTTCAAAATTTAAATTATTTTGAAGAACAGGCGTGCCACTAAAATTTAGCCTGTTGTGCCTAAACTCCAGTGAGTGTAAAATTAGGGAAACTGATAAAATTATATATATTTTGCATGTTTATAAATGAATACTTCGTTGAACAACAAATCAATTTTCGATCCAGAAAACAATATTTTATTTAAAAAGTACATACATAGCTTTTCACAACCCAATGTAGGCAACCTCCCGGTAAAAATGGACTATAGATAATGATCGATTTGTTTTTCAACTAAGTTTTCATTTATACAGACACAAAAAATGTGTACAAAACACACAAATGTGTACGGTACACTGTATATATTTTAATCCAATTTCCACATTGAACTATATATATATATTTCTACATTGGACTAATAATAATTTAAACAATTTGTCTGCCGCAATATATATATATCTATATATATATATATATATATATATATATATATATATATATATATATATATATATATATATATATATATATATATATATATATATATATATATATATATATATATATATAATATATATATATATATATATATATATATATATATATATATATATATATATATATGTATATATATATATATATATATATATATATATATATATATATATATATATATAAAAATAATATATATATATATATATATATATATATATATATATATTATATATATATATATATATATATATATATATATATATATATATTCCATTAAGAGGTTTCGAATGTTGGTAACGAATAAAAGAAACATTTCATAACATACCTGAAAGTTATTTATGGCAGTGCGAAGCTGAATAGTGTACAATTATACGTGGAATACAACATCTGTCAAATGACCGTCAGACACGACTTGTCAGGCAGCTCACAATTATTTTGTTGAAATAAATGTTTTTTGTTGAATAAACAAAATTGTCGCATCCGGGGCAATGAAAATCCTAGAGAAATCCACGAAATCCCGATGCATGCTCAACATGTCACAGTTTGGTGCGGTTTTTGAGCTGAGGGTATCATTGGACCGTATTTTTTTGAAGATGAAGATGAACGAGCTGTTACAGTAAACGGAGAACAATATCGAACAATGATTGATGTTTTTTTATGGGATCAAATAATGGACATGCATTTAGAGAATATGTGGTTCCAACAAGATGGTGCGACATGTCATACAGCACGTGAAACATTGACTTTATTGCGTACACAATTTGGAGGGAGGCTGATCTCCCGGAATAGAGACGTAAATTGGCCACCAAGGTCATGCGACTTGACGCCGCTAGACTATTTTTTGTGGGGCTATGTGAAGAGCAAAGCTTACGAAAATAATCCGCAAACCGTTCAACAGTTGAAAGAAGAAATTAGGCGAATAATTCGTGACATAACTCCGCAAATGTGTTCAGCAGTAATCGAGAATTTCAACAAAAGAATTGTGAGCTGCCAGAGAAGTAGTGGCGGTCATTTGACAGATGTTGTATTCCACGTATAATTGTACACTATCCAGCTTCGCACTGCCATAAATAACTTTCAGGTATGTTATGAAACGTTTCTATATATATATATATATATATATATATATATATATATATATATATATATATATATATATATATATATATATATATATCATCATCATCAGCCCGTATCGATCCATTGCAGGATGAAGGCCTCTTCAGCATGCTTCCAACCTTCACGGTCCTGGGCTTTCCTCTGCCACTCAGGTCCAATATACTTAACGATGTCATCAGTCCATCGTGCTTTCGGTCTTCTTCGCGGACGTTTGCGATCAAGCGGTATCCACTCCAGGATTGCCTTGGTCCATCTGTCGTCCCATCGCCTCGCTATATGGCCTGCCCATCTCCATTTCAACTGTTTTACTCTTCCAATGATGTCACAGACTTTTGTTTGTTCCCTGATCCATGCGCAGGACTTTCTGTCTCGTCTTGTAATGCCAAGCATACATCTTTCCATTCCCCTCTGTGCCACCCGAAGTTATATATATATATATATATATATATATATATATATATATATATATATATATATATATATATATATATATATATATATATATATTATTATTATTCACGTATGGGCCCTAGTGGACCACGCGAAGTACAATTAGAGGCGTTTGCTGTTGTTAGCCTTCCTTTGTGCCCATACTAATTTCATTCTTTCGCTATGAGCTTTTTTTCTTTCGTCAGACCAAGTTGTTCGAGTCTTCCTACATTTTTCTCTCTGGCCAACCTTCCAAACATACACCTTGTGTCTGAAACAGCCTCTATCCTGAATTTCACTTTGTGTAATATTTGCTGATCTTAGGTCCTCTTAAATTGCAGCAATCCATTTAATTATTTCTACTTTAGCTTTACTCCTATTTTCATAAAATTCGACTATTTGTCTAGTTAACCAACTCGGATTCATCCGTTTTATGTGTCCGTAAAACTGAAGTCTTCTTTTTCTCATATCGCTATGTATATCTGTGTATTGTTTGATTTCTTGGTTTTCTCGAAGTCGGTATGTTGTGCTATTTATTTGTTTGGGGCTTAGGATTTTTCTTACGATTTTTCTTTCCTTCTTTTCAATGTCCTCGATGTCCCTCTTTCTATTCAAAATGAGCGTTTCTGCAGCATATAGACATTGTGGCTTAATAACTGTGTTGTAATGTCTCAGTTTTGTGATTTTAGATAGGCATTTTTTGTTGTAAATATTTTGTGTAAGTCTCAATGCCGTTTCCATTTTTTGACATCTACCCTTATTGGCCGCTTTTTCCAACCCATTTTCCATGATTATTTCACCCAAATATTTGAATTGAGAGACTCGTCTGATGTTACCATATTTTGTTTTTAGAAATGGCGTTCTTAATCTGTTGCAGGTCATGTATTGTGTCTTTTCAAAGGAAATTTGGAGTCCTACATTTTCTGCTGTTTCTTTTAGGATTTCAATCTGTTTCTGTGCCGTTAATACATCTTGAGCTAAAATTGCTAGATCATCAGCAAATGCCAGACAGTCAATTTTGATGTTGGTTCTCCCCAGTTTAATCTCCGAAGTCTACTAAATATTAATATTTTATTATTGTTATTATTCACGTATGGACCCTGATGGACAACGCGAAGTACAATTAGAGGCGTTTGTTGTTGTTAACATTCCTTTGCGCCCATACTAATTTCATTCTTTCGCTATTAGCTTTTTCCTTTCGTCAGACCAAGTTGTTCCAGTCTTCCTACATTTTTCTCTCTGGCCAACCTTCCAAACGTCAACCTTGTGTCTGAAACAGCCTCTATCCTGAATTTCACTTTGTGTAATATTTGCTGATCTTAGGTCCTCTTTAATTGCAGCAATCCATTTAATTATTTCTACTTTAACTCTACTCCTATTTTCATAAAATTCGACTATTTATCTAGTTAGCCTACTCGGATTCATTTGTTTTATGTGTCAGTAAAACTTAAGTCTTCTTTTTCTTATCTTCTCTTTCTTATTAATATTTTATATTTATTAAGTTTGTTAATAAGCATTAGTTTTCACAATTTAAGGCTATAAGTGATATACCCTTATTTTATTATTTTTTTGACCAGAAAAAAAGCACATATTGTTTGATAGTTGTAGTAACTTTTGTAACACTAGGATAATGTTTTGATTTATCAATATTTTTTGTATCAGGACACGTTACGCAACGTTATATATTATAATAATTCTGTAATAACTTTGTTAAACACATTAAAATAAAATGTTTAAATTCAGCATTCATACTTGTCATTATTTTGACAACAAGTGTAGATATCTTAGCTTGACACTAAATACGGTAATGGTTTTTTTTCTCCAATAACAAGGAATATGTATATTTCAAAATACAAGAACAATGAATTGCCTAAATTCTCTACATAATTTATCGATTCAAAGACCCTAAACCAGTATGATGTTGATATAATTAATACTGAACATCCCCGCATATATGGAATCAATCGGACCTTTAACCTGCCGCTTTGGAATCAAACTAATCAAGACGTAAACTGGGAAACTTCGCGTACAAATAATAATTTCCTGATCGTCGTGTAGATTTGCAGATGCGCCAAACTCTAATTCTAAACAGGAAATGACCTAACAATAATTTTCATTCAAGACAATAACTATAGAATCTTAAGATTGTTGTTCATTTCGGTGTGAATTCACTCCAGAAACTTGTTCAAAAGTAATTTTGATACGCACCGTTATATTCAACACCTAATTATTCAATATTAGTCCAGTAACAAAAAGAATTTTGATTTTTAAACTGTAAATCCTAAAGTAGTTTCCTTATAATTATTATTTTTTTTATTTAAAATATTTATTATCACTCATCCAGAAAAAAATGAGTGATTTTTTAATTCTTCAATAAAACACAGATGGCGTTGTGAATTTGTTTAGGTCTAGTCTCATTTTAGAAGTGTAATGTATGACATGCTTATTTATTTAAATCGTTTTCTCCAAAAATCGCCATAAAAATAATCCAGAGCCGTCAGATCCGGAGATTGAGGCGGCTATACTAAATATCCATTTCGAGAAATTATACGACTAGTAAAAATGTTCTACAAAATATTGCTAGTTTCACATGAGGTGTGTGCTGTGGGACTATCTTGCTGAAACCACATGTTCTCCCGTCCTTGATCCAACAAGTTTTGAATCATGTTCACTGTAACTGCATTTCCATTATCGTCTTCAGAAAAATATAATCCAAATATGTTTTGGCCAATTTTGGAATTATGTGACTTTAACTGAATGTAATCATATATGATAAATGTGGCAATAATTATTTCTTGTCCAGAAACGGCTATTCTGTTTATTCACTCGACCGTTTGGATGAAAATCTAAGTCATCATTTATGAAGGTATTGCAGTATTCTAATCGCTTATTATCTTCAACAAAGCAGCAGGTCATCAAAAGGTTCGAAAAACAAAATATTACTTTACTAAAAACATTTATTAATCTACATTCAAAGCTAAAATTGACATACAGTCTTACGATATAAATCCACTACATTATGAGTAATCTTAATATCAACTTTTGTGAAATTAAACAGTATAAAGTAAATGCATATTGTTCTGTCGATTTTGTATAAGAAAGAAAAAATTTATAAATAAATAAATAGCCAAACAAAGTAGGATTAATTATTGATTAACATCGAAATACAATAAAGATCATATAAAATAATAAGCATGCTTAAAATATAAAAGAGATGCTTACTAGATAAAAAAATGCGTATTTGAGTTCGCCCTCAATGTTTAATACTTCTACTCCCTAAATTTAGAATTCAAATTATATACATATTGAATATTTTCCAGACAATCTTAAAAATAATTAACAAGCGCATATTAAATATATACAACTTAATATTTTTTGAGCAAAAAAAAAGCATAGATTGATTTTAAGTACAGGGATTTACTATTTTTGTTATCTGTTTTACAGTGGATGTAGAAGTTCAGTTTTTTGGTACTACTAGCAATGAAAATGTTGTAATATCATCAGGTATAAAAGAATTGTATAGATAAAAATGCAGGTGCTCTATTCAAGACATCTACAACGAGATCTTTGCTTAAAATATATAAAAATATTACTCGAACTTATTATTATCAGTGATTAAGACGAAACTACATAAAATAAATTGCACATTGATAGTCTGTGATACCTCAAAAATGTTACATCACAAAAATAATAATATAAATGACTAGTTTCACTGGGGAAAGAGGAATTCTTCATCGCCACTAGATTCTTGACTCGATGGTGGCGTATCCAACTGTGGAAGGCCCAAATCCAAATATTCCTCGTTAGCTGTTATCGTCAGAATTCGATCCAAATCTTCCACTAACTCTGAAAATACTGGACGTTCAGTTGGCTGATAGCTCCAGCATTCTCTCATCAGCATGTAAATTTCTAATGAACAGCATGGAGGTTTTTCCATTCTGTGTCCATTACGCAACAAATGGAATAGTTTTTCTACGCTTGGTACAGATGGATACGGTGTTCCTAGTGAATAAGTCAATATTTAATTTACAGTTGAAACATCCAAAGCAAGAATCGTAAAATTGCGTGAGAGTTAAAAGAATATTAAAAAACAAATCGGCGGGTTAAAATATTGGGATGTTGAGAATTCACATCTTCCTGGATAACTCAAGAATCATAAATTGCTAGAAAATAACATATTCGC
Organism: Cosmopolites sordidus; assembly: GCA_031761425.1. Lineage (NCBI taxonomy): Eukaryota > Metazoa > Arthropoda > Insecta > Coleoptera > Curculionidae > Cosmopolites > Cosmopolites sordidus. The sequence continues at coordinate 1,218,469 of JARFXV010000188.1, read as the reverse complement.
TATTCGATACCCCGCAAAATTCTGCATAGATGGTATTAATTTCATATCGATATCTTTATTAAAAGCAGAGTTACAAGAAAAAATAAAAAAAACGTTGAAAATTGCAAATTTTCACGATTATATACATGGAAAATTGGCAAAAAATCCTCATGTCTTTGATTGGATATAAAACTATAGTATGAGGTGTTTAAAACCATGAAAATTACGAAAAAAACTATGCATTTTTATGTGTTTAAGTATTTTGAAGTTATAGTCGAATAATAAAAAAAACCAGTTTTTTCTAAGAAGTCACATCTTCATGGATAAATCAAAAATCACAAATTGCTAGAAAATACTCTATCTACTACTCGGTTCCTTGCAAAATTCTGCATAGATGGTAATAATTTCATATCGGTATCTTTATTAGAAGCGGAGCTACAAGAAAAATAAAAAAAAAACGTTGAAAATCGCAAATTTTCACGACTAATATACATGGAAAATTGACACAAAATCTTTATGATTGTCTTAAAACTGTGGTATGAGGTGTTTAAAACCATGAAAGTTACGTTATGTGATTAAGTATTTTGAAGTTATAGTCGAATAATGAAAACAACTAGTTTTCTCTGAGTATTCATATCTCCCTGGGTCACTCAAAAATTAAAAATTGATTCAAAATAATCAATCCTGTATTCGATTCCCTGTAAAATTCTGCATAAGTGGTTTTAATTTCATATCGATACCTTTATTTGAGCTAGAGAAGAGAGTTAAAAGAAAAATTCAAAAAACCTGGAAAATCCTAAGTTTTCGCGACTATATAAATGGAAAATTGGCAAAAAATCCCCATATCTTAGATTGACTTAAAACTAGGGTATGAGGTGTATAAAGCCATGAGAATTACGAAAAAAAACTGTTAATTTTTATATGAGATTAAGTATTTTGAAGTTATAGTCGAATAATAAAAAAAAAACAGTTTCTTCTGAGAATTCACATCTTCTAGGATAACTGAAAAATTATTAATTGCTTGTAAATAACATATTTACTATTCCATTCAGAGCAAAATACTGCTTAGATGATGTTAATTTCATATCAATATCTTTATTGAAAGCAAAGTTGCAAGAAAAATTTAAAAGAAGGTCGACAATCGCAAAGATTCACGCCTTTATGCAATGGAAAAATGGCAAGAAATCTTAATGTTTATTTAAAAGCATTAAAATTATTAAGTTAATTCTAAAAAACAATACATTACTCACCACCTAGAGTCATTATTTCCCATAATAATATAGCGTAAGACCAAACATCAGACTGTGTAGTGTAAACTCTATGAAACAAAGCTTCAGGTGCCATCCATTTCACTGGCAATCTGCCGTCCGTTTTCTTTCTGTAGTAATCATTGCAGTGTATATCCCTTGCCAATCCAAAATCAGCAATTTTCAGAATAAAATCATCACTAACAAGAACATTGCGAGCAGCCAGATCTCTGTGAATACACTGAACAAAGCAGAAGAGCTTTGATGATACTCTCATTATCAGAGCAAAATATAAAACTTACTCGTCTAGATGAGAGGTAATCCATTCCTTTAGCGACTTGATAAGCAAACGAAACCAAATCTTTCTGAGTGAGAGTCTTCTTTTCTTTTTGTTCCGTACCAATGGCAATTTCATAACCTGAGGATGGTCGATGTTGTCTAAGGAAATCTCTTAGATTTCCGTATGGGGCATATTCTACCACAACATACAATGGCCCCCCTTGTGTACAGCATCCAATAAGATTTATTATGTTAATGTGCTTTCCTATCATTTTCATCATTTCCATTTCCGATACCAAATCCATCATTTCATTGTCACTATGACCATCTTAAAAATGATAGTTTTGTTAGTTAAATTCAGTGGCGGCTCCTGAGTTTTTAAAGTGGGAGGGCGTAGAAGAAAATAGTGCTGCTGAAGATTTTTTTTGCTTTCCCCTTCCTCCTCCAGGAAAATGGGTTAAAGGAAAGAAATTGAATGAAAATAAAATTTGGTGTTTTGTTCTGAAAAATTATTTACTGTGATAAATGCTGGAGGCGATAAATTCTCCGGCGACGGAAGGAATCCAGGAAAGCCGAAAAAGGTGCAGATTTGCAAGCATTATTGGTTCTGGTAAGAAAAATTGGTTCTATACGAATTGAAAGAAAGAGACATTGAAAGGCGAAAAACCACTCGTGAAAGTTTGCTTGCCAGACAGAAGAAAAAGGTTTTTTGCGTCGACTCGTGACAGGTGATGAAAAGTGGATCTATTTTGACAAGTTAAAGCGAAAAAATACTATGGATAGACCCAGGTCAGCTTTCAACATCACAGCCTCCAACATCCAGACTGTTGAACTGTGCAATATAGTCCTCTATTTGGGTAATGATCTCTTCATTTGACAGGAATTTCTTTCCCATTTTTCTTCTAGCTATTTTCTCATGGTTGGAAAGAGAAACGATTCGTAAGGAGTCAAGTCCTTAGTGCAATATACATGAAAAGAAGCATTTCCTATGTATTTGGTGGGATAGTAAGGGAACTGTGTATTATAAACTATTGAAGCCTGGTGAAACAATTACTGGCGATCGATACCGACAATAATTGGTAAAATTCAAGCCGAGCATTGAAGGATAAACGACCAGAATACGACCAAAAACACGATAAAGTCATTATTCAACATGATAATGTTATAAAATGTATATAAAACTATTTGGAAAACGTTAACTACCCAGACGCCGTATTCACCGGACTTAGCCCCTTCGAACTTACATTCTTACCAAGAAGTGAAAATTTGGCTTGATGAATGGTTGGCCTGAAAAAAACAAAAGTTCTTTTGGCGCGGAATACAACAGTTAATGTCCTGGTTATTGTACTGTAGTCGACACAGAAGATCTCATTGTATCTAGCGCGATAAACGGGTTTTTCGAAATTTTTAACGATCTAAGCAAATTGAAAATCTTTAGACATTTATTCCATTCATATAGCACTATAACAGCCATACGACTCTCTTTGTTACCCTTCTCCATGTTTACTGCTTTACATATCGGGACTAAGTGAAAGAAGAGCGCAGATGAGTCTGATGAGCACTCATCTCGCTTTTGAACTATCGACAAACTTAAATACCTTTAAGCATCTTTACAGCAACTGTACATTTTCCATCTGGTTTCAACAAATTTACTGACTCAGCTTTCACGACTTTTCCGAATGCACCTTCACCCAGATTCTTTCCTAGGTGTAGTTTGTCCCTTAGAATTTCCCAGTCTGAATCCATAGGAAGTTCGTATTCTGATATCATTCCATCTCCATTATTGCTGACTTGAGCTTGTTGTTTTTCAATTTTTACTACAGGCATCAGCTAAAAAATACGATCATTATATAAATTATCCTGAACTGGAATAGATTTATCACTAAACACCAAATCACTTTTTTTTTTAATTTCTAGATGCGCGTTTCGCCAACCATGTTAGCATCACCAGGAGATGATTCAATCAGATTGAATCGTCTTCCAATTATGCCAACATAGATAGTGAAACGCGCCTAGTGAAGAAGCTTCGATGTGAGACAGTAAACTCGAAGAGAATTTGCACTAAGCACCAAATATTTTTCCCTAGCATCATATGAATGAATCAGATTAAATTATATCCTGATGATATTAACCTGGTTAGCGAAACGCGCGTCGAGAAGTTAAAACACACAAGTTATCGGGTGTTTAGTGGTAAATCTCATCGAGTTTGGTGTTTCACACCGAAGGTTCTTATAGAATTGATATAAATATTATTTTGTGGAACATGTAAAATAAAATATTACCAATGGTTCAGAAACGTCTTCTGAAGCATTGCTTGTTTTTTCAATAATAACTTTTTTAGTCCATTGTGTTATGATAGCTGCCCTTGCGGTTTCAACCGCAATCATTTTCTCCCTCTTTTCTCTAAATAAATAATAAAATTAGTTAGAATTTGGGCTTTTTTTTAATTTAAACAACTCACCGTTTGATTTTTTGCTGATAATAAACACAGATGCAGAGGAATAATAAGATAATGATGCCAATTACGACGGCAATAATTAGAGCTACTTTAATCGTAACTTTCTTTGGATCTTTAAAATCTAGAAATATATTTAAGTTATTTGTCGTGACACAAAGACAGTACCATGTGCTGAAAATTGACCGTGAATGGTAAAAAAAACACATTTTTTACAATTTTAATATAGATATTTATTATCGGCTTAAAAATAGATGCCACTAAAAATAGGTACATGGTTTAAATGACTCAGTCCCGGTCAATTCTGATCAAATGATAAATATCTCGGATACCTGGAAGTTCATCTACAACACTGAGATAAGCTTTCGAAACTGTTCGACCCAGACTATTTGCTGCGACACATGCATACCACCCTTCATCATCATATGTTACATTATGTATCACTAATTCTTCTGGTTTATGTGTATTGCCATCCTATAAATGATTTCTGTTAATATTTGTAAAATGTAGAAAACAAAAATAACGAGTCTACCATTTTAATTATTTATTACTATTAAAAGAAACAAGACAGAATATGTGTTTCTATAATATGCTTTTGTCTGTAATTTTATTTTAATTAATTTTGCAAATTTATTTCGATCAAATGTGAGTTATTAGCAGTAGTGTAACTTTGACTCTTTTTTGACAACTTTTACGAACATATCCGGTATTAATGAAGCAATTTCCTCATGGATGTTGTTCTTGCCCTACTGTATGGTCCTGAACAATTCGAACCTTACAAGGAAACTTGTACAATGAATAAAATTCACCGTAAACTGCGTGGAGAAAATCTCAATTATACACTAAGCCACGGAATCGACGTTCGACGCGCTATGACGAATGTTGTCGTTTTATGAGGTACCGGGCGATTAGGATATTTTTACCTAAGTTCACATTAAATTGTAATAATTGAGTTATTTCTTTAATTGTAAATTACAACAATTTCACTGCGTTATTTTAACGTGTATTTATCCATAATAAATCTACACGTCTGCACCACACAATAGCTAAACCCAACATTTAACGAAAAAAAAATAACTAGAAACTTTTACTAAATGTTTCTTACCAACTTTGAAAAATATCAATCAGCATACCCGTTAAAAATAGACCTCGTGTTAGTGAAAATAAATCATATCGTTATCTAAATCCAAATGCAATAGTTCATGCTTGTTATTATAAAATTAAATACCTAAAACAGAATCTTGCAAATGTTCACTATTTTTATCGCATTAACATAAAACAAACAACGAAGAACATAACAACTAACAAAACAGGGTTAGTAGATGTACAAATTAATTTGGTAACTTTATATTTCGCATCTGATAATTCGGTTTTCAATTTAAAGAGTTAAAATAAATAACAAAGTTCGCAAAAGAATATATACGAGGGAAGAATGAAATGTCAGATACTTTTGAAATAAAATATTGATTTTTCGTATTTTACGAAGTGTGACTATTAAATAACGAGACTGGCGCTGTAAAACATTTTATTTTAGTTTTCTTTTCCTTTTCCGCCCCTCCTCTATCCCTATAACGCTCCATGCGAATCTTCCATTGTTCGAAATAGTGCTGGAAGTATTCTTCTCTCAGCTCAATCAGAACGCGTGGCACTTTCTCTTTCACAGCTTCAACGGACTCCTTTAATGCAGATTTCACCTTATGAAACAGATAGAAGTTTGGGTCGTTTTCAATGGCATTCAAAGTGTCAGCACAAACATTTTTGCGAGCTTCTTGTTGTACACACTTTTTCCATGTTGAAATTTTTATATAAATTGTTCTCAGCCATCTTGAAAACCCTTAAACCACTCAAAAGCACGTGCACGCGATAAACATTCATTAGCATCCACTTCTTTCAATAAATTATAAGTTTCAGTAGCGATTCTTCCAAGGTTCAAGTTAAATTTCACAACAATTCGTTGCTCTATTGTTACACTTAACATTTTTCCAACGAAACAAAAAAACAACTCTGCGAACGAAGACTACGGTTATACGGATTTGTTTACAGAAGCGAGAGGTACTGCATTCGAAATAGAAGGCTTCACGCTAAACAGCGGTTAGTCGCTGGCGTTTGGCGCATGCGTACTTCTTCTCTAGCAGCGTCAGTTTCGTTATTTAACACCCACACCTCGTATATGTCTTTCAAAAAGTACAAACTCTGAAATTTAGTCATTTTCATGGAAAATGTCATTTTAATCATCATTCACCATACTCGTCTGATTTGGCTCCCTGCAACCTCTTTTGCCGATGAAAAGACAACGTTATGCCGACAATGAAGCCATTCGACGGTGAGACGCACGCAAAGGCAGCCGGAAAAATATGAGCGCAGCGTATTCACCAGATCTTACTCCGAGTGTTTAAAAAAAGTCCCAAATTAACTTGAACAGCTGTTAATAAAACATGCCACCAAAATATTTGAATATCGGTTATCAATACCTGCACCATTGTATCAGTATCATTTTCTAATTCATTTTTAAATTTAACCCATATTGTGTGGGGGTGCAGATCAGACAACACATGACATTGAAAAGTTACATTTCTTCCAACAGCGGCTGTAGTATTTTCAATCCCTTTGGTAATTATGGGTTTGTTGTGATATCTCTCTAGAAACAAACAAAATCATATCCTTCACCGTTATTTTAACATATATTATATACATATAATTCCCGATGGAATATCACCGTTAGTTACATTGGAATAACCAAATCATTATTATTGACGACAATATCGGAACTTTTCTTCCACCACCACCAGAACTAATAAATAAAACCTTAATACCTGTATAGCATTACTATCTGTCGGTATAGGATCGTTCTCAGAAAAATTATACGAAGAATTAAAGTAAAGCCAGTATATGAATGGTTCCAAATCAACAATGATTTGCGGACAAATAAACGTAGCAGTAGAATTCACCACCACACTTATATTTTCTGGATATCCGTTCTGTATATATGGTTTATGTGGAAAACGCTCTATTCGAGGAAAGAAACAGAAGATAATATTTGTAATAACATTACAAACAGGTTGCCCAAAAAGAATCTGATCTTTTAATCTAGAAATCACACTGTACATTTAAACGTATGTGAGACAATCAAGCCAATTCCAGTTTTCGCTGGAAGCCAAATCCGGTGGATACAGCGGATTTGGAAAAAAGTCAAAAAGTTCAGTTTCTTTTTAGACAAACTATGAAATTCTTGCATTTTAATATTTACATAATTATTAATACTTACCGATTACGTCAACTCTATAAGTGTAATTAATGCAACTAACGATGTTACAAACAACACAAGTATAGTTTCCGTTATCATTAGTAACCAGATCTTCCAAAGTTAGGGCCCAGTGACTATACTTGAAGCCTCCAAGTTGTCTTTTCGCTTCTTTCCCATCTTTAAGCCATGTAATGTTCGGTGTGGGGTATCCACCAGCTCGACATTTCAATTGTGCCATATTACCAGCTGGCTTTACAACCAATATTTGACCCATCTGATTCTTTTTTGAAAAATACGGTGGTTCGTACATTATTATCTTGAATTGTTTCACCAATTTCGAATTCGAATAACAACTGTAGGTACCGTTTTGGGCCATGGTAAGGTTATTTAATTCTAGTGTCTGACCTGACTAAAAGTGAATGAAAAATGGTTTAGTTTTTTTTTCTTACTAAATTTAATTTCCGCCGTAACTTTTTATTGATTCATCCCCTCTCGCTACAACTTACTTATTTCAAAGTTTTTGCCAGTCTTCGAAATAGTTTTAATGCTCGACTCCTTTAATGAAGGGAATAGAAAAAAAGCACAAGGTGCCATTTCTGGTGAATATGGTGTTTGCGCACTGGTATTTGTTTGATTTTTTAGCGAAAAATTAACGAATAATTTTGCCAGTGTGTGATGGGGAGTAATCTTGAATTGTTTTGCCACAAACCTTAATCGGTTAATTAATTAATTAATTTTGGCCATATTTTCTTGGTTTCTCTTCATTTGTTGAAATGGAAGGTCTTCCTGAACAAAGTTTATCTTCAATTGCTTCTCTATCATCACTAAAGTCCTTGTACCACTTGTAAACATTTTTTTGGCATAGCTAGATTGTCGTAGAACTTTCTTGACATCATAAATGCATAGGTACAAGATATTTCCTTTTTTAGACAGATTTATTCGATAAATGTATTAATTTTTAAAAATAACTGACACATTTTTTTAACTATTACAAATAACGGTATAATTTCTAACTGAACAAGCGAAATAACATGAAAACTATGTCAGATCTCAAGGGCAGTCATACCAACTTAAAAAAACAAAAGATTGTATCGATACGAAAAGCGTGAAAATTTTTAAGGCAAAAGTCGTTCTTCTTCAAACTGTTTCCCAAATTCTTAAATTAAATTAATTAAAAAAATGTGTGGCAAAAAAAGTCTGAAGTATAAGCTGGACATGGAAAAAGTTCCCTTAATAAAGTCCATCGATTTTTTTTTGGTTCTTCGTTTTCCACAGTTAAATCACCACTTTTAATGCATGTTCTCGCTGATGGAACGTACGGCGGGAATTAAATTTAACACTTAATCATTTAATTGTTGTTAAACTAACCGTCGTATTTTCGGCAAATTTCCAAACAACATTTTCACTGCTGGGACAATCCAAAGTGATTGAATCGTTCACAATTTGTATTCTCTCTTCAACCGTATTTATCGACAGTTCAGACAGATCGGAATCTACTAAAAATAAATGAAACATTTTTTATACAAGTCACAAGTTGTGTCCGAGATAAATGGTGAAATTTCGGGATATTACAAGCTACCCAAACAAGCGGTAATTTGTTAAAGGGGCGTTCAGACAGTCGTCTTGCATAAGCTCATTTAACATTAATTTGCCAATTATGGGTAATAAAATAAAAGACAATTCTCTCATTGAGGTCACTTATGCCTTTAAATTATTTTATTATATTTGTGTAAATAGAGATTGATGTTTAAAAATTGTTTTCGTTGTCTTGTAAGTTGTTTTTTTTTCATATTTTATTTAGTATACTCACTTGTAGGATCAACAGCGACAATATTTATGACATACAGAATAACTGCAAAGATAATTGGTAACTGAATTGCCATCTTTTCAGTGTCTGTGATGATCAGTGATCTGGAAAAATACAAAACGCTCTACATCACGGCTCTAAATAGTTACTTCTAAATTAACATATATGGTTTATAAACAAAGATTCATCTACTATATATATACCAACTCTTCTATTGGAACCTTTAGTGTGAACTAAACCTAACGAGATTTATCACTAAACAGCAAACAACTTGTTTTTAATTTCTGGACGCTCGTTTCGCTAGCCGTGTTAGCATCATCAGGAGATGATTCAATATGTACAACCGTAGCGTTATATATGCATTTTCTTATATACATGTATCCTACTTTCAAGCATGGCGGTGGTAAAATTATGGTGTGCGGCTATATGAGTTGGAAAGCTTAAATCTGTAGAAAGAATTCCGGATCAACATGTTTTCCTAGACATTTTGATCGCCGAAAAACTTGGGATCAGGTATTATATCATTTTCCAAACAAGACAATGATTCGAAACACCAAGCACGTAAAACTCCTCCAGAATCACCGGATTTAAACCCAGCTGAAAGAAATTTAAACCCAGCTGAAGGAGCACCACATAAAAAAATCTACTCAACTATGAGAAGCCCTAGAAGAGGAGTGATCTCTACTGAATCTTATGGTCACAATAAATTTAGTTTCTCCATTAAACATATTTTGACTAATATTTTAAAAAAAAACTAAATGTACCTTTAGAAAACCTACAGACTTGTTTTGTAACGTAAACTTAAAATCTATGTTCTAATGAAAAAATATGAAGAATTGAATGGTTTAAAATAAAAAATAGTTATGATAATGAATGTTTACTCCTTTATTTGTAAAAATTTAAAAATGGCAACAACCGCATTAAGTATACAGACTTGAACTGTTTGTAATTTTGTATTTCAAGACCCTATTCTGGCAGTAAATAGTAAAATATTCATGTGATTCCTTTCAAATGAAAATTTATTATCGTACCTTTTTTTAATTGCCTACCAATAGGAATGTCCAAGGGACTCGTCAAATTTACAAAAAAAAATAACACCCATCTGTCGTACTTCCTCCAATGAAAGATGGATTCTTAACTAAGAATGTTTGAGTTATTTATACAGTATTTCACAGAGAAAAGGAAACAAGGCCAAGAAATAATTAATTAGTATTTAAATATAAAGTTTGATTATTTCGTGGACGAAATTTCCATTAATTTCTGTTTTTTAACCATAACGTTTCTGGTTTAAAAACAACAAGAAATATTTACGTTTACCTCTCCTTGCAGAAGCTATTTTTTACATTTTTATAAACAGTCCCAATTTATTGCTGATACGAAAAATAATAAACAATTTGTAAAATGTGTTTGTTATTCTTCAATCAGGTTTTTGAAACATTTAGTCTCGTGCAATGAGGATTTTTTTCTCGATCAATGAAATTATTGAGTGACAATATGCTTCAATATAACGAGGAAAATACAGTGAGTCTAGAAGAATTATAAATGTAAATAAAAAAATAAACAGTAGAAGTCGCTGGCTGTACCAGACTATTAAACTATTATCATGGGTACAAAAAAGGATCTGGCAACCCTCACTTTTATCATAGGCGTACTCTGTTCTGAAAAAAAATCAATTCATGTTCTCATGGCTAGCATTTTCCTTAATAATTTCTTGTTTGTCTAGGTTTTCTCAAAATCAGCTTTATATTTACCGGTAATCTATATATACGTCTATAATATATACCAATATACATATATAAATACGCAGGACGCGTACCCAAATGTTAGAGATTGTCAGAAGGTTTTATTCCCAGTTATATGAAGATCAGAGCCAGTCAGGGACAGCAATACCCACGGAAGAACAATATATAATACCAGATATCCTAGTGGAGGAAGTAACAAATGCTATAGAATTGATGAAGAACGGCAAGGCTCCAGGAAAGGATAGTGTAACTGTCGAAATGCTAAAAGCTGGTGGTCGGACGTTACATAAAACACTGGCAAAATTATACTCAAAATGCCTCAAAGAACAAAAAGTACCTGACTTATGGAAAAATGCAGAAGTGATCCTTTTACATAAAAAAGGAGCACAGGAAGATTTAAAGAACTACCGTCCAATAAGCCTCCTATCAGTGATGTACTAAGTTTTCACTAAGATAATTTCTAAAAGAATATTAAAAAAACTGAATGACGCACAACCAAGAGAACAAGCAGGATTCAGAAGTGGATTCAGTACAATGGATCACATCCAGGTTGTACAGCAGGTCATAGAAAGGCACAACGAATACACCATGCCACTGTGCTTGGCTTTTATCGACTACGAAAAAGCATTTGATTCCATCTCAAAGCATGCGATAATGGATGCACTGCTTAGCCAAGGTGTAGAGAGAGCCTATGTAAACCTATTAGAATCGATATATGATGGAGCTACAGCCACAATTCACCTTGATGATCTTGAAGTGGGAATTAATATAGAACGAGGTGTACGGCAGGGTGACGCAATATCGCCTATTCTTTTCTCGGCTGGCCTTGAAGAAGTATTCCGTAAACTGGATTGGGAACAGGATGGGGTAAAGATCAATGGTGCAAACTTAAACCATCTTAGATTTGCAGATGATATTATTCTCATTTCACAAGACCCAGAGGAGCTGCAAAGACGCATACAAGAACTGCAAAGGGCTGGCGAACCATTTGGCTTGAAAATAAACCTGAAAAAGAGTCAGGTTATGTTCAATAACTTCGCTCAGGACAGAAGAATTTCAGTTTTAGGAAGGGATTTAGAGATTGTGGACAGCTTTGTATATCTTGGGCAGAGGATTTCCATGGAGGGGAATACCGCCCGGGAGGTGGAACGGCGTGTTAAATGTGGCTGGCAGGCATTTGGTAGGCTCAACATAGTGTTTAAGAGCAGACTCCCACTTTGCCTGAAAAGAAAAGTATTCGATCAGTGCGTTCTACCCGTTATGACATACGGAAGTGAAACCTGGACACTCACATCGCAATCAATTCAAAAACTTCGGGTGGCACAGAGGGGAATGGAAAGATGTATGCTTGGCATTACAAGACGAGACAGAAAGTCCTGCGCATGGATCAGGGAACAAACAAAAGTCTGTGACATCATTGGAAGAGTAAAACAGTTGAAATGGAGATGGGCAGGCCATATAGCGAGGCGATGGGACGACAGATGGACCAAGGCAATCCTGGAGTGGATACCGCTTGATCGCAAACGTCCGCGAAGAAGACCGAAAGCACGATGGACTGATGACATCGTTAAGTATATTGGACCCGAGTGGCAGAGGAAAGCCCAGGACCGTGAAGGTTGGAAGCATGCTGAAGAGGCCTTCATCCTGCAGTGGATCGATACGGGCTGATAATGATGATGATGATGAATATATACTAATAATAGAATTTTAGCTCAAGATGTATTAACGGCACAGAAACAGATTGAAATCCTAAAAGAAACAGCAGAAAATGTAGGACTCCAAATTTCCTTTGAAAAGACACAATACATGACCTGCAACAGACTAAGAACGCCATTTCTAAAAACAAAATATGGTAACATCAGACGAGTCTCTCAATTCAAATATTTGGGTGAAATAATCATGGAAAATGGGTTGGAAAAAGCGGCCAATAAGGGTAGATGTCAAAAAATGGAAACGGCATTGAAACTTACACAAAATATTTACAACAAAAAATGCCTATCTAAAAACACAAAACTGAGACATTACAACACAGTTATTAAGCCAGAATGTCTATATGCTGCGGAAACGCTCATTTTGAATAGAAAGAGGGACATCGAGGACGTTGAAAAGAAGGAAAGAAAAATCGTAAGAAAAATCCTAGGCCCCAAACAAATAAATAGCACAACATACCGACTTCGAGAAAACGAAGAAATCAAACAATACACAGATATACATAGCGATATGAGAAAAAGAAGACTTAAGTTTTACGGACACATAAAACGGATGAATCCGAGTAGGTTAACTAGACAAATAGTCGAATTTTATGAAAATAGGAGTAAAGCTAAAGTAGAAATAATTAAATGGATTGCTGCAATTAAAGAGGACCTAAGGTCAGCAAATATTTCACAAAGTGAAATTCAGGATAGAGGCTGTTTCAGACACAAGGTGAAAGTTTGGAAGGTTGGCCAGAGAGAAAAATGTAGGAAGACTGGAACAACTTGGTCTGACGAAAGGAAAAAAGCTCATAGCGAAAGAATGAAATTAGTATGGGCACAAAGGAAGGCTAACAACAACAAACGCCTCTAATTGTACTTCGCGTGGTCCACTAGGGCCCATACGTGAATAATAATAATAATAATAATAATAGAATTATTATTATTCAATGACAAACCAGTGAGCAATTAAAGTTGATTGTAAAATTTTTCTACTCGGAACCAGGACACTGGAAAAAATGACTAGCGTATTGATAAAACGCGCCTCTCAAATTGTGCAAAGCCTGATAGCGACCAATTAATTGTTTTATCTTTAAACTGAAGCTATTTTCATGCAAATTAAGAATCTGGTTCCAAACGGATTCTCAATTCACCCCATTGGTAGGAGGAATTTTCGCATTGAAAGCGAGCATTTCAATTCGCGCAGAGCCTGATGGCGACCACGTAATTGCTTTATCTTCAAAATGAAGTACTTTTCATACATTTTAAGAATATGGATCCAAACTAACTCTAAATTCATACCATTGGTTAGAAGAATTTTTCTGCTCTGAACAATGACATTGGAAAAGGTGACTGGCGCACTGAGGAAACGCGCATCTCAATTCGCGCAGAGCCTGATGGCGACCAGGTAATTGCTCTATCTTTAAAATGACGTACTTTTCATACAGTTTATGAATATGGATCCAAACTAACTCTAAATTCATACCATTGGTTGGAGGAATTTTTCTACTCTGAACAATGGCATTGGAAAAGGTGACTGGCGCACTGAGGAAACGCGCATCTCAATTCGCGCAGAGCCTGATGGCGACCAGGTAATTGCTCTATCTTTAAAATGACGTACTTTTCATACAGTTTATGAATATGGATCCAAACTAACTCTAAATTCATACCATTGGTTGGAGGAATTTTTCTACTCTGAACAATGGCATTGGAAAAGGTGACTGGCGCTCTGAGAAAACGCGCATCTCAATTCGCGCAGAGCCTGATGTCGACCAGGTAATTGCTCTATCTTTAAAATGACGTACTTTTCATACAGTTTATGAATATGAATCCAAACTAACTCTAAATTCATACCATTGGTTGGAGGAATTTTTCTATTCTGAACAATGGCATTGGAAAAGGTGACTGGCGCTCTGAGAAAACGCGCATCTCAATTCGCGCAGAGCCTGATGTCGACCAGGTAATTGCTCTATCTTTAAAATGACGTACTTTTCATACAGTTTATGAATATGGATCCAAACTAACTCTAAATTCATACCATTGGTTGGAGGAATTTTTCTACTCTGAACAATGGCATTGGAAAAGGTGACTGGCGCACTGAGGAAACGCGCATCTCAATTCGCGCAGAGCCTGATGGCGACCAGGTAATTGCTCTATCTTTAAAATGACGTACTTTTCATACAGTTTATGAATATGGATCCAAACTAACTCCAAATTCATACCATTGGTTGGAGGAATTTTTCTACTCTGAACAATGGCATTGGAAAAGGTGACTGGCGCACTGAGGAAACGCGCATCTCAATTCGCGCAGAGCCTGATGGCGACCAGGTAATTGCTCTATCTTTAAAATGACGTACTTTTCATACAGTTTATGAATATGGATCCAAACTAACTCTAAATTCATACCATTGGTTGGAGGAATTTTTCTACTCTGAACAATGGCATTGGAAAAGGTGACTGGCGCACTGAGGAAACGCGCATCTCAATTCGCGCAGAGCCTGATGGCGACCAGGTAATTGCTCTATCTTTAAAATGACGTACTTTTCATACAGTTTATGAATATGGATCCAAACTAACTCTAAATTCATACCATTGGTTGGAGGAATTTTTCTACTCTGAACAATGGCATTGGAAAAGGTGACTGGCGCACTGAGGAAACGCGCAGAGCCTGATGGCGACCAGGTAATTGCTCTATCTTTAAAATGACGTACTTTTCATACAGTTTATGAATATGGATCCAAACTAACTCTAAATTCATACCATTGGTTGGAGGAATTTTTCTACTCTGAACAATGGCATTGGAAAAGGTGACTGGCGCACTGAGGAAACGCGCATCTCAATTCGCGCAGAGCCTGATGGCGACCAGGTAATTGCTCTATCTTTAAAATGACGTACTTTTCATACAGTTTATGAATATGGATCCAAACTAACTCTAAATTCATACCATTGGTTGGAGGAATTTTTCTACTCTGAACAATGGCATTGGAAAAGGTGACTGGCGCTCTGAGAAAACGCGCATCTCAATTCGCGCAGAGCCTGATATCGACCAGGTAATTGCTCTATCTTTAAAATGACGTACTTTTCATACAGTTTATGAATATGGATCCAAACTAACTCTAAATTCATACCATTGCGAGAAAACGCGCATCTCAATTCGCGCAGAGCCTGATGGCGACCAGGTAATTGCTCTATCTTTAAAATGACGTACTTTTCATACAGTTTATGAATATGGATCCAAACTAACTCTAAATTCATACCATTGGTTGGAGGAATTTTTCTACTCTGAACAATGGCATTGGAAAAGGTGACTGGCGCACTGAGGAAACGCGCATCTCAATTCGCGCAGAGCCTGATGGCGACCAGGTAATTGCTCTATCTTCAAAATTAAGTAATTTTCATACAAATTAAAAACATGAATCCAAAACAACTTTAAATTCAACACTGGTTGGAGACTGAAAAATTAGTCTCATTTATACATCTCGTATACCGCTACTGTTTAAATGAAAGAAGTGTACATATAAAATTATCACAAAAGATATCTGCGAGTCGGAACTTCCAGAAAGTTTACGAAAATTTAAATTATGACTAAATAAATCGGAAATTTAAATTTATGAGAATTAGTGGGACGCCACTGTTTAAAGTTTTAAAAGAAGACGAGCACATGTGTCTCACACGTGCGCCTGTTTTTAGTCCACAATTTCTCGACCCCTGCAGACTTTCTACCTGACAGCGTTTCTTTTTCACGTTTGCCAAATATTTTCTTTAAAGCGATAGACAATTTTTTTTTTGAAACGACAACGTGTATCCCATGACGAAAAGTTTTTGCATCCGCCGCTAATAGATTTTTCACCGTGTTTTTAGAGCAAACAGAAATCGGTAGGTATCAGCATCTAAAATGTATCGAGTTACTTGTCAAGCTGTCACACGTTTTACTCACTAATTATATCATTCGGAAAGGAACGGTATGGCGGCTGAAGTGATTGATCCAGCTGAGTTTTTTTAAAAGTAATTAACTATGTTAATTGTTAATATCTTTCAAGAATTTTACGTTTCAAAAAATAATCAAACACTTTAAATTTTTCGAATCCGATGATTTCTCCAATCTCCAACAATAGTGTATACATATTAAGGGGGTTCTTACTTTTCAATTTTGGATGTTTGTGTTTTTTTTGACAAAATTGACAAATTTGAGCGACCTCAAAGGACTTGAGAATGAAAAAATAAAATATACCATAATTGTTTTACGAATAAAATACTTAAATATATTGTTAAAATACTTTACAACGCGCGTTTCTCTAAACATGTTAGCATCATCAGGAGATGAGTTAATCAACATTCGATTGAATCATATCCTGGTGATGCAAACACAATTAGCGACACGCCCGTCGAGAAGTTTTACACAATGATTTCGTGCTTAGTGTTAGTTAAACAAGCTCATTATTTTATTTCAATTTTCTTGGTATATTCAAACTTTTGAATAGTGGTGTAATTTTTTCCTTCTTTATATTATTCATTTTACGTTAATTAACTCATTACCCACACAATCTCAAAGTAAAACTTGGTAGTGAGTAATTACAATAAGCCCGAAATAATTTTAAATATGAGCCCAAGAGCAACGCAATTTTTTTTACATCCTCGGAAATTATATAATTAGTAACACAAAACAGGAGCGTTGAAAATAATGCCCTCTAGCGTAGTCTTTTTAAAGACGAAGTTTCTATAGTCCCTAGTAAATTATTTTCGTTAATAAAAAAATTCAATTCGCACAAAAACAATCAAAAAGATGACTCAAGATGTACTCAAAGAGATTTACCACTAAACAGCAAATCACTTCTCGATGCGCGTTTCGCTAACCATGTTAGTATCACCAGGACATGAATCAATGTAATTCTAAAACTAAACTATGTTATATTTTTATTGATTTTTGTGTTTAATGGTAAATTTCTTCGCGTCCTCCAACTGAAGAATTAAAAGCTTTAAGCTTGTGACAGCCAATTTTAAACATGGCGCGTAACAGGAGAAAGATATATTAATATGCCATTTTGATTCTGTTCTCATACCGTTATTTTTTTTATCGTACGAAGTGAGCATCGAAATTAATATTACTTCACGTGTAAAGTTATAACTGCGACTAAGAAACAGTCAAGATCCTTTTTAAATCGTGTTATATAATATTGAAAACGTTTTATGAATATATAAACAGTGGTAATTATGTTTCTTCAGGGCGCCAATTCAATATTATTTAAACGAGGTGTTTACCAATTGGCCTTCGACAATACCTTTGATAAAAATAGTCTCCATTTTCTATAGTTAGTATTCTGAAGGAGACCAATTTTTATACTAGTTTTTACCACATTATTATTATTATTATTATTATCGTATTTCCTCTTTTCTCCCTTCCAAACTGGATTTTAAGTGCGAGCCTTAGCCAAAACAACTTCATTCCTACAAAAATTTTCAGGAGATGCGGATGGTATTAAGGACAACCTCGTTCTGCATTATTCTAAACAGATTTTCTTCTGATGTATTTTTGTACCTTCTCTTCGACAGTCTTGGAATATTGTGAGTGTTTCGAACATTATCATAGTTAGTGGGTTCGACATTATCATAGTTATCGGTTATTATTGTTCGATTGTGATATAACCTAAAACAAACTGATTCTCGAACAAGCGTCTGAGGCTTATTTATAATAGAGTACTCGCTCTGTTATAAGGCCATTGTGACTTGCAAGCTACTCGTGGACTATACTGGACACCTGGTTGATGGTGAAGATAGTTCGTCTGAACTGCCAACGACCCTTGTGGACCTTAGCTTCCTTTTTTTCAAACCTCTTCCTCCCGAAGCTTTTTCTTCCATTCAAATTTGTTTTCTGCTAACCTCATTCAGTTTCCAACTCTCAGATAGTCTAATGAATACGTTGTCAAACCACGTTAAATTAGGTCTGGCCTTTTTCACGCATGCGCATGACATACTAACCCCCTGATCACCTTAATCTTAAGAATTTAACAAGATCTACTACGCCCATATATTTGTAAATCTTAATTTCGTGATCGTATCTACCTCTTCATTAAACTTCCTCGCGAATTGGGCCAATAATTCTCCTTAGTATTTTTATTTCGAATCTAAGTAACAGCTCCTCTTCTTTTTTTTTTGTCGTTGTCTTTTCATTATTTTATAAATTCTTTGGATGCTCTTGTTATAAATTTTGATTTTATTAAGTTATTATATTTACAATATGATTCGGCTTATTTTAAGTGAAATCTCTGATCACTACATTGTTCATTAACTGTGCAATTCTTCCGAATTCTTCTACATATCTTCAATGGCATAAATTCATTTTTTGTCTTTGTATGAACAGCAGAATATCCAGCAAGAATATCACCTCCAATGACAAAAAATATTCACTAAAAAACTCTTCTAAAAATGTTATAGGGACAACTGCAAAAAAAATGATTATCACTACTGTTTTAAGCTCCAACAATCAGAAATAAATTCGAGGGTTTTTAAAATTAAAAAAAAATTAAACCTTTTAAACCGGTAAACTTCCGTACAGTCTCATCTGTTACAAAAACCTTTAAAACCCTCTTTGAGGGTCGTATAAAAGAGGCTGATAAAAATCAAAAAGCTTTTTTTTATTTTTAGAAAGAAAAAGGAAAGTGGCACTATTTTTTCGTGTCGCTTTAATTAGTGCTGTTTAGGATGTAAAGATTTTCTTAAACATTTAAAGTTTTGATTTTGACTTTTAAAACGGTTTTAGATTTGGGTTTAGGGACCTCGTTTTTTCACGTTTAACGTCCTGTCAGAATTATAAACATATCGTGGCGAGGATATGAATCACCAGTGCATTTTAAAACCATATATTTAGCCTAATATCGCAAACTGATTATAAACAAACTATTGTTATTAAGCAGACAGAAGACAGAAGGTTGAAATTTTTATAACATTTGTCGCGCGACGACTTCACACCTACCAGATGGTGCAAACGATGTGCCCAACAGATTTTCAATCGTAAAAACCATAGTCCCGCTTTTGTATACTCTGTGAAAACCTTTCATTAAAAGTTGGATATAAAATGTTAGATCGAAGTTTAAATTAGCCACGTTTTTCACTGTTACTGAATCCCTAAGATTGTTCTTTTGTTATTATTATTAGAAAACCCCAAAATTTTGTTTCATTGAAGAAATATTTCGTTATTATAAAGAAGTATATTATAAATGATATATAATCACAATCTAATCCAAGTATATCATGCTTCGCTTTGCTTCGCTTTGCTTCGCTTTGCTTCGCTTTGCTTCGCTTTGCTTCGCTTTGCTTCGCTTTGCTTCGCTTTGCTTCGCTTTGCTTCGCTTTGCTTCGCTTTGCTTCGCTTTGCTTCGCTTTGCTTCGCTTTGCTTCGCTTTGCTTCGCTTTGCTTCGCTTTGCTTCGCTTTGCTTCGCTTTGCTTCGCTTTGCTTCGCTTTGCTTCGCTTTGCTTCGCTTTGCTTCGCTTTGCTTCGCTTTGCTTCGCTTTGCTTCGCTTTGCTTCGCTTTGCTTCGCTTTGCTTCGCTTCGCTTCGCTTCGCTTGGCTTTGCTTCGCTTCGCTTCGGTTCGCTTTGCTTGGCTTGGCTTTGCTTTGCTTTGCTTTGCTTTGCTTTGCTTTGCTTTGCTTTGCTTTGCTTTGCTTTGCTTTGCTTTGCTTTGCTTTGCTTTGCTTTGCTTTGCTTTGCTTTGCTTTGCTTTGCTTTGCTTTGCTTTGCTTTGCTTTGCTTTGCTTTGCTTTGCTTTGCTTTGCTTTGCTTTGCTTTGCTTTGCTTTGCTTTGCTTTGCTTTGCTTTGCTTTGCTTTGCTTTGCTTTGCTTTGCTTTGCTTTGCTTTGCTTTGCTTTGCTTTGCTTTGCTTTGCTTTGCTTTGCTTTGCTTTGCTTTGCTTTGCTTTGCTTTGCTTTGCTTTGCTTTGCTTTGCTTTGCTTTGCTTTGCTTTGCTTTGCTTTGCTTTGCTTTGCTTTGCTTTGCTTTGCTTTGCTTTGCTTTGCTTTGCTTTGCTTTGCTTTGCTTTGCTTTGCTTTGCTTTGCTTTGCTTTGCTTTGCTTTGCTTTGCTTTGCTTTGCTTTGCTTTGCTTTGCTTTGCTTTGCTTTGCTTTGCTTTGCTTTGCTTTGCTTTGCTTTGCTTTGCTTTGCTTTGCTTTGCTTTGCTTTGCTTTGCTTTGCTTTGCTTTGCTTTGCTTTGCTTTGCTTTGCTTTGCTTTGCTTTGCTTTGCTTTGCTTTGCTTTGCTTTGCTTTGCTTTGCTTTGCTTTGCTTTGCTTTGCTTTGCTTTGCTTTGCTTTGCTTTGCTTTGCTTTGCCGCTTTTGCTTTTTGCCGATATATATATATATATATATATATATATATATATATATATATATATATATATATATATATATATATATATGAATAAAAGTATTTTTTTTGTATTCTTAGACTGATAAACTCTCCCCAAAAAAAAAAAAAAATTTTTAAGGTATACTAGGTGTTCATACAAATAAAATAAAATACGTATTCAGAAATAGCACGCACTAAGACAAAAATAACTACCCACAACAGTTGAAATGTTTACGTAGAGAATTTTAAAACCAATTTAAATGAAATTGAACTTGAATATCAACTTTTATTACCAGTTCCATTAATTTTAACTAGAATTTGAAACGCACTCTTCCCTTGCTTTGTTAGTAGCACACAAAAACACGTAACATTGACATTTCGATGTTAAAATAGCACCACTTGCCGTGGCTACTACGTGGTTAAAGGAAAACAATATTGCCTTTACGATCGTGGTTGTTTTGACTGGTCAGTCTTTTCTTAAAAACCAGATAATATGAGGGAATTGAACCAGAGCGAGGGAAGTAAAAATATCCTGAGTGTTAACAAGGATGGCAATAAAATGTATGACGTGAAAAACTTAATTGTTACTGTTTTTACTTTGAAAAATACTACTATTACTAAGAAGTTAGGTGACTTTGTTATTAGAGTATTTAGTTTTTCATCCAATTTTTTTGTCTCCTTCAAACTAATCCCCTCTCACGTCAATACACTCGCTTAATTCCAAACGGTTTATTCAGTTTTCGAAACAGTTTTTATTCTCGATTTCTGATATTTCCTTGAAAGCAGTCAGCAAGGCTATGAAGACTATTTAGGTCATAGTAGCGTTTCTATATAATAGGTGTCTCGATTAATAATGTTGATTTTGCTAAGAGATGGCGTTACTAATACATTTGTTGGATTTGTTTGGTTTGGTTGAACTGGCATCAAAAGCCAGTTCGTTATTGATTGTTATTGTACAAAAAACATAGTTTGAATATGAGCTCCATCACACTGGAATCTGCATTAAAGAATACTCGACTTTTTTTTCGTTATTTTTGATTTTATCCTATATTTATTTACTTGAATAGAGTAAAAACATTTTTTCTCGTGACTACAATAAACTACAAACAATTTAGCACTAATTTCTTTCCTATTTTTCGTGTTATTATCAATATTTACTGTCTTGAGCAATATCTATTGTTTTTCCTGCATAATTACTGACACTTCAAAAAAAAGAAATTATACTACATTTATTAGCATCGTTTGTAGGCAAAAATAAGCAAAAAAAACGAGTATTTTTTAATGCGGGTTCCAGCGTTATGGAGCGATTATATATATGGAGCGCTAGAATATTTTTAATAAAATAGAATAATGGTTCTCGTGAATCCGGATGAATCCGGTGAAATGAATATTGGTTCTCGGGAAATCCGGACCGCAATCCGCTGGACCCTTAGCTTTGGAACGTTTTAGACAAGGCTAAAAGGCCCCAAAAGCTGACTTGGTGAATCTAGTACCTTCAATACCCTTGAAAGGGGTACCTGCGGTTGTAGACAAGTAGCCGGACTATTTGAGGAACTTCGTACAAGCAAAGAATGGACATTTTGAATGAGTTTTATATTTTTAAATTCTCTCCTAAGTAAGAAATAAATTAACGTAAATGTCTGTTTGTTTTTCTATAAACTACACAAATATCGAGGGACAGAACTTAAAGCAGGAGGAGCTATGTGTGAGAGGCGCAAAATCTATTTTTGGGCGAATAACGATTTGTAGAAGATAAAACGGCATATTGTACAACACTAAGAAGACATTATAGCGCGCTTCTGCCATAGTGTTTATTAAATATTTTTAACGTCAAACATATGAGTTGGACGGTAACAGTTACAAAAATAACTATATGTTCCGTGTTGATATAATCATTTTTTAAACGTGAAATATCCGAGAGTCTATTAATAATATTAATATTAAGCGCGGCTCTACAGGAAGGCAACTTCCAGAGAAACCAATTAAAAATAACATTAATACAAGACGGATCTAAAGGCGGAAAAACAGACCGGATGTTAGAATCCCGCTTTCTTGTATCAGAAACAGAGGATATTGCCAATACAGGGCTATATTTAATCAATCCATTGCTCCAAGTCACATATTACATTTTAGATTCCAACACTAAAACCATTTATGCTGGTATTATGTGTATATTTTCTCTAAGTCACTGAAATTGGATACTCCTAAATCCAAGTATATTAAACTGCGGCTTTGTTTACCAACCGACAACTCTTTGTCCCTTTCAGAACCAAATGTTTTACGTTTCTTAATATTGAACATGAAAAAAAGCCTTTGTGAATATAAAACATAAAAGTTTCAAGTTAATCTTTTTTTTTCAAAGAACTTTCTATAAAAATTGTCTATTCAAATTGTTTCTGTCTTATTTTTTTTTATGATAAATGTCTGGAATTTAGAAAATACTAAATTTATTTTTAAGACAACCCTATAGTGATGTACAGTTGTATGTTTGTTAGTAGTTCTTCCGTTTCGTTATCGAAGATAGAAAAAGTGGGTTGCTGAAGAGTGCAGATAGTGCAGATTCCATCTGCAATTAAGTTATGGGTTTCTGGGGTTGTCAGGGTATAATGCTCATAGAATAAGCAAAAGACACGACCATCACCAGCAAGTATTAGGCCTCACTGAACCAAAACAAGTGGTCTTTCACCTTAATAATACGCTTGCACACACACGTCTTGGATTATTGTTGCAGTACTTCGAAGTACCTCCACATTACTTTCTTTTCCCAAACCTTTATAGATGAGTCTTTGGACAAAAAGTCAAAAGAGGTTAAAGCTGAGATAATTTCTTTCTTTGCACAGTTGGATAAATTGTTGGATTATATTGATGATTTTACGAATTTGGAACTAAATGTTTTGAATTGCACGATAAATACCCAGTATGTCGGATAAAAAGGAACTTTTTAAATTTAAAGAAAACTACTAGCTCCATCTATTGAAACAACACACAATCTGAAAGCTGTATACCTCCTCTATAAAACGAGACCACCATCATTAGAATCGATCAAAGGGTTGTCAAGTTATAGCGCTCAAAGTGACAGTACTTTTGTCACGTAGTCACCAAAATGATGAAACAACGAACTAATATTCAATTCAGTTTCAAACTCGGTAAAACTTTTACCGAGACATTTGAGTTGATAAAAAACATTTATGGTAATGATTGCTTATCTCGTACACGTGTTTTCGAATAGTGTAAGCGATTCCAGGAGGGTGGTGATGCTTTGGAAGACGATCCAAAGCCAGACCGGCCAAAAAACAAAAATCACTGTGAGTTGATGGATAAAGTGCGTGAAATGATCGCCTACGATGCGAATTTAACTGTGAGATGGATATCGGAAGAATTAAATACGACCAAAGACATGATTCACGAAATTTTGAGCGCCGGGAAGTTGATTAGGTGGAAATACAAGTCTGTGTGCTTCAACATATTCGCCTGATTTATCTCCATGTGACTATTTCTTGATTCCGAAACTCAAACTGGTCATGAAAGATGTTTTATGACATGAAAGATGAAGATGTTTTATGACATTGTTACACAAGGCCAAGAAGCCGTGACCAGGATCATTGAGGGGATCGGCTAAACGTGCCCAGTGGTGTATTGACGCGAAAGGGATGTATTTTGAATAAAAAGAAATAATGTTGGCAAAATAACTATTTTTTTTTTAAGTTCCGTTATTTTTCCGATACATTGTGTATAAAAATCTTAAATAAATCTAACCAAACTTAAAAGAGTTGAAAGTTAATTTCAAAAAAAATCAAATTAGTATGAAAAAAACTAGTACTTCTTTGGTCCACTTTATATCTACTTGTTCCTACTAAATTCCAACTATCAAACCGATCTAAGTTAACTGAAATCCCCTAGAAATAATTGAGAAGCACATCTCGTCTTTAATATAATGGAACCTAAGTGAGACGACATTAAATTTAATATGTCATGCGTAGATATGGGGGAAAGCGTTATATTGTGTGTTTATGTGAAGCAATGATACTCAATTGACATTGATTTATTTAAACTTTAATTTACTACTCTATTGTATTTATGGGTAATTCTATAACAACCTCTATTAAAAACTATATTCATTCATTATTTATTATTTATAATTTTTGTTTGTTTGATCTTTTAAGAGAAAAACTAAGGAGAATGTACCCCTATGGAAAAAAGTTACTGTGTATATTTAATTATTTTTCATCTTATCTTAGTTAAGATAGAGAAATATATATATATATATATATATATATATATATATATATATATATATATATATATATATATATATATATATATATATATATATATATATATATATATATATATTATTTATTGGGACTTTCGGTCAGTGTAAATAAGTTTTAATTGTTTATTGTTTTATTTACGTTTCGGTTCTAAAACGAACCATCATCAGAATACTTCTAAAATAAAAATTACTTTTATAAAAAAAAAATACAAACTTACATTTAAAAACCTACCAATATCAATTAAACAATTAATTTTTTGATTTTTTTAACTAATATGTGTCAATTTTTTATAAAATTTTTAAATGACATATTTGACTTTTGACATATTTAACAATTATTAACGTCTATTCACCAGTGGTGCGGCTGATATTTCGATTCTGGAACTAACCCCTCCAGTCTTGACCTCTGAACCGTCATGGTTCAAACCTTTAATCCAAAATACAAGATGAAGCGTTCTAGTATTTACAAAATTACCCCAGGAGGTAGAAAATCCTCTGCCAGCTTTGCTGGTACAACCGGACTTTCGGATTCTGGGGCGTCTAGGCTTAAACGCAAAATCTTTCAGAGGGAGTCGGAGACCTCTGGCCAACGTCTGAAACCGAAAAAAAAAACTTTCTTTGGAACAGTAAATATCAATTCTCTCCTGCGTCCAGGAAAACTACACGAATTGGGGCGAACATTAAATCAGCAAAAAATCCAAATTTTAGCTTTGCAAGAAACCAGATTGATAGATGATAACACCTTGGAATTCGGCAACTACAGACTTTTTAAAAGTAAAACGGACAAAAGAATACTCAAAAAATACACCATATCTCGGTGTTGCTATCGCTATCTCAAGAAATATTCTTGGTTTTATAACTAATGTCCAGCCAGTAAATAATCGATTTATGACACTATCCCTCAAGTGTGCTAAACAAACAAACCCAGATTCATTACCACCGAATGAAGATGAAATAATTAGGCAAATCAAGCGGCTTAAAAATAATAAAGCTTCTGATGAAGATGGAATCACTGCTGAACTTTTGAAATCCGTTGGTCCAGGAACAATCAAGGAAACAACGAAAATTCTACCAGAAGTTTGGCGAACCGAACGGATTCCGGAAGTATGAAACGATGCTCTAATCCATCCACTACACAAGAAAGGAGATAGAACGGATATAAACAACTATAGAGGGATATCTCTTCTCCCAGTTTGTTACAAGATTCTATCTCAATGTCTACTAGACAGAGCACAGGGGCAGTTAGAGCCTAAAATTAGTGAATATCAAGCAGGTTTTCGACCGGGCAGATCCTGCCGTGAACAGATCCTGAATCTAAAGTTGATTCTAAGACATCAAAAACTGTACAATAAAAATCTCGTCTGTACATGTGTGGATTTCGAAAAAGCATATGATTCTATTGACCGCGACTCTTTATTCCGAATCTTGAAAGAACAAGGACTAGATCTGAAAACGCTGACAATTATTAACACAACATTAACTAACACAAGGTCCAAAGATAAATTCATGGGTGACATCTCAGAGCCCTTCGAAACTAAAACTGGAGTGAGACAAGGGGATGGACTCTCACCACTCTTATTTAACTGTGTTCCAGAAATAGTAATACAGGAGTGGCGTGAAAAAAAGTCGGCCCTGAATATTGACCAGTCCATTAAACTGGGGAGAACCAACATCAAAATTGATTGTCTGGCGTTTGCTGATGATGATATATGACTTGCAACAGACTAAGAACACCATTTCTACAAGACTTACAGAAAATATTTACAACAAAAAATCGCTATCTAAAAATACAAAACTGAGACATTACAACACAGTTATTAAGCCAGAATATCTAAATGAGCAGAAATGCTCATTTTGAATAGAAAGAGAGACATCGAGGACATTGAAAAGAATGAAAGACAAATCATAAGGAAAATCCTAGGCCCCAAACAAATAAATAGCATAACATACCGACTTCGAGAAAACCAAGAAATCAAACAATACACAGATATACATAGCGATATGAGAAAAAGAAGACTTAAGTTTTAAATAAAACCGATGAATCCGAGTAGGCTAACTAGACAAATAGTCGAATTTTATGAAAATAGGAGTAGAGCTAAAGTAGAAATAATTAAATGGATTGCTGCAATTAAAGAGGACCTAAGATCAGCAAATATTATACAAAATGAAATTCAGGATAGAGGCTGTTTCAGGCACAAGGTTGACGATTGGAAAGTTGGCCAGAGAGAAAAATGTAGGAAGACTGGAACAACTTGGTCTGACCAAAGGGAAAACGCTCATAGTGAAAGAATGAAATTAGTATGGGCGCAAAGGAAGGCTAACAACAACTGTTACATCTAATATTCTCACGGATGGTAAATAATGTTTCTAAATCATTCCGGGTGTCGATCCGTTGATTCTGTGAAGAGTCACGATGTTTCGCCAAAATCGCATTTGGCATTTTCAAGTGTTGTCCGCTTCGACTGAGCGAACAACAGTTGAAGAACAACATAATAGAACATATTTGACCTTAACTGATAAATGTGGATATAAACTATATTTTCTCAATTACAAGAAAAGTTTCCTGGATGCGTTATTACGTCAACTGGCCACCCAGATCATGCAATTCCACACTTTTGTTAAATCTATAGTTTACAGAAATAAACCCCCAAGGATGCCGACCGCGGTGGTCTGGTGGGTTGATAGCTCGCCTGGCAATCCAATGGTCCCGGGTTCGAATCCTGGTGGAGGCATGGATGTTTAGTGGTGTAGGGTGTGTTTGTCTGCCCATTTGGTGCATTTCATAATTTATAAAGATTAATAGCGCATTCAGGGGACTCAGGAGAACAGTCTCGACCATCTGAGTCTCCTCACAAATGAACTGGCAAATTGCTCATCAGCAGCGCCATAAACTAACAACAACAACAACAACCCCCAAGGATTCATGACCGTAATAAAACATTCAGGCGCCATTGGAAATATAAATTTATTATCATTATGAGCGTAGTTCTAACGCTCTTACTGAACAACGCTTTACCACCCAAGAAAAAACAAAATTATTTATGCAAAATATTTTGCCGATAGGACTTTAAAAAATCAAAATGTACAAGAGAAATACACAGTCGGCAAGCTGTAGGCCGGATGTCACTTACGATTCAACGGAGTCTTAGTAAGCTTAAACTAACTCTGCTTAGTATGCCTTAAGTATTTTGTCGTATTCCTCGCCAATGAATATTACATCCACAGTGGACACTTGAAAAATAATGTGTTGGTATTCTAAACACGCCACCTTACCGTGACTATCCTTGTGTCCGGTTTATATCAATTTTTAATT
This sequence comes from Cosmopolites sordidus, assembly GCA_031761425.1. Taxonomy (NCBI): domain Eukaryota; kingdom Metazoa; phylum Arthropoda; class Insecta; order Coleoptera; family Curculionidae; genus Cosmopolites; species Cosmopolites sordidus. The sequence goes on along the minus strand of JARFXV010000188.1, from coordinate 1,190,099 downwards.
ATCTCAGACACCTGTAGACTTAGCTTTCATGTCTGTATACCATTTAGAACAATTATAATTTTGGTTGTCTAGCGATCAGGCGCAAAAAAAACTTGTTATAAACTTGAAACCCTTAAATTGTCTAGTCTGTTTTTTTTATTTCAAACGAAAATTATTACTATTGCATGCAAGAAGTCAAAATAAAATGGAGTTTTTTATTATATGAGGGAGAAATCAATAATTTTAAAGCCAGTTTTAATGATTTTTACAGGACTATGCGAGAAGTTTCCATTTAAACTGACACAAAAAAGAATCTTCTAGCTCTGTTCACTTCCGTAACGTATTTTGTTACTAGCGTTGTCATAGTGTCATCATCAATTTAATTCGGTTTTCTCGGTTTTGTTGAAGCATAGCAACTTACGATAATCAAAAAAAAGTCGAAGTTTTCAATTTTCAAAGCTGCTCTTATTTTTTCCAATATAGTATCCCATAACTTCAATGTATTCAGTCTTCATCGTAATCATCCGCGTTTTTTAACTACTATTTTTTAAATAATACTTTTTTCCTTGCCAATATATCGTATTTTTCCTTCAGAGCGTCAGTAACACACCAGTTGCTACTGATAACAATCAACAATGAACGTTTGCTTCGTTGGATTATCGTAGATGATCCACTTTTCGTCACTGGTCACACTCTGATGCAAATGTTTTTTTTTTCGTGTATCTTGAGAGAAATGACACAATGACATCAAAGCCTGTACGCTCACAATGATAATAAATATATATTTTCAGTGGCGCCTGAATGTTTTATTAAGGTCATGAATCCTTGGGGGTTTATTTCTGTAAACTATAGATTTAACAAAAGTGTGGAATTGCATGATCTGGGTGGCCAGTTGACGTAATAACGCATCCAGGAAACTTTTCTTGTAATAGAGAAAATATAGTTTGTAATGTGAATATAAATAATTATAATAATTTAAAAATTTTATAAGAAATTGACACATATTACTTAAAAAATCCAAAAAATTGTTTAGTTGATATTGAATCGAAACGTAAATAAAACAATAAAAAATTAAAACTTATTTACACTGACCAAAAAATCCCAATAAATAAAAAAATTAGGTTTTTATTATATGAAGGAGAAATCAATAATTTTAAAGTCAGTTTTGATGATTTTTACAGGACTATGCGAGAAGTTTCCATTTAAACTGACACAAAAAAGAATGTTCTAGCTCTGTTCACTTCCGTAACGTATTTTGTTACTAGCGTTATCATAGTGTCATCATCAATTTATTTCGGTTTTCTCGGTTTTGTTGAAGCATAGCAACTTACGATAATCAAAAAAAAGTCGCAGTTTTCAATTGTCAAAGCTGCTCTTATTTTTTCCAATATAGTCTCCCATAACTTCAATGTATTCAGTCTTCATCTTAATCATCCGCGTTTTTTAACTACTATTTTTTAAATAATACTTTTTTCCTTGCCAATATATCGCATTTTTCCTTCAGAGCGTCAGTAACACACCAGTTGCTACTGATAACAATCAACAATGAACGTTTGCTTCGTTGCATTATCGTAGATGATCCACTTTTCGTCACTGGTCACACTCTGATGCAAATGTTTTTTTTTTCGTGTATCTTGAGAGAAATGACATAATGACATCAAAGCCTGTATGCTCACAATGATAATAAATATATATTTTCAGTGGCGCCTGAATGTTTTATTAAGGTCATGAATCCTTGGGGGTTTATTTCTGTAAACTATAGATTTAACAAAAGTGTGGAATTGCATGATCTGGGTGGCCAGTTGACGTAATAACGCATCCAGGAAACTTTTCTTGTAATAGAGAAAATATAGTTTGTAATGTGAATATAAATAATTATAATAATTTAAAAATTTTATAAGAAATTGACACATATTACTTAAAAAATCCAAAAAATTGTTTAGTTGATATTGAATCGAAACGTAAATAAAACAATAAAAAATTAAAACTTATTTACACTGACCAAAAAATCCCAATAAATAAAAAAATTAGGTTTTTATTATATGAAGGAGAAATCAATAATTTTAAAGTCAGTTTTGATGATTTTTACAGGACTATGCGAGAAGTTTCCATTTAAACTGACACAAAAAAGAATGTTCTAGCTCTGTTCACTTCCGTAACGTATTTTGTTACTAGCGTTATCATAGTGTCATCATCAATTTATTTCGGTTTTCTCGGTTTTGTTGAAGCATAGCAACTTACGATAATCAAAAAAAAGTCGCAGTTTTCAATTGTCAAAGCTGCTCTTATTTTTTCCAATATAGTCTCCCATAACTTCAATGTATTCAGTCTTCATCTTAATCATCCGCGTTTTTTAACTACTATTTTTTAAATAATACTTTTTTCCTTGCCAATATATCGCATTTTTCCTTCAGAGCGTCAGTAACACACCAGTTGCTACTGATAACAATCAACAATGAATGTTTGCTTCGTTGGATTATCGTAGAGGATCCACTTTTCGTCACTGGTCACACTCTGATGCAAATGTTTTTTTTTTTCGTGTATCTTGAGAGAAATGACATAATGACATCAAAGCCTGTACACTTATTCGCAGCTGTGAATTCATAGAAGACTTCCACTGACTCTACTTTTTAATTGACTTGCGGTCTTACTCCGTTCCTTTCCGAGCAATGTTCGACAAAGATTTTCTTCCAGGAGTGTTTCCAATTCATCATTCGCTTTATTTGGTTGTCTTGGACTTCATGCAGCATTTAAGTTAACATTTCCAGTTAGGAACTACTGTAACCGCTTCTTGCAAGCACTGTGGAAACAGTATTATCTCCCAAGGTCACATAAATCAAGTCTTGGGTTTCTGTAGCATTTTTTTTTCTACAGGAAGGCGAAAACTTATATTTCAGGTTATACTGTCAGTAAGCTCGTATATTACACTTCGTACTGAAAAGGAAAGATGGGGCTTTAATATAACTACAAGAAGGGAAAACATTCTAATTCCCATAGGGTCTGCAGTAATACAGAAGAGTCAAAAATTAAATTGAGTACCTACTACTTATAGTTCGAATTTCCTCCTAAAACATAAAATATGTAGAACATACAAGTTTAAATAAATACGCAGACTTTTAGTGAATAGCCCGGAAATAATCCAAAACATAACTAAATAAACAAAATCCAAGCCAATACAGCATAAATGCTCTGCGAATTTTGTACCAGAATGCAATATATGCCTATTTAGTCGTAATTGAAACGCACCAAAATATTTTCAATTTTTGTATAAGCTTGATTAAACCATTTTGGTGAAAATTTCGTGTCAATAAACAGAATATGACCTGAAAATAAATGCGAAACAAACTGGAAATATTTCAATTTTAGTTAAAACTTTTACCGGTGAACCGACCACGGTTTTAAGAACATCACCTTAAAATACTTTTGAATCAATATACAACAACTTACAGGAAAAAACAATCGACCATTATCTGTAAACGAATCGATATATGCATGAGCAGCCATTTAACATCGAGATAATTGAAATTGAGTTAAAGTAAATATAAGGAATGATTCACATCAATATTCCTATGTTTATAAGGATCCAGTTCAAACAAATGATCTATATTGGTTAACGCTAATGAACGCTGCATTTGAAAACGAGTAAATATACGTTACATAATTGTATAAATTAAATCGAAAACTTATGTAACAATCTAGTATTCAAATCTTGTCAATTCGTCATATGGCTTTTGCGGTTTTATTTCATCAGAATGCCAAATAAAGGGTTGTCCAATAAGAGTGGTAGAACTTTAAAATGAGACACAGTGATAAGTGCAAGTGATAAGTGCACCATCTTTGTTAGCTATAAACCTTCTACACCAAACCAGAAGACAAAAGGAAGAGCCCATCTGTCTGCAGTATGTATATATGTCACATTTTCCTTGGACTGCATCCAGTGAGACCGCAGTAGTTGAGTGTCATCATACACCCAACCGTTGGGTTCCACAATCTCATGTGAAAAACACAACAACCTGCGTCTCCGCCTTAATGAGCATTCGTGTTGTCTCATTGGACGCTGTCCTTAGATAGAACTTAAAAATGAATTTTATGTAGGAATTTTAAATGGAACACCTTGTATTTTATAGTGGAGTTCAAGAGAGCAATAAATTCTGTATCTAAAAGTATTAAATGATGATATTTAAATACCAAAATAATGCAATTAAAGCAAAGATAACGGTTTATTTTATTTTAGTAAACAATTACACAATATCAAAATTAGAAACATAATACCATCTAAAAGAAACTATTTTTATAGCAAATGTTCGAAACGCTGACCGTTTGCCTCCATACACTTCGCATTCTAATATCTAATCTAAAGACATTTTAATCCGTGACGGCTTTTCTTATCTCAATAAGGTCTAAGGTTGCGAATGCTTGATTCACCCGATGCTTTAACGCCTCTCTAGTATTTATTGGCGTTTTGTAGATATTTTCATTTACAGTAGCTCAAAGATAGAAATCGGGGGGAATTAAATCGGGTGATCTTGACAGCCAATTCTACGGACCCAAACGTCTAAACCATCGGTTTTGGAATACTTCATAGAATTGCTGCTTACTTCTTCTGTGCAGTGTGCCGGAACACCATCAAGCTGATACCAGCTGCTTCGATACGCAGGTTTTCTGTCAAATTCTCTACTACTGTTGTTACTATTTTTAGATACTTTCGTGAAATTAACTGTTAGTCGTAAATAAATCGTATCGAATTTGTTTGCCCATGATTAAAGAAAATGGATGCACTGCTTAGCCAAGGTGTAGAGAGAGCCTATGTAAACCTATTAGAATCGATATATGATGGAGCTACACATATATATATATATATATATATATATATATATATATATATATATATATATATATATATGTATATATTCCCAGTTATATGAAGATCAGAACCAATCAAAGACAACAATACCCACGGCACAACAAATGCCAGATATCCTAGTGGAGGAAGTAACAGATGATATAGAATCGATGAAAAACGGCGAAATGCATGCATGTGTAACTGTCGAAATGCTAAAAGCTGGTGGTCGAACGTTACATAAAACACTGGCAAAATTATACTCAAAATGCCTCAAAAAACAAAAAGTACCTGACTTATGGAAAAATGCAGAAGTGATCCTTTTACATAAAAAAGGAGCACAGGAAGATTTAAAGAACTGCCGTCCAATAAGCTTCCTATCAGTAATGTACAAAGTTTTCACTAAGATAATTTCTAAACGAATATTAAAAAAACTGAATGACCCACAACCAAGAGAACAAGCAGGATTCAGAAGTGGGTTCAGTACAATGGATCACATCCAGGTTGTACAGCAGGTCATAGAAAGGCACAACGAATACACCATGCCACTGTGCTTGGCTTTTATCGACTACGAAAAAGCATTTGATTCTATCTCAAAGCATGCGATAATGGATGCACTGCTTAGCTAAGGTGTAGAGAGAGCCTATGTAAACCTATTAGAATCGATATATGATGGAGCTACAGCCACAATTCACCTTGATGATCTTGAAGTGGGAATTAATATAGAACGAGGTGTACGGCAGGGTGACTCAATATCGCCTATTCTTTTCTCGGCTGGCCTTGAAGAAGTATTCCGTAAACTGGATTGGGAACAGGATGGTGTAAAGATCAATGGTGCAAACTTAAACCATCTTAGATTTGCAGATGATATTATTCTCATTTCACAAGACCCAGAGGAGCTGAAAAGACGCATACAAGAACTGCAAAGGGCTGGCGAACCATTTGGCTTGAAAATAAACCTGAAAAAGAGTCAGGTTATGTTCAATAACTTCGCTCAGGACAGAAGAATTTCAGTTTTAGGAAGGGATTTGGAGATTGTGGACAGCTTTATATATCTTGGGCAGAGGATTTCAATGGTGGAGAATACCGCCCGGGAGGTGGAACGGCGTGTTAAATGTGGCTGGCAGGTATTTGGTAGGCTCAACATAGTGTTTAAAAGCAGACTCCCACTTTGCCTGAAAAGAAAAGTCTTCGATCAGTGCGTTCTACCCGTTATTACATATGGAAGTGAAACCTGGACACTCACATCGCAATCAATTCAAAAACTTCGGGTGGCACAGAGGGGAATGGAAAGATGTATGCTTGGCATTACAAGACGAGACAGAAAGTCCTGCGCATGGATCAGGGAACAAACAAAAGTCTGTGACATCATTGGAAGAGTAAAACAGTTTAAATGGAGATGGGCAGGCCATATAGCGAGGCGATGGGACGACAGATGGACCAAGGCAATCCTGGAGTGGATACCGCTTACGTTAAGTATATTGGACCCGAGTGGCAAAGGAAAGCCCAGGACCGTGAAAGTTGGAAGCATGCTGAAGAGGCCTTTATCCTGCAGTGGATCGATACTGGCTGATGATCGATGAATCGAAACTTTAGATCTCTAATGTTTTGAGTATTATTTATTTGAAATATATATATATATATATATATATATATATATATATATATATATATATATATATATATATATATATATATATATATATATGTTTTTTTGTCTCCAGGTTTATCATAGTACAGCTATGTGTATTATATCTAATTGGACTTTGGCACATGCCAAATTGATGAGTAGACATATTTATCTATTTACGGCAGGTAACCTTCTTTACTATATGCATTTAAAATTCACATGTGATAGACATTCAAATGATATTTAATTAGTATATGTTTATTATTTACAATTCTAATTGCTCCATACGATCCTACATCTTTTTTTAGACCTAGACACTATTTGTTATATGATTTCGAGCTTGCCAAAAAATATGTTTCGCGTCCTTAAAGCTTTATATCAATAGATCAGTCCAAAACAAATAATTTTACAGTACTTACAGATCTTTAAAACAATGGTGTAGCTAGGCGCCATCTGACATATACATCGTAAAGTTTAACATTGTTGATTGTATACGTTCTCATAATTTGACAATGGCTTAAAAAAATCCAATCGTGGTGCGTCAAAAACTGTGTATAACATCTACACAGGCGACGAATCTTGGATCTATGCGCATGAGCTCGAAACTGGAGTCGATGGGTCTTTCAAAATGAGCCAAACCTAACAAAAGTTGTTCGCACAAGAAGGAAACACTTCGAAGGAAATGGTCGCCAGTTTTTATGAGATTAATGGGTATATGGCTACACTGCCACTAGAGAATCGTAGAACGGTCAGTTTTGAATGGAACACAACCATTTGTTTGTCAGGAGTCTTTGAAGAAATAAGAAAAAACAACCAGCCACACAGGATCATTCTTCACCATGACAACACGAACTCTCACACATCGAAACAACTCAATATATAATTGATTTGGCATCCAATTATTTCTTTTTGTTCCCGCCCGTGAAGAATAAATAGTTCAATATTAAACTGAACACACAGAAGCCCCTGTGTTATCCAATAAAACGGTTATTATTATTATTATTATTATTATTATTTACGTATGGGCCCGGGTGGACCACGCGAAGTACAATTAGAGGCGTTTGTTGTTGTTAGCCTTCCTTTGAGCACATAGTAATTTCATTCTTTCGCTATGAGCTTTTTTCCTTTCGTCAGACCAAGTTGTTCCAGTCTTCCTACATTTTTCTCTCTGGCCAACCTTCGAAACGTCAACCTTGTGTCTGAAACAGCCTCTATACTAAATTTCACTTTGTGTAATAGGTCCTCTTTAATTGCAGCAATCCATTTAATTATTTCTACTTCAGCTCTACTCCTATTTTCACGGTTTTCATAAAATATAAAATTTTTACTCCAATTTTCATAAAATATAAAACGGTTATTTTATATTTTAGTTATATTATAGTTATATTTTAAAGGAATTTATAATGGATTTTCAAGTAAAAATTGAAACCGTCAATTAGTTAAAAAAAACATTTTTTTTAAACAACGAAGTCATTTGTATCAATTAATATATGTTTATTCTTATTATTTGCAGTAACAAAAGCAATTGATCAAGGCGTCCTGGTAAGTACAACAGAATTAAAAGTTTTTTTAAAGAATGTATGCATATTTTTTAATTAGTTTATTAAATTTATTAATATGAAAGGCATAACTTCCAAAATATATATTTTTTGCTAAGCTAAACAAAAAATGGAGCTTGTTATTGTTGCTCAATAAATTTTATTACACAATGAATTTGTATAATTATAAATGGTTTGAAAGTGGATATTTCTAAATTGTACAGATTGTTTAAACGATGCCGAGAGCCCATTAAAGATCTTGATATCGCAACAACACCTTACAAGTAAATAACAAGCCAATATCGTCAAGGTTTTACAGCCATACAAAAAAGTATTTTCAAAAACCGATTTTTCTCAATTTTCTTTAACACCTTTAATTTTTTTTAACTTCGACAAAATTATACCTTAATTAAACAAAATATAAAGTTTAATAAATAATTATTCCTGAAATAACAACTTTGAAGGGGAAAAAATGAATTGTACATCCAAAAATATACTGTTTTTTTTTAATATTCCACTATTGTTGACTTCTTAATCCACTAATTGCTATAAGTTGTCAATAGGATTAATATCTGGTGATTGGGAAGATGTATTCAACTTTCTTCTTTCATTATTCTCACCCGTATACGTCAGGTCCTCTGAATACTTCCAAATATTTCGAGTCCCATTAATGATTATTAAATTTCCAGTCCCAGCCAAAACATATACCGCCAGGTTATAATATTTCCAAGTATTTTGCCTTGTTAATGGTATTTCCAAGATCCAACACGGTCTCGTTTTTTTTCTCCACACTGTTTTATGGACATCGGAACCAAGTAAACAATATCTGCTTGCTTTTGTCTTATAATGTCGATTTTTTCGCAAAATTTAAGCATTTATTTAAATAACAGAATAAATTATCTTTATCATTGGCAACAAAAATTTTACATTTTTCTCTGAAATTTAGCTGATAGCGCGTTTGGTCGTTCAATCTTCAGTTCTTTTATGTTTTTTTTTCACTATTTAATGTACTGTAGCTAAATTAACCATAAAATTTCTGGCAATTTGCCGCAATTTCATGGTATTTCTTTTCAAATTCACAATTTCGCCATGTGATTTTAAAGTCACCTCTCAGACTTTTATAGCCATTATTATTAGAACATGCATTAGAGAGCAGCGATTTCCAGACTGAAAGGCGGGGACTAGTGCAAAAGGAGGCGTGAAAACTTTAACAGAAACCCAATGTTCATAACTTAAGATATATAAATAAAAAAATATATACATATACAGTTTCATAATATAACAAAAGATGTTACAATCTCTTTTTTTTAAAGGATGTTTAAAATTAAAGAAGGTAAAGAAGTAAAAGAAGTAAAGAAGAAGTAAAAGAAGGGAAAGAGGTAAATTTGTTTATGAATGAGAACTGTATTGATTAACTTGATTTAAAAACAAAAAATTCTAGCACTAATTCAAAAAGACAAATTTTAAAAAGAATAAGATCGACATGTTTACACCTTTAAATTAGTCACCGGAGTTAAAATTGAAGCAAACAAAAATCTATTTAATGAACACTTGGAAGGTTTGCTAATACACATTATTTCACAGATTTTTATTTTAGACATTTAGGCGTGGATACACAATCTCTTTGTTGATTAACAAGAGAAAAACAAACATTGATGATGCTATACTTCATCACAGCAAAAATTTTACACTGAAACTTTAGTTCAATTTTGGTTGAATCGAATTGAAAAGTATAATGCTTTGTTAAGTAAAGCAATGCAACTACTGCAAAAAAAGCAATGCAAAAATTAATGCAGTTCAAATAAAGAAACTTTTTCCCCCAACTGAACAAGTGATCAATGAGCTTGTTCCTTGTAAATGAAATCTTGTTAATTGTGAAGTGAACCGTAAGGCTAAAGAATATTTTTATCTTACGGATCTCACTGGATATATTCACACAACAATATAAATTCAACATGAATATAATGAAACTTGTAAAATACGTAATATAAAGTGTATTTTAATTACTATAGTAGAATAAATATTTATACAGACTCGAAAATAGTTGTTCATAAAACAGCAATTCAGCAGACTATATTTTGTGAATATGTCCGAAATATATCATTCCAAGAA